>VWZS01006921.1:0-18577 GCA_013397075.1 Rhabdornis inornatus
CACAATGTCACCCCAGGACAGCCCTATACTCATTTATCATGATTCCTTAACCAATAGCCCAGCTACTTAAGATACTAGGAGTTCAGGTCCTTATTTATCTAGATGACATTTTGATAGCACCTACCTCCTCAGAGGCTCTTCTCTTTTAGGTCAGTGCTTCATTAAACCTCATTTTTCCCCAAGGTGTGTGAGCGGTGGAAGACATTAATGTCTCTCAACCCAGCCTGTGTTTGGGTGTGGCAGGAGCACATTTTGGATCGCTCAGCAGGTTTTGTCATTGTAAGGGCAGATGGATCTGATAGAACTGCTGACCTGGTCAAAGCTGGCATTCTTTTAGCAGAGTCATTCTGATTTTCACCAGTCTGAGCTCTCCGACTCACAATTCCCACAGGTGCCTTTACTTCTAACACAAAAGGAACTTTTGAAGCTGAACCAAAAGATGCTCCTAAGAACAGCAGGTCTCATTGTTTCATCTCTTCATTTTTTCCTCCCTTAGCATCAAGAGTAAGCTTTAAGAGAGAGCTTACTGTCAGACTCTTCAATGAGAGCTTCAATTCTCCAGAATGAAACAAACTATCTAGAGCACTCAAATGTCACTGCTTTACACAAATCCTCTCTACCATGAAGTTCTAGCAAAATATATGCTGGCAATAAGATTATGACAAAACCACACTTGTTTATTTAAGCACAAGTCCCTGGTTCAGTTATTCATTTTAAAGTTCATTGCTATGTTGATGTTTTTAGTTAGGATGAAGGATTTTTGCTTTTCTTCCAGGAGGAGGTAAAGGTTATTTGGATTTCATTGTAAAAGCAATGCTCCTGAACTGCAAAAGACAGCTGAACACTTCAGTGAAAGCAAGCTAAGAATAAACAGAAACCTTCTGGTCCTTCATGCTGAGAAACCTTCTCAAGCTCTGTCTTCAAAGTGTTGTGTGCCACAGCTCAGTCCCAGTGTACAGCACTGCATCTTCAGCTGGTGAGAAAGCAGGGAAACTAGTGCAGTTTCATAGAACATCTGGTTCCTGCAAATAGGGTTTCCGTTCCCCTGGCTGAATCTCCTTCAGCTCCTGTAGCATGAAAGGTAAAAAGCACAAGGAATAGAAGTTTGAGCCTTGAATGTGGCTGTGTCATGAGCCCCCTCAAAATTTGCCCATTTCAAAACTGAATTTAAGTTTGCACATCTCAGACTAACAAAGCCACAAATATCCTGCAACTTCTTCCCCAGCTCAGGCTAGCCTCACCAACTGCTACCTAAGCAATTCTCTGACTGATTTAATGCAGACCAGTGTCAACACTTCCTGGTCTCCAATCTCTTCTAAATCAGTCAGGAAAAGAACTGCTTTCCCCACAAAAGTAGGCTTCACAAACTTCCAAGACATGAAAAAATTCTGTAAGTTGCAAGGGAAGGTTTCTGGAGAGAAGGCAAGAGAGCAGAGACAATGAGTTTTCACAGCTCTAAGGAAATTGCCCTTATAAGCTTTTACTATTGTTCATGAGAAATCATTGCTCTACAAAAGAACCTCATACTTCTGAAAGCTTCCTTTGATTGGGTAAGTGTTAAATAATTACAACTTATAAATGTAAACGTATACACAGGGATTAAAAGGCTGTCAGTGGTGCTGCTGTCACTCTGAGCATTGCTTTGTTTTGGAAGTAATTCCACCTGTTGCAGTAAGGTTCCTCAGAAAGCAGTGTTACTGCAATCCAGAGTTGTGGGATTCCTGCCTCCCCCCATCTCTCCTGCTACAGACATGTCTTCTCTCCAGTGTGGTGATTGTAGAGTGAGTGTCTGTGTGGCTGCTACGGAGTTTTCAATCTGTCACTATAATGGCTGTGTGCCACCACAAGGCTCACTCAGTGCCAAGTATGCAGACTGCTCCCTTGTCACTATGAAGCCTTCCTATCCCATAAACTTCCTTGTTCAGTCTCACTGTTAATTGTAATCTCACAGCACTAGAAGGCAGGATTATGTCCACCAAGATCTGTAAAGTGGCACAGTATTGTTGTGCTGCATCCAACCCACATGTACCTATGAGCTTCAAGTCTATTGCATCTGAAAACAAATCTATTGCTTTAGACAGGAGAACAAATATAGTCACTACCTACTAGGAGAGTTTCCCTAAACTCCCCATAATCATGTGGATGAAATCTAATCCTGTACACAGGGTCTTCACAATACCTTTCATCATTTAAATAGGTTTATCTATGAGGGAAGTGGTGCCTGAGCTTCTGTACAGAGGGGTGAATTTCACCAGACTATTTACCAAAGCCATTGCTTTCCAAGTCAGACTAACAACTACAGCTGCTCCCTGACACGCAGGGATGTGCCGTCTTTTTGAAGGGCTGCTGCAGCTTGTATCTCAAAGGCAGAATAAGTAATGTGGGGTGACAGATGCTTTCAGAGATGTTTTTGCATTATAGAACTTACACAGCACATACATAAATATATTTACTATGCATCCAAGACTTTATTTACACATTTCCTTCTTGTCATATTTAAATCATACCTGCACACACCCAGTCTGCTGTGTTCCAATTTTGCCAAATCCTTGTTCACCAAACTATTTTCCCTCAGCACTGCAACATCCTAGGGGCACACAGCTGAGAGTAGAGGGAAAGCCTATTAAGTGATGAGAATGCAGTGTTTATAAAAATTAAAATGTGCGCTGGGTGTTTGGGAAAGAATGAAAAAAATTCAAGAGCTGCACTGAAGTATGCTGAATAAATTTAAAATATTAAATCAGGGCCTTAATTACTATGTCTCTAATCTCATACAGTCACACTTCACTTTGAGGCAATTTGTGATTAAATAATAATACTTTAAGGCAAATAACAACACTTGGCACTTTTATAGTGCCTTTTTCCTAATTAGTTTGGGATTAGTTCCTTCACATTGGGTATGGGGCTTTGAAGATTTGAAGTGCTAAGTATCATTATGACCTGAGGATCTCAAAGCATTTTACCCTATGCATTAATTAGGTCTCAGAGCACTCCTGTGAGGTAGGTAAGCATTACTGTATGCTTCTGCATTTGGCAGGCCCAAATGAAGAGAGGCTTGGCCAGTGTTTTCAAACTTGCAGGCACATTCTGCACGCACTTCTGTGCCCCAGCTGCTTTACTGGGCTGGGCATTCCCATGGCCCTCAGCCAGAGCAGTGCCCGCATGAGCATCCTCACATTTCACTGCAAGGCTCCTGTAGTACACAGCTCTGCAGGGGTGGCTGGGAACTCAGATCACTGCCCAGGAAAAAGCCATTAGAGTTCACTCCCACCTGCAGAAAGCCCAGTGAGAAAGCTGTCCTCAATTTCTTGGTCCAAAGAGTCAAACTGAAATATTGCAACAACTCAAATCCAAGGATTTCAGTGGTGGAGTGAGACACAAAGCCATGGTCCCTGCTGTAGGTCATAGAGCCCTCAGACCTTCCCAAGAAATGAGTTCCTTTTCTTTTGTTTGTTTCCTCCAAACACCAAAACTCAGAGGCAGCCCAGAGATCACAAGCTGTTACCAAAGCAAAACAAAAATGCAACTTATTTCTTTTTAGTTTAGTTTTATTATGAAAACATAAATCAGCAATAAGAAGCTACAAAATCCTCATTCTATTTATAATTAATATTGTACCTGAAGCAGTCACCTGAAGAAGAAAGAGGTATGAAAGGATTTCAAATTACTTTGATAATTAAGGGTATTTAGTATCCTTTAAACATAAAGTCTAAAAATGAGGAAATCCACAAACTGCCTGAATGTTCTTAGTTCAACAAAGTCTTTGAGTTGACAGCTAATAATTAATTAACAATGAATGGTGTCTTTCAGTCTGTCATGGTGATTGACACTATCATCTGAAAAGTGAAAGATTTGTTAATGTGGCAGACTACCGTCTGGGAAATATTAAACCTTCACAATTCCCACTGCTTTCAGCTAAACGCTTGACATGACAGGTTACCAGCTTGAGAAGTGGAGGAGGTGAAGAGAACAGCAGCAACCTCTGCCGGTGGAAGCTTGGTTTCCCCTCCAAGCACTCATTCCTTCAGAGAGACAGGAGAAATGAGCGAGAAAATCCAACTTGCTGGATCAGCAAGGCTGGGTCAGCAGGCTGGGAAGCAGTAACTGCTCCCCTCACTGTGCTGGTGCCACTCCGGTCCTGCTCAGCAGCCGGGCAGGGCCTGGAGGGGCCTTGCAAATTCACTGGAAGGGCTGCTCCAACCACCTTCCCTCCACTGGGATTACTCCACCAGCAATAGACAGTGTGACTCCAAATTCATCCCTGTATTCACCAAATAAATACCAAATAGCTGTCTAGGTTAGTAACAGAGCTCGTTTTCAATTATACATATTTGTGGATTTTTAAAAAAATCCTACTTTTACAGACACTGCCAAAAACTATGAAATATGTGTTCTAACTTAAAACAGTCGATTAATTAAGCAGCAAAGAGATACTTAAGTTTAGTAAACAAGGAGTCCTGCAATCTCTCCTCCTCGTTGCTGTTGGCTACCTTAAATCCAGCTTCATCATTCACTTTCCTCTGCCACTGGCTCTTGGCTTTCCTTAAACTTAACTCAAAGACAACTTCTGTACCAATGAGACATCTGTGCTTATTGTCACCCATCTCCTTGGTCTCACACCTGCAGGTCTGGCTTGACCCTCCTGCTGCAGAGCTCTTTTTCTACAATGTCTTTATTAGCACTTTCTCCACCTCTCTCCTACTTCATGACTGTCAGCTTTTTCACAATTCAATTGCTTCATGTGTCCAGTGCGCAGGAAAAACTTTTGTTTGCTTTCAGCCTCCTCCTCACTGCCTTCCTTTCCATTTATAAGATCTCTCTCACTCTTTCTCACTTAACAAGACCTCATTTTCAAAGCTTCCATCCCAGATTACCTACATTTACACCACATCAGCTCAGTTCAGAAAAGAAAGCTGTTCCAGTAGAAACGTGGAGACTAGAATTACCTGCTCCATCAGTTTCTCTGGTATGTCTCTAACAAAGTTAGCTTTTCTGATAAAAATAAATCCACCTCCACAATTTAGTCCACACAGGCTTTTGCCAACTTTCTACCAAGAAAAAGAAGGGACACTAGACTTCTAAACATTTGAATGTCTTATTCTTTCTCCTCCCTTCTTCCTTTTCTTTTCCCATGAGGCATAGAAATTACTTTGCTTCTGCCAGCTTTTAGTTCTTCAGGAATTTTTCGCATCTTCATCTCATTTTCTATTTTCCTCTGTGTCTCCTTACACTCAGCATTACCACATTCAGTTTGTCCCTGCTCAAGAAACCTCCACAGTGATTCTGCTTGCTTCTCCACCTGTTGGTTCATCCCTACTCAGTCTTCTTTTGCTGATTCTGTCTGCATAATGCTGGGATTTTTTCCCCTGCTTTCTCACACAGGAATCAGTCAATCCTACTGCCACATCAACATTCTTGTCTAGGTCTTCCTAACAAGATTGTTCCCCAATACCATTCCCTCCCAAATCTTATTGCATATACCTTTTTTTGACTTCAAATCTTGCTGGTTTTCCCCTACCTCCTTCAGCTCTCCCTTCTCTATTATTTATGGATTGCTCTCCTTGAGTTTTAAGACTGTTCATGATTTACTGACACATCCCATTTCCTCTCATCTGCTCCCAAGATGTCAGTTCTTGCCTCCAATCAGCCCTTGGCATCAAACTTCTCCATTTGCTGCTTTTTAAAATCAGGCCTTTCCTTGCTTTCTTTTCTTCCTCCCATGTTGTCCCCTCGCACAGGAAACAACCTAAAAATTAATTCATTCTGGTTTTCAAAAATTTTCCTTTCCATTAATACCTACAAAAATATGACAACAATAGATCATTTTTTGCTCAAATTTCTTCACCTAAAATATTGTTTCCTTATACTATTTACACTGCTGACTACCAGGAATGGTCAAAATCCCTAAGTGGATTTTCTAATTACTATAGAAATAGAAACACTAAATAACAAAAACAATTTAGAACTAGAGTAGGCAAAGTACACACAATTTATACCAGTTGTTCCTTGCAGAGAAAACTGCAGAGAGCACCTGCAAATAAACTAACAACCCCACATGCCTAGCAGGCTTACATGCCAATATTGATGATGGGATGGCCAAACTCTATATGTTAGTTTACCATCCTCCTTCTGGTGTAATTTTCTTTCTTATTTTGAAGAAGTGAAGGGGAGAAAGAGGGAAGAACGTTACAAGACACCCCCCCAACACAGCCTCTCTGAGGATGAAACTTGGGGAGCCTTGCATTAAGCACATTCAAACCACTGTGAGCTAACAGATGCACAAGAGCACAACAACTTGACTTCTGTGGGACTCCTGCAAGCACAGTCTGCTTAGTAAAGGCCTTAATTATCAACTTTGCAAAGGACAATGAGATTATAACAATTATTCACTGCAGGCAGCCTGTTTTTTCCTCCTCTAGTCTCCAGAATTTGCTTTAGCTTGCATTCCAGATAAATATTTTATTCTGTGCAGGCAGAAGGTTCATTATATAAGTGACAAAGAGAAAGCATCAATTGCCATACACACAGATCCTAATGCACCTGGTTAATGTGGTTATAATATGTCACTGCAAAACATCTTGTCAGCATTTTGTAATTATAAAAGAAAAGCTACTACAATAATAAAGGCAATGTATTTAACAGAGACAAATATCACACGTAAAATGATCTTTCAGAGCAAAAATAGACATTACAAAAGCAAAGCCTTGATAACCTTGTCCTACATACTCTAGTACCCTTGAATGCTCTTTGGCCCATAAAGAACCCTTTTCCTCTCTACAACAGCACTATTTAGATAAGTAACACTGACCAATCTACAGGGCTGCAACATTTTTCAAAGGACAAAAAACATTTCTTTCCCATTGAGTCAGCAGGACATTTATTTCCTAATAATAAAGAGTTTTCTGAACTGCTGAGAGATTTGTCAAAACGGAATCACAAGTGATACATTAAACAACCAGAGGGGAGAATTTATCATTAGGCATTAAAGGAGAAAGCTGCAAGTTTACAAATAATAATAGGACTGTGTACTTGACTTTGTAAATTCTCAGTTAATGAGAAATCAAACATGAAAGGCAAACACTTAATCTAGAGCAAATTTAGTCATTTAAATCACAACCTCTCACAATCCTGCTATCTTACACTTCATAATACACAGCAAAAGGCAACTAGCAGGGCAGGGCATAAACACGTGCCTGCTCAGTGCTCTAGAATATGCTGCAGTTATTTAAATATCAGTTATTAAACCATCAGAATAGACTTTCTAGATTTTCTGTTACAAAAATTCCAGCTCCCTGCATTGCAATCCAACCCAAGATAAAAGGCAGGTCAGAGCACTGGCATCAGCACTTCCTCTGGCAAGGCAGCACCTTTCCTTTTCCAACATGCCTGGCTCACAATGTGGGATGTGGCTCATCGCCTTCCTCCAGCATGATGACCCCTGGGTGGTGAAATGCAAATGCCCAGCCAGCCACAGCACCCTCAGTAGAGTTTAAGACTTACTCAGGAAAGAAGAAAAGGTGGGTTTATCTTTTCACAAGCCAACCAGCACATCAAATCTACACTCCAGACTGCAGCCATGAACAGGGAAAGGCACAAGTAAGTTTGGTTTCCTCCATCAGAGTATCACCTACTGTATTTTAGCAAGGCACAACACGATACAGGCAAGACTTCACTGTACACACTGATCTGACTCTGCTGCTTTCTTGCTGCCACAGCGCCAGAGAAACAGAATTGAGATTTGCTCATTCTTGAGCTTTTCCCACTAGCTAAACTAAGTACCACCCTGCTCAGCCAGCCCTGTATCCAGGGTCCACTGGGGGGCATTAAGCTTTTCCGGCACATGCTAAAGCCCCCAGGAGTCTGCTCAGGATTGCACCCAGGAGCCAGGTGTCTCCACATGCAGGGCTTGCTCTCCACCGATTATCCTGACCTTCCTTAAAGACGGCACTGGGAAAGGCCTCCTGGGTCACAAGCTTTCAAAATCATAGTACTGGAAGACACTCCAGAAGGCTATTTAGTTAATCTTTCTGTTCATTGTGAGATGAACTGTAAATATGGTATTTGCTCTTAAAGGTCTCCAACGATGTAGACATCATAATTTCCCTGAGAGTCTCTCCTTTCTGCTGTCCTTTCCATCAGTGAGGGTTTGGTTTTTTCCTTAGTATCTAGCTTGAAGTTTTAGCTTCAGTTTAAGGGTATTACTTCCTGCCCTCTCTTCAAGGACAAGAGATATTTTTTTAAAAACACAAGTTTAAGGACAATAGTGCACTTCTTATATAGAGAAACAGTTTGCACAAGCAGAAACCTGCCTTCTTCCAAATTTGACCTATTAGTCTAACACAAATGAAAGAGTTTTTAGAATTAAAACTCTTTTTTGTTTTCAAAACAAGCACTGTGTTATATGAGAATAGGATAAGGATCTGAGTGTAGAGAGAGGAAATATAAAAGTGATTCAAAATTTGTCCTCATATTTCCAAATGCCTAGAGATGGCAAAGACACATTAATATCTTAGTGATGGAGAGGAAGTTTAGCAATAACAGAATGGTTACCATTATTGATTTGAGCAGTTTCTTTTATTCAACATTAAAAGGGACTCATCTCACCAATTCAGAGTTTCTGTCTCTGTAGCTGGACCACGCCCTCGATTATTACACAGTAACACAATTATCCTGCGGGCAGTCAAATTTAAGCCTTACTTTCCCTTCCTGTTCATTCTCATGTACATTCATGAGCACACAGGGTGTTCCTCTCTAATTTGCTACCCCCCAGCATAAGCAGTTCTTCATCTGTTACTGCAATCAAGGTGGGAGGATAAAACAAAGAGGAAAACCAATACCAGAGCTTGAGGAGAACCAGTCTGTGCTAAGAATGTGTATTGAATGACAATACAAGGAGAAGTGTATTGGTATTTATTGCAATCTGCCCATGGCCAGAACAGCTGAATAGTCCCTATTATATGTATATTTTAAGTGGTTTATGACTTTAAAGGGGCATTGATCAGAATACATAGACCATTCCAGAAAAGATTCATCTAATACAGTATTATGATGTGGCAGCTGGAAACATTTCCCTGCTAAGGACTCCCTCTATCCGAGATGCTGTAACAACTCCAAGAATATTTCCTAAATGGAACGCTTGGGGCTTTGTTTTGGCTTTATTGGAATTTCTTGTTTTGTTTTAGGCTGGGTTTTTTTTGTTTTGATTGGGGCTTTTTGGGTGGGGGAGAATGTCTTAATTTTTTTTTTCTGTCATGTCTCCACAGCAGCAGAAAGTTAATCTTTACCTGACGAATGCAAAAGCTTAGACAAATCACAAACACACTATTCAGCATGTCAGGCTTACAAAGAAAGTTCTGGTTCTATCAGGTTTCCACGCCACATACAGCTGCAACATTGCCTTATATTACTAATCACTTCCAGTGTTTGTGTCTTGGGTTGTAACAGATGGTGTTTGTGAAGCATGCAAAAGCTTCAGATAGCCAAATGGTACAGCAGTTGAGATAAGGAAAAAATCCTCTAAACAAAATACCCATCCCTACTGTGGAGGCAGGAATGTGAGTAGTGCTTAAATTTTTCCTGGTCTCTGCAAGCATAGTGGATTTACAGACTCTTAACCCCAAACAGGACTAGAGTCAATCTTTCATATTTCATTACCCCAGTAAATCCACACAATACCAGCTTGTAGACCTGACACACAGAAACACAAGACGAACCACAACACAGGAAATTTCTATTCTTGACACTTCCTAGGCCTGGGGTCCAGATTACACCACTGCAACTCAGGTGTAGAACACAGATGGTTTGGTGGCATCTCAGTTCTGATGGCAAAATGCAGTACCCCATACGCTAGGGCACTTCAAAATTAATCAGGGATGCACCATTAATGCAATCCACTCATCTGCAGAGTGTAGTAATCTGTTCTACAGTGACCCAATAAGCCATAATTCTCAGTGCTGAGCTGTCAGCAGGTAATTTTTAGGGAACTTCTATAAGCCTCCTCTCTGGGGAACTATTTTCCACCATGAGCTTTTTTGTCTATATGGTGACCTGTCTTAACAGATATGGAATGGATGAATGACACAAGGCACATCTTCACACCAGCACTTAACTTCCTGACATCTCAGGAGACCTCTTGGCAGTTTCCCTTGTTTAACAAAGAAAGAAAGATGCTAAAGCCCAGGGCAGCTGCCAGTCAAGACCACCTAGGCTTGTTTTGAGATGAAATAATAGAGACAACAGAACTAATTTCTGTCAATGCTTCCCTGGATTCAAGGCCTTTCTAATAGCATTCTCAAATAATATGGTTAAAAAAATTATGACTGCCTGTTGCCTGGGGTTAACAATCATGCAACAACATAGTGTGAGTTGGGGGAAAAAACATGCTTCTTAACTAAAAATTGTGGCTGATACTGGATCTTTTTGGAGGAAAAAAAACCCTCCCTCAATTTTTATTATTCATTCTTCATCTTTCTTCTACACTAAAAATATAGGAACAAGACAAAGATTAGTTTTTCTTCATTCAATAAAAAAGAATGTTTCTAAAAATAAGTTGGAAGAAAAGTTCTTTTTTATAAATAAAACTTTTAGAAGATACTCTGACCACTGCTCAATACCATTATGCACAATCGACTCACATCATATTAAAGACAGCTGGGATCACTTATTTCTCTATTTCTGAGGGGTTTTAGCACTGATAAACCAACCTGCCTTGCTTTTAGAACTCTTCCAACATACAGGCTTCAGATTCTCTCACCACTGGCTAGCGGGCTTAATTTTATGATGATATTCATGCTGCCTTTGCTTTTAGAGCTGCCTAGTTATGTTTAAATGATGATAGTATTTAACCACAATGGCAGCCTGAACAGCCCTTACCACAGGTTTTTATGACCTTGACATGCACCAGCACTGGCATTTATTAACAGTGATACCTGGATGATACTTCTGATGTCTCACTATCAAATTTGGAGCCACTGAGGAGAAAAAGATCTTACTATTACACTTAATTGAAGCAGGGCTTGTTCCACACAGTGATGCCCAAGAACATCACTACAGAATCTTGTTACTGCAGAACTCAAAGCACAGAAAATTGATATAGTATTAAAATACAGAAAAATGTGCTTGACTGGGACACTTCAGATGATGCAGAGCTGGAAATGGAACACAACATTCAGGAAGGATTCATTTGAGCACCCAAAAACCACTTCGTTTCTGTGGTAGCAAAACTCGAGTCACCTGCCCAGATAATCACCACTCGCCTTTTTTCTCTGCATGCCAGGCCCACAAAGCAATCAGTCATTTGATGCTTCTCTGAGTGCTTTCAAAGCATGTGATCCTGAAAGCAATGTCTCCTCTCCCACAGGCCAGAATAGACTTGAGATAAACCACAGCACTGTGCAGGCTGGTATATGATGTCGCTCTATTTGCTTCTGCTGTGCCACAAAATAGAGGAAGTCCATGTGAGTGGAAAAAAACGGCTCAACATATGCAGCCCACAGGGAGGCTCTCAATAAAGCCAGTACCTACTCCTACAACAGCCAGAGTACTCAGGCAACACTTCTGTCAGTCATGTCCTCCACTGCTACCATTAGTGACCGAATGCGCATATAAAATTTGGGTTGAAATTTCTCTACTTGTAGAGCTGAATGTGGAAGTAACCTTTTGCCCTAGAAATGCACCAAATGTCAGCCGGAGGTTACTGGCAGATCTGGAGGCTTTCCTACACGGCAGAATCTTACAATAGACATATCAGCCTCTTGGGAGTATCAAGCACTAGAGACGTAAAATCACATCCTATGGGAACACAAGCTACATTCTTAGTATTATTAGGCAAAATCCTGGGTAATTTGATCTCTGTTAATGGTTAAAGAAGGAAACAGCTTCTCAAAGAGGCAATCAGTCTTGCTAAAGTACATGAGCATTGTTGCAGTTTATGTTTAATTTGGTTGTTATTCAGTTGTATGTTCCCTTATTATAATGGTTTTTCCCTCAGTTGTACCCCTGTGTTGTTATAAAATGGTTTCTCCCTTTCCCGCCTTTANTGGTCAAGGCTGCCGTGTCAGAGCATAAACTGAATCAGAGCTTCAGAAACTCACTTTACATTTTATGTAAAAATAGAAAAAGTAATATATGCAATGTAGTCATTAAAATGCATATGCATTTGTGTGCAAGTTGTCTTTCTTCTCTTCCTTTCCATTCCAGCTTGATAACTATACTGTTGATAGGAATAAAATATCAGCCTTTACTTGTACACATACCCAAGATCTCGTAAGTCATTACAACGTGTTTTTGAGATTTGCCACTTCACTGCTCTATAAAAAGCTTTCTGGAAAAGTATTAACAGATGGCCTCTTACTCTCTGAGACTGTTCACAATACACCAGATGGCAACCTGAAAGAGAAAATCCAACTTACATTTTCAAAACTGAAAGAAATGTGACAATATTCTCACAATAAATATACAGCATGAAGGTAGCAATAAGTGATCCGTTTGAAGCAAACTGGCTTTCTTTATTTAAGCAGTGAATCCAGCCCTCACTTTAAAACATTTTGCAGAATGCTTCATATCCAATGCTGGAAGTAATTTCTGATGCAAGCAGAAAGTTTGCTTTAAATGAGCAACAGATTTATGAGAGACAAGGTTATTTGAAAGAGTGAAAAAATGGCCCAATAGCCTTGGGCATTTCTTTACTGGTTCCCTGGTATCTGGTTTGTGTCCAAGAACTAGCTTGTAAATGGCAGCATTTTTGCTATTAACGTTAGAAGTATTAAACCCAACTTACCAGTGATGATCTTGTTAGCAGTTCTTCCAGGTCCTTACTGCTTTCAAGCTTTCCAATTCACCTGACAGACAACAGCTTAGCTCAGCTCACAAGACCTGGAGAGCTCTGCAGAATACAATCAGCCTTTCTCACTGTCAGTGGCTGTTCTCTGGGGCTGGGACTGCCACTTAGACGAATCAGGGTATCCTTCAGATAGAGACAGTAATCCCTTTCCCACAGCAAATCCCACTAAAACACAAGGACCACTGATGCGGTTAGACATGTCTTCCAGCACACATCAGGAAATCAAAAAAAGAGGTCTTTTTACTTCCACAGTATCAGCATGATATGGCTTCTTTTCTGGATAAACTTTTGAGTTGTTGCTGCAATTTCATTAACATTGATCCAAGTTGTGATTTTATTCCTAATGCCAAAGTCACAAGGTATTCTGAATAGATTAAAACAATTCTAAAGGGGAGAGCCGGTAACTTTCCAGCTTTCTCATACTGTGGATCATTGTAATTGTTCCTAGAAAGTCCACCTTTCACATGCAGGACACACCTGGGAATCCCACTGATTCCTTCTTCCAAAGCCTCTCCACAGAGGCACCCAGGGATCTGGCAGTGGAAACACAAATGCCTACACTTGCCTTCATGGAATTAGAGTGATCAGGTTTTAAGCAGAATTCCCTATTGAAGTCAATATGCTATAAGGATAAAATTGCCTGTACAACAAATTATAAAACTACAAGCTAGACAGCTGACCTACCATTGCCCATAAAAGGTAACCAATTCTATAAAACTGCTGTTTATTAATAATAATATAAAATATTTATCATTATACCAGACGTATAAAATTGTCACAGAGAGAGTTTTGCTCTTTGCTTTCATGTTGGCAATAAGCCCATTTTCAAAAGCTATAAACAATAACGAAATTATTCTGTGGAGATAAGACAATTACAGGACTAAAGCTGGGCTTTCTGAGACAGTGCACTACCACAGAGCTAAAGGACCTTCTTTGTTAGTCCAAGACACTAAGACTGTAAGAGCAGATTGTAGAGTTTCAGGGAGAAGGAGAATAAATCTGCTAAGTTCCAGCCTACAGATTCCACCTGGAACTGGAACAACTCATTCACCCTAAAGCAAACATTGGCTTAATTGTCTGTTAATATTGTACAACTTTATCATTTTCTGATTAGACTATAGATCCATAATGGTAAAAACCATACTGTACAAAAATTATTTTTCAGAACAACACAGGATAAAGCAACATCCCAATGGGAATATTATGAATTTTTTTTTGAGTTGTTGTCCAAGCCACCAGAAATATGCTAAAGCAGCAGTGTTTAAATGGTCTTTTATGCCAGACAAAAAAGTCTGGTTTTGGATCTTGATACTACCCATTTTGCAAAGAGAGTATCACTATATGAATAGCTCATCTATTGCCCACCTGGTGCTCATAACCTTCTGAAATCTGGCCAGGCTACCACCTTCACCCTGGCAACAAAATACTAATGCATATGACTGATTGCACTGCTGCCTCCATACAAACACCACATTCTTTGCAAAGCCACTGGAAAAGTTCAGACACATTACTAGGAAAGGGAAGGCAATTGCATTGCTTTTATCCATCTTTTTCACATAGGTGCCAAGTTTTGCAAGGCAGGAGATGTGTCTTAGGCCACTCACTCCTTTCTGCTCCGGCTCTGCTCCTACTCTGACTTACTGGTGAGCTAAATCAACAGGAGGAAGGGGAAGAAAGAAGTGTTTCTTGGTGGGTTATCAAGCTGAACCGGTTTCTAGGGAATCAGACATGTACCAAAAAAGGGCAGAGCCAGCCAGCTGTGAACAGCGGCTGGGACGTGGGACAGTCCCTGCTCAGCTGTTGGCAGCTGGCTCAGCCACAGCTCAAACCTCCCCCCTTGGCGGTTTGTATGGTGTACACTGCAAACGGGAGATCTGAAACACTGAACATTTTCTAGGGAAAAAAACCAAACCAGAGCACCACTTAAACTAGAAATCTACTTTTGTCATTTGAGTGAAACAATGCAAATCTGGTAATCCTAGTGCCTTTCATGCAGTCACTCAAGAAGAAAACTTTATTTACTTTATGAAAGAGGCTAAAAAAAGCAGAGTTCCCATTATATTTCATTTTCCCAACTCATTCAGTGTTCAAACACATAAGAGTCCCGGACTGCACCCCACAAGCTCAGGTTTCCATTTTAAACCCGATGGAATGACGGGGTATAACAGATGATAACGGCCTGTCACCATTCACTCTGGGGCTGGCAGGCTGGAGGGAGCGCTCTGCCAATGTGCAAGCTCAAGAAACAGAGATGCCAGACCTAAAGAGATGACTGCCCTGGGCTTTTAAGAGCACTTAAACCCTTCAGCCCCCCTGTCAGTGACTGCTAGCTGTGAAGATCTTTTTGCTTTGCTCGTGCTAAAGAGGGAGGTGCTGGTATTGCACCAAGTGGGTCAGGGCTACTGAGCAGGATATAGAGATCATGGGAGTGCAAGCTGGCAACAGAAGTGAAGGTGCTGTGCAGCTCAAAGACTGCCTGAGAAGAGAAATGAAGAAAAGGACACATCTTCACAGCCTGATCCCCATTCTAAATGTAACTATCATTAATAACATCCTTATAAAGCTAAATACCATCCCTCAAACTTAGCTCCATGTCCTGCATGTAACATTTCCAAGGCATAATCGTTTCTTCAAAACAGCCACTTTTAGACTAATGTATTTTGCTGCTCCAGCCCACGAGGTACCTGTGTTTTCAGTTCACAACAGGAGCCTCACTCACGTGGTTTTATTTCTCTAAATTTTCAGTTCAAGATACACTGGGAGTTTTTAATGCAAACATGACTTTATATTCTCACTATTCAACAGGTTCCCTATGAGCTTACCTGTACAGATAGTACTTTTTTGGAATACTGAGTTTGGTTCCACTCTTACCAACTGTAGCATAAATCAGAATGTATCATGCAAGTGTAAAAGTGGTGTGAGGGGAGGAAATAGGACTTGAGTAACAAGACTATCAAAATCACTTGGTCTAGGTTTCTGTCTGCAGGGAAAAAAATCAACTGACACAAAAATGCTGGAGACAGAGATGTCTCCTTCATAAAGACAGAGCACATTTCTTAGGAGTGCAGTGTTCAAATAGGAATCAACATTTTAGCTGGAGATAAATGCACTAATCACAGTCATGAATACAGCTGAACTAAATGCCTCAGCAAAACCACTCAGTAATGGCATTAGTCATGATAAAGGAAATTAGTATTTTCAGGATGGGACACACTCAAAGAATATAAACAAAATCCTTTGTGTCTGCTTTTGCGGAGAAATAATTCAGAGTATGTATTTGACCAACTTGCTATTAAAATGGCAGTACAGCTCAAGACATCCTTTAAAGAAATGTGTCTGGATGAGAAAGAGATATGAGAAAGAGATACTCCAGAAATTGCTTTTAATTGTTCAGATGACCAATTCCTCTACCACTGAGTAGAAACAGTTCAGCAGGGAAAAAAAAAAATAGAATTGAATGATTATAGAACAATAAGGGCTATTTTCAAAGTCAATCGAAACAAAAAACTCTTTTACCTTTATGCATTCCTCAACCTGCCCTTTATTAAATAGTGACTGATTGAAGTTATAAAGACACAACAAATAGGACTCTGAGCCTATCTATAATCTACTTTTAACCACCTCTGCTCCAGACAGTGATATTCTCTTCCAAGCTAATTAGCTAGCCCGGTCAGGAGAAAATGCCAATGCAACTGAAGTGACTACATAAAGAAGTAGCAACAAAAATTTCTGAAAATCAGATTTATTTTCTAAACTACATATCAAGTAAAAATGTCCAACTTACTACATAAGGCCAAGTGATATTAAAAGGGTGATAATTTCTCTTATTGTTTAAAATTTGGAAGCACTACTTACAGCATGCTTCTAATACCAAAAAAGGAATTTAAAAAATAGAGAACAGAAGCACTCCACTACTCTTATCCCATAGCTGTATGACTTATAGCTGCTGCTGACTAACCAAATGACAAATCTTTATTTCAAATGCAAAATGAAATGTTTAGTGGCAGCTAATATCCCAGAGTTTCCAGTTTTCAGGCTCCTGTTCTTTGATGTATTACTGACCTCTAGTCGAGAACCTCCGGAATTACAGAGCAGAGCCGCTCGCACATTGCAGATGGCATCGGAAGAACTCAAAGCAGGGCAAAGCCAGAGGAACCCTGCCTCCTCCCAGCAGTGGTCTCGAGGAAGAGGCGATGCACAGCGGAGCCAGGCACTGTCTCTAAGCAGAGGGAAAGTTCACACGAGGTTTGTGGGCGAGACTTTATATAGAATATTGTGTGTTTGCATTTCCTAGTTTTTAGCTTTAATGTCTTGTTCCTCATTTAAACCTCTCAGGAAAAGTGAAGTACTATTGATCTTTAATCAAGGATACAATAGATTTTGAGAAATCCAGACCTGGCTCTTCTTTTAAACTAAAAACTACACTAAAGTTTGAAGGGAGAGGTGCAAGAGAGATGTGGGAACCTTACGAAGCCTAACTAGCACAGAAATTCCATCTTGTGCTCCCAAAACCTTGCCATGTTTACCCAACACATTCCTCAAAATTGAACAATTGACCTTAAAACCCAGAGCACCAAGACAGTTATTTTTCTAGCAGAAATTAAATCTTACCAATTAACACTCAGTCCCCCACTCAAGCAGGTCTGTTCAGTCCACTGGTTCTTTGGTGGCACTAGCACTGGGATGGTTGTGCCACAGAATTCTGGCCGGAACTCATCAGAGCATTTCAAACACAAACTCAGCTAACATACTTCAGTGTTTTACTGACAAGGAATGTACTTAAGTGCGTGGCTTAATGCTGTACTAGGTCAGGCCCTCACTGTATTTGATAAAGGTAAATAAAGGTTAGCGCTTATTCCTTTCACAAAGTAAATCTTAGAAGAATCCTTAGACAAACCATCTGTTATTAAGGCAGTGAAAAATTCTCATCTCATTTGCATTGCTTTATATGAGAAAGAACATTGTTGCTTTAACTGACCAAAATGGAACAAATACAGAAGATACTTGGCTGTTTCTACCAAGTATTTTCTTGGAAAAGAGTAATTGCAGGCAAGAGTAGCAGTTCCAGAAACAAACAACCCACAAAAGAAATGACGGTTTGCAAATTCTTAAAATATGAAGATCCTTTTAAAGAAAAACCCATCACAGCTTCCCTGACCAGAATGCTATACCTTCAAAATAAATAACTTTAATCTCTGCTAATCATATTTCAGCAAAGAAAAGATAAAGCTGGCGACAAGAAAATTATTATTCCATCAAGTTCAGTAAGTCAATCTATTTTTAACATCCCTGGTCTCGATTTTGTTTAGTAATGAAGGTAGCCAAGTTTTCCAGCAGAGCAGATAAAGGAAAAAGATGAATTTACCACAGCTGCATGTAATGAAGGCTCCTGAAGTAATGGATCACATTCTTCTTATTGTGAAATATTCAAGAGGGCTCAAGTAAAGAGAATAATTTCCTTCAGCACAAGATCAAACTCACGCTGAAACCAAGAAAATGTGGGAATACTAGGCTAGGCTATAGGTTCAGTCAAGGATAGGTATTACACACTTCATACCTGCCAAGATTTGTTTTCTGGGAATTATGTCCCAATTCTATTACCAGGAAAATGTTGCAGAAAAGGCTCTGTCCTTTAAAGCTGGAATAGCAGACACAGAGATCAAAAAAAACTTTTTCCAGACATGTGATTAATATTTGCCCTCTTATTGGGCAATTTCTTGGGGGGGAAAAAAAAAA
>VWZS01006921.1:18601-60267 GCA_013397075.1 Rhabdornis inornatus
AAAAAAAAAAGCCCTGCTTAAAAGTCACTGCAGATCTCTTGCCAGGGGAAGCATTTTTTGGCTGTGCAGAGGCTGTGTAGCCTGGCTTTCCTGGAAGCAGAAGTATCTGACAGCAGCAGGGGGTGAGCTGTGAGGCAGTGCAACAGAGTTTGACAGTGGCAGTGAAATGGGAATTGGAACAAAAAGCTGCTGCTCCATTCCTCAGAGCAGAACGAGAAACATACAATCCCTGAGCTGGAAGGGACCTGCAGGGACCATCCAGTCCAACTCCTGGCCCACTCTTCCTAGAGCACTGCAAACAGAAATGGCTTAAACCCAATTCCAGTCCTCAGCACTCTGCCAATGTGAATAATTATTTGTGAAGCCAGATTAGAATTGGCACTTTAATGCCATAAGGAGACACATGATTTGGGATTTTCCATCACTATATTGCTGCCAAAATTTCAAAATTGTCCCACAAGACCAAAGTTATAAAAAAATCTGGTTCAGAAACTTGAATTGACACCTGTGAAGTGAGTGGCTTCATTTTGATGCAGATGAACACTCTCCTTCAGAGATCAAAATTTTTTGTTTTGACTTTATTATTCTTACAAAGTAATCGCATTCTCATTTGTTATAATACCCTTTTAAATTATGTCAAAATTATGCAATATAATAAAAATTAAAATTGAAACGAATGTCCCTGATCTTATCAGAGCAAAACTTTTCAATATAGCTGTCACCAAAACAGTATCTCTACATAAAACAGTTTGATTTCATCAAATCAGCACTTTCCTGATGAAAAAAAAAGAAAAAGGCTGCAATCAGGTAACACTCAAGCAGCTCATACAATGTCTACAGAAGATGCACAAGCAGGACTTTGTTAATGAGATTTGCAGCCACACTTGCAGCCCAACACAGTACTGCAGCATGACCACATGCCATTTGTCCCCACCTTACCAAGCAGCCTCAGCAGAATCCAACTCCAATGCCTGCCAGACATTCAGTGCAGGGTGGCCATGGAGTGCAAACCATTACGGGTTTTTAACCTACAGGTAACTGCTCTTCAGTCACACAGCAGACGGAATCTTCAGCACAAGTGAATCACATACTAGAAATTATAGACTCTGATTCTACTGTGGCATGGGGACCAAAGGAAAAGGGCAAGTGTTTTGAATGCATGGGTAATGCCAGATGGAATATACTTGGGACAAAAATCACAACATACTAAAGCAGATTTTTGGAAGTGCTTCAGAGATAAATTCAAAGAGCTTGTGCTAACACAACATTTATAAAGCTCATAGATTTTAAACTTAAAACACAGGAGAAAATTAGAGCAGGAACAGGAAGATCTGAGTTCCCCTAAATGTCTGCAGAAACTAAAATCAGAATTATAAATATTTGCCCTCCCAATCTTGTTCTCTTTAGGCTTCGGTTCTGTTTTCTTGCTGGATCCTAATCTTTTCCAATCATGACTAATATCTGATTTTACTGTTCATTGCATCTTACTGTTCCTTTCTCTAGAAAGGAGAGTACTCTCACTCTAGTAGAGTGAGTGCTACTTCACTCTATTATCCTGCTCCCTGTCTAACTGCACCTACAGAAACATCTCAGACTGTGTCATTTCCTCTTACTTAGTCAAAGGTCCATTATAGTTGGGGCCTTCACACACTGCTGGATAGAAATGTTCTTCTGCTACTCAGCACTGAGACAAGTTTTACGGATAGAGGGCAAAAAGCTCTTTTTGCTGCTTCCTATGGTGGATCTTGACAGTGGTAGTCTATCTTCTTTCATAAGCAGAGCTCCCACAGACTTTAAAAGGAAACCTGAACATTTAGGCAGAGAAGAACATTGGATTCAAGATGCACCCATGCAGATCTGAAGATAATTTTCATTAGCTAGGAAGTCAAACACAGAGACATAAAAAGTTTTGACAGAGTCATCTTAACTTGGTTGGGAGTTTCTGATGTCTATAGCCTAGAAAACTGTAAAGTGCATGAAAACCTAGGTATCAGGAGGGCAATTTCATTCTTTATGTAGTGTTTCACATTTGAATGCTAAGTAACCACTGGAGGGGAAAAAAAACTACACATTCAACAAAGGAACTCAGCTGCAACTACCAGGCACTTCTCAAGCATATGAAACTTAAGCTGTTTCATTTAAGTGCCCTGCAAGTCTGATGCCAACCATGACACTATAGTCCTTTTGCCACTGGTGATACTGCTGCCTATCAGAGAAAATACACATTAGCACCAGGATATAAGAAACATCCCTGATATTGAACCATCGAGTCCACATCCCATTCTTCATGCTGTGGAACACTTGTTCCAGCAGGGGACTCCAATTGACCAAGACAACACAGCAGCAAGTCACTAATACATAATTATCATGCAATGGTGATTAATTAGGTAACATCTGACCAATAGCTGGGACTCTCAGCTGCCTTTGCCTGCCTCAGCACACAAACACACTTGCAACTCTCACATTAATCCAAAAGATACCCCATTTCCTCCAGGAAGCACAGGCCAAAGTGCGGGATTCCAATCTGTTGCTCAGCATAGTGTGGAGCTACAGCATTTCCATTTACTCCAGTGTGCACAGCATGCCTGAAATTAGACCCAAATCTTTGCTTTGCAAACAGCATGCCATACACATTCCTGTAGTGCTACAAAGAACACCCAAACACAGACACCTCCATTTTTCTTTTAAGATTCCCGTTGTGTCTGCTTTGTACATAGCGTATATTTTACTTTCCTTCAAAAAGTTTGATTTTAGGGTTCTGTGCATCTATACACTTAAAAAAAAACATCATGAGTTATGACTGTCTGATGTACAGCTGTTTAGGGACCAAAATCTTATTTCCATTGCTTAATCACTGCTGTTCATTAGTTTATTAACAGACGTCTGTTTATTGATTCTGCTTTGTGCCAAGTGCTTACAGCGGCAACTCTGCAGTCCCCAGTGGAGGCTCTCCATACATGTACCACAGGTAGTAATTCCTGCTGAGGCAGCATCGTGCTGTTCTTCCAGCTGTTCTGGTGCCATCCTGAGAAACAGGGTCAACACTGGCATCTCATTTATTTCCTGATGCTTGGCTTGCAACCTCTTCCCTCTAGAGATAGGACTGCTCACAAGAGCACTTTACTTTTATTGCTCCTGTTAAGCTCTTTTTTTCTTCAGTGGAGGCTGCTTAGCCCAGAAAGACCCACAGCTCAGGCTCTCCAACAAAAGCAGTGTTTTGGTTTGCTTGAAACAATGGCCCTTCTCTGTTTGTCACTGCTGGATTTGCACCTCCCTCACCCAGTTCCATAACAAAACTAACATGGAACTTGCAAGAGCAGAGGTTTTTTTACTGCTGTGCCTCTTTCATCCCCAGAAACACTCTGCCCCACCTCAGCAGCAGGCAGAAGGGCCCAGCTGTCCAGTTGCACTGTAGAATCTTGCTCAGGGACTTCTGCAATTACTCAGCAATGTCCTTGCCCTGAGCTTGTAGATACATCTTGATTCACTGGCTGTCAGAGACAAGTCTGTTTCATGTTTCCCCAAAAGATTACTGGGTTTTGATCAAGAAAGGTCAAGGGCAGCTCTTTCCTTTAAATATAAAGAGAATGACTTGAGGAAAAAAATTATCATCACCTAGCACCAGGACTTTTATCTCCACTTGAAAAATTAAATTGCCTGAACTGATGGAAGTCTTAGGGCAGGGTATGCACAGAAATGTTTCCATGCAAATAAAATCCTAAATAATTTATCTACATACTATAATTCTACATCCCCCAAAAACTGTGGGGGTTTTTTTGCAGATGTCTTAGCAGGAGAACAAAACACAGAGCTCTCGTAGCCAAGACTCGAATAATACCCATTTGCCAGAACAATTTTAAATGTATATTGTATTACTGACCCAGCATACCAGAGATTTAGATTAATCCTTAACACTTTGATACATTCCCCAAAATAACCTCCCCAATATTTGATTTTCCTTTGAAGGAAAAGTGTGTCAGAGATATAATTAGCTCCTGCTGCAGACTCCAAATCTCTGCCTGGCACTGCTCTCAGTAAAACACACCTTCAGCCAGTGTGAAATTGGTATAGCTACACTGAATCTGCCATGTACAACCGAAATACTTTACACCAGCTGAGGATCTAAGTATATAAGCATAAATGAGGAAAGAATACATTTTTACCTGGAATAATAATGCTGCAGAACACACAGGATCTCAGGCTGAGTAATCAAATGACAAGTTCATAAGAAAAACATTCTTGTAATTGAGTTTAAGGCACTAAACAACCACTGTTTTTAACAGAGAATCAGATGCATGGTGGGTATCCCTACATTAATTAGGAATAAGACTGTCACATGGATTTTAATGAAATAAAGTTATACCTATGGCTTCTCCAGGATACTAAAGTAAATTTATCTGAGGAAGACAAGTAATGGCTAGCTTTTTGTTGTGTGAGAAACGACCCTCATTTTTAGAATTTCAAAGGTTTGTTAAAGTTTAACAAAAATACAACAAAAGACTGAATAAGGAGAAAGAGCAGCACTGGGAGAACAGTGCTAAAGTAACATGTGCTTGCCTATAAAATGGATGCTCTGATTGTTATGCCCCTAGGCCCTCCCAATGCCTTTTTTGTTAACTCCTTCTCTGCAGTCCATTGGTGGAGACTTCTTTCTTACATCTTGATTGGAGGTCAGGTGTAGTACCAAGCCGGCCCTCCCCAAACGCCCTGACTACCACAGCTATCTCATGACAACAATACAAGGGGGAGGGGAAGGGGACTAGGGGAGGATATAATACAATAACACATACATCCTCAAAACTTATCTTAACATAAACATACTATTCATCCTTTAATTGTGAGAGGCGACCATCACAGTACTCATCTGTAACAGTAGGAAGTGGAACAGTTCATTAAGGAAGGTAGCAGGAGTTAACACCATCTGAACAAGCTCTTATTTTTTAAGGTACAAATTCTGAGACTCTCAATTACCAAGTCAGAATTGCAGAAATCCAGCAGGCTGATAGAAAACAACACAAATTACTGCCCTCATACTACAGCATCATGTACCTTGTGGCTGTGAGCACAAAGTACAGACAGCACTGAAATAAAATACTCAGAAAAACCATTTTTCTCAGACACAAGCTCTCAAACATATTTATCTTAATGCATTTGGCCATCTGGACATTACCTACAGCATAGCTTAGGATAAGTAATGCTCCACATCCCGTGCTGCTAAATGCCACACCAAAAATTTAAATGGGAGGCTTTTAGCTCTCCTAGTCCAAAACAAAGAATGCCAAGCCCATTAGCACCTAAGAAGGCAAAAATCCAGGTCTCCAACTGAGGGATGTGACAACCCTCAAGTGCACTGAGCAGTTCTGCAACCAGCCAGCTCCAAAAGCTAAAGGCTTCCATCTCCTCTCACCTGTGCAGATTCATTAGGCCAGTCCTCAGAAAAATCCACAGAAGAGCACATTGGTGTTACCTTAACCTGCCAGTCTTATTTAGTGTTTCAGTGGTCAAAGTACTCATTTCACACATATTAACTAATTAAAAATTCAGATTTTCCTGCTGTATCATAAGCAGCATGAATTCCAAATTAAATCTTTTATTTAAAATAATTAAAGTTTGGATAAAACACATGAAGTTTCTCCTTGGGCTCTAATAAGAGGTAAGGTTAATGAGAGGAAACACCTTAGCCCTTCCCACTACCAAATGTCTGTTTGACCACTCAAGCCCCATGTCACCTGGGTAAAGGGGACAGGACCTGTGTCACGACTTACATTCTACACACAGACACTCAAACATGTTAAGTTTCTGGTTTTCCACCTTTCACACCAACAGTTTCAGCATAGATAATGAAATTTAATTCTTTACGCGCTACAGAAGACCACGGAGATGTTTCATGTTGTGGTGTGTTTGTTCTTCCTGTTACTTTGCTTTCGTTATCTTTGTTTATAATGGTTTGTCCCATTGTTGTACCCCTTTTGTTGGTTCCTTCCGAGTTGTCTTCTTCCTGCCCCAACGTTGCCACTCAGCCCTAAGCCCCTCCCACTATTCCAGACCCTTCCCTGCCCGTCACTCTAACCCCTGCCCAGTTGGTTGTCAATCCCCTTTGGCCACGCCCCTTGTTCTGGAATGTTCTATGCCATTTGCTGATTCTTTGCTACTTCATTGGCTCGTATGTATGTAACTCTGCCCATGTTCTCCCCGTTGGTTGTTTGAGAATCTGTTCCTGCCTTACGCTCCTCCCCCAGAGTACACCAATTGGTTAACGCTTTGACCCTCCCTTGGAACCTCCCCCATATTTAAGTTGCTGTCAGACCTTTCTCCTTGCCTTTTGTCGTTCCCTCTCCTCGATATCAGTTGCGTACCCAATAAACCTCCATTTGGAATTACAAAAGGTCCTTCTCTCGCCCTTCACTCTTTGCTGGACGCTGACAGCTGTTATTAAGGCTCACCACCTTACCCGATTTCTGGGGTTTGCACAATCCCAGAAGTGGGCCACTCTCGGCACCACACTGCCTCTGAGGCTACCTGGGTGAGCTTAGGTCGGAGTGGAAAAGAGGCAGGCAGCATCAGTTTCACAGTATGGGCCTGATGCTCTGTATGGCCTTTTCAGAAGTGTTACAAGCTTGTGCTTGAGAACACAGCTGCAGAAGTTCCCTCTGACTACTTCAGTGCCATAAGGGCTACAACAAGACAAAGGCAATAGCTAGTTTTGATACAAGCAGGATTTTTATTCAATCCAAATGTTTTGTTACAACAGATAGGTTTTATATATAAAAAAGGAAGCGTTAATTCAGTTGCAAGAACAGGCACAAGGAAGTTTCTGAACCCTAGTGCTTTAAAAAGTCAAGAACTTTTTTGAAAAACCAACCATGTGAAGTATTGTTATAGATGTTATAATCCTGGTTTGGGTCATTCTCCATCATGTACAATTCTCCTGCGTGGACATCCTCAAAGTTAGCACTGAAGTTGCTGGGATCAAACTGAACCCACACAGTGTACCTGTAGTCAATGGTACGCATGGAATAGCCCATGATCCTGATGTCTTTCAACTTTGGTTTGTCAGAGTTCCACTGGGGAGTGTCTGCAGGCCGGGGATATTGGCTGAAAGCAAAAGGTTCTTCCTTAAAACACCTGTCAGTGTCATCACACCCTTCCTTGTCTTCCTCTACCATTCTTTCAGAGACATTAAAATAGCGGACAAGGCTTGTCCCCTCAGTGCACAGCACAACACCAAATGACATCTCTGGGCATGCAGGAGGAACCTGCAGGCCAGCAAGATCTGCAAGCGTTGAAAACAGAGACACCAGCTCCACCACTTTTTTAATTTGCCCTAGAAGAAATAATATCAAAATATAAATTATGGAACAGAATGGTTGGACAACAACTTTTTCTAATAATTCAGTTGTTTTTTTTATTCAAAGTGCTTTGTACAGGATTTTTGGGGGTACCAAAATCAAGGCAATTAAGGAGTGGCAGTTAGCTGTGAAGATGCCAGTCCATGCACTTACGTACTTTTAACAAGAAAACACACTGCACTTATGTTTCTCCAATAGCCTTAGATATAATCATACCCATTTGTTTGAAAAAGAGCTCTTCAGAAAGACAAAGTAAATTCTCAGGGTGCCTGGAGACACATCACCAACTCTATGTACCCATTGCAAACATAAAATAAGCACTGGAAATTTACCTTGAGGTGCTGAGCCTTCAGTATGGCTAAAAGGGTCGAGGTAAGGGAAGATCCTTGCTCCTTGACTGACAGGGGAAGTTGTCATTCCCGGGACATAAAACATGAGTGGCACTCTGGTAGCAACATCAAAATTGCTGTATTTTGCCCATTCACCATGTTCTCCCAAGGACCACCCTAGGTGACAACATAATTCAGAGCAGATACTGGTTTGTAATCTAGTATTCATTTCTTCTTCATTGACAACTGACTCTGATTATTGAGGCCACTAGTCTACTATAAAGGTTATATTAAAAGGTAAATATTCTGTATTTAGATGTAACACGACTTTAATGTGGAAGCTATTTCAACAGCTAACTAAATCTTGCAACTTGATACTCTTTTATAAAGGAACTAATTCCACCTTTCCTTGTTTCCAGATTGTCAGAGATTAGGATTAGGAAATTAGCATTAAAACAGCAGAAAAGAGGAATTGGGGTGTGACACAATGCCTGCAAGAGTCTTCAGAACAATTCCACAAGGCATTAATTTAAGTTTTGGGCAGCTCTCCAATACTCCTGTTAACACTGTAAATCCCTTGGATGTGAAAGCTGCTCTCTGAGCCAGACTGCTGTATCAGGATGCTACCCCTGAGGAAGCAATGGAGAGAAAACTTTTCAGGTCTCCTCTTCCTCTTGAAAGAGATGCCAACATGAATTCCTTCCAGGCAGATACACTGCCAACTTCACTTTGGGGGAAGACAGAGGAACTCTGTTAACACATGTTAACATATGTTTTTTCTTGATCACTCTGCCAGCCACGGTACTAGAAACACCAACTGTTTACAGTTATCCAAAGCAAAGAAAAGAAAAATTCCATTTATGAACAAGTCAGAAGGAACGTCTAGAGTCACTTTAGCACCAAAAGCATTAATTCCATTGCTCTGCAACTTGTAAGAGCTTGTTTATACACACATGCTCACAGATTAACTCATTAATATATACATGACTTTAAACTGATGTAGTTAATTCACATCCTAACTGGTTTAAATCAGCTAAGCCATCCCACAATTAAATGGATCATGGTTATTTTAATGAATATTAGAGTATTGAAACAAGCATTAAATGCTTGAGGTATTTGTCCTGCAGTTCAAATTAAGCTTTTTACCACTAGGATCCAGAGTATGCAGGATCTCAGTTATGAGACGGAATCATATCCCTTCAGTTTAGATGCTCTGCAAGCAGCAATGACAAGTGTAAGAAAACACACGAGCAGTTAATGAGAAAGCCTGTTATCCACTGTACCAGATGGCTTTCTGCAAGTGGTAAGGGGGAAGGAGTGGTGGCCATACTTAGTTCCCAGCAAGAGTCACTCCTTGGGTGGGGGGTGCAAATACGGAGAGCTCAGCCCCATGTCCTGGCAGGCAGCCTCATCCCTCACCAGCAAATCCTCAACCTGATTAAAGTACCTACGGGGACAGAGCTGTGCAGCCACAGAAGCCAGTGCCAGTTCCCTCAATCTGGCTCAGACAAACCAGAAGTACAAGGTATGATAGCTCTGCTTGACATGATAGAAACACACACTGGATTAATATGCCAGTACTGAGTTGCACAGTGAAGTTCTTAACAGCAAGCTCAAGAAAGATTTAAATGCTTACCATGATCAGCAGTAAAAACTACTATTGTGTTATCTGAGAGGCCTACATTATCCAAAGCATTTAGAAGCAGGCCAATTTGCACATCCAGGTAAGAAACTGCTGCATAATAACTCTGACGAATCTGCCGCTGCAAGTTAAGAAAACAGGAGAGAAAAAAAAAGTTTCTCTGCAGACACATACAGCAGAATCAGGGAGTGGCTATGTGAAAGAACTGAAGGACTATACTTGTAAAGCTTTCATTTTAATTGTCTGTAGCCCAATTAATGTCCCAGAAAAGGTAAACTGGGAGGAGTCAGTTAGAAAATTCCCCCTCCCAGAAGTGCTTTCAAGCAAAACACTGCAAACCAATCCATTCTGCATCTCTTGGTCTAGCCAGTGCACCTAATTTTGGCATAAGCAATGGGGAGTCAAGGAAAATCTTGCAAAAGAAGATACACTGGGTGCTGGCTTGAAACATAAACAGACTCAGATAATGAACACAAACACAGCATTGGTAGCTGCTACATCCATTCCCTCACATGCAAACTGAATGGCAGTGACAGTGAAGGCTTGCCTACAGAGCTAGAGGTGGCAGTATACAAGGCAGGGAATTCGTAACTGCAAATGGTCAGTTGCTGAATAACTGGGAGGATCCACCAGCAGCTGACTCCTCCCTTGCATTTGAACAAGTGAAGGCAGTTTGACTTCAGCGCACTGTGTTGACAGCTTACCTGGAAATCATCTGGAAGTGGTCCATAAGGGAAACTAACATTTAATGCTTGCACATCATCCCTCTGTCTGATGTCCATCCAGGGGTTGTATGCCACAGAAGGTAGTTTCTTAGGCACCCAGGGATCTGAGGCCAATGTGATATTTTCCAAGGGGTACAACTTCAGAAATTCCTTTACAACACAAAACACATATAAAGATTGTCCTCACCTACAACAGGTATTGTGAATTTTGTGTTTAAAAAGCAATCATTTTCCCTTGCAGGACCCTTTAATGTTACAGTTTACAAGGCTTCCTTCCCCTTCCTCCAGAGTGTGAAACACAGCAATACTAGACATCCCCAACCAATTCCTGAAAAATACTGAGTTAGTAAATACCTAAACCCAACCTCCTGTATCTCAAAACAACGCTGCAATAAAAGGTCCAATACCACTTTGAAATTGGTAGAAGTTTTGCCACCAAGTCAAACAGAGAATGAAATACAAGATCTCATTATGTCATACTCCATCAAGCTGAAGCCCATCTCCATGCAGCAGCAGTCACTATTATGGTGGCAGAAGCCTGGCTTTTGGCTGAGGAGTCACAAACTCATTCTCATTAAACATTCTGAAATACATCACAGGTGACTCCTGAAGTTACACCAAATCAAGGCTGGTTTCCAATTTGCTTTCCAGAAACAGCAATAAAGCATTTGTGGGAACAGCTTTTAAAAATAAAAGCAACATTTGCCTAAGTTCCCTTTCCTGCAGGTTCATCTCCTCACCTGTGGGTACCTCAGTGGGATATGTGGTTTGTGGTAACCAACAGCCAGGAAGAACTTTTGTCTGTTGGTTCTCATGATATCCAGTAAGTGTATGGCCTCCTCAGTGCTCTGAATATCAGGCAGAGTACCCCCAGGCATTTCTGTCACATCCACTGGGCACACCAAGTTTGCATAAAGTTTTCCATCTTCTCCCCTACAAGTCTTCATAGGGGAAAAAAAAAGTTAGTTCAGTAACTTCTGTTAAATACAAAGACAAAATCCTCTGTTCTTAACTTTAAAACAAATTTGTTTCTACCAACAAAATAATGCAACTTCTATGCCTATGAAAATGCAGAAATCCTCTCTAAAGCTGGTAGAAGATTAAATGTAGTCACACGGGTCAAAAGGCCACAGCTTCTATAATGAATAGAATCTCTGATCTAATGGAGATGCAGCAGCATTTGGTTATACATACATACATTTTAATTCCTTCTGATCCCAAGAGTTCATGGAAAGCTGCCTGGAAGCTACTGACTTAGTTTCTGAGCAATTGCCAGCAGTGGCTGATGTGTAATGGTTGAAGAGAGATAAATTAGACTTAACAGTGGCCAGGGAAAGGTGGCCTCAGGAGGGTGTTTGGGAGGGGTGCAAAATGAACATACTTCTCTTTATGTCGTGGATGCAAATGTTGCTGTTGTTAAAACCAGTCTTTTTCCGGAAGTAAAGCCATGACCAAAGCACTGCCAAGACTGTCTGTACCCTCATGACTGCAGCTCCTGCTGGGCAGTGTACAGACTCCAACACACAATGCTAATGCAATGTTTGCATAAAGATAAAAGAGATTCTTTTGTGTCACACTTAAGAGTAACAAACATTATAGAAAACTGGATCAGATTATAAAGTTTCAGATTATTTAAACATTATTTTAATTATGGCCCCTGCTCACTCAGTCCTGAGCTCTTTATCACATTAAGTTTACCAAGACTACTGACAGTGTTTTGTCACTAACTAAAGCAAAGCCAGATCAGTTCCAGGTGCAAGTTGACAACCACACTTTTCAGATAAAGGAATTCATGACCTAGACACAAATAGGGATCATTCTTGCTCAGTTTCCAAATACCAATTTAGAAATACTTAAAACATCTGCAGGAGAGGCATCAATTAACAAAACACACATGTGATAATCCAGGCCTTCTTTCAGAAAGCACAGAAACAAAGCATTGAAGTGGTTAGTTGTTTTTACTGCACAAGGGTGCAGCCTCAAAACCCAGAGAGCACAGCCTGTCCTTGATACAAAGAACTTGGTTATATCCTGAACACCTTTCTCTGTTAAAGTGCCACAAATCACACTTACCTTATCATTCTCATGCTTTTCAGCTGAAGGATGAAAGGGCGGAATGGACCAACTGTAGGGATAGTCATCACTGTAATTGGATGAAACTCCTGGAATGGATAAAGATATTAAAAATGCTCTAATAGTTCACTGAACCAGAAAGAGCTCAGACACAAGTTTAACTTGTCTTCAATTGTTTGGTTTTTTTCTAAATATGCTTAATGAAGAAACATTTCAAATGATTTTTTGACAACTGAGGAAAAGAAAACCAAGAAATAAAACTCAAAAAGTTTAAGCCAGACATTTTTCCCTGAAATACACCTTTTATTAGTGAGGGAGACTCAAGCCTGTTGAAGAGCCTTACTTCAGGGAACACCAACAAAAAAACCCAAAAAAAAAAAAAAAACACACCCAGGATTAATAACAGTCTTCATGCATATCCTTGATTAGCTTTACTATAAACTGAAACTATCCACACAAGTTTAGTTCTAGGATAAGGAGCTGCCAAAAAGAGGATCAGTATTACAATATTTTTCAATTCAGTAGTGTTACTGCTTTTTAACTAGTGAACTAATTTCCTACTGAACTTGAAGCATTAGTCATACATTCGACACATCTTGATCCAGACTCATAGCCTACTAGAAAACATGGAGCATGTATAGGCAGAACTAAGCCAACAAGTTATTTCATTTTCAGCAGATGCCTAACTTCCAGATGTATTTTTAGAATATTAGACATTTATTCCCACAATTCCTAGACAAGATGTGAAAACATCCAGTAGATAAAAGTCATCTAATACACTCATATCTAATGCCTTAAGACTTAATGAAAACCACTGTAAAATCTGGCTTATGATTATGATTTAGGTTCTTAATATAGATGAGAATCACACATCAATACTTACGTAAATTTGTGAGACTATACACATCAAGAATTTCTGTGTTAAGCAAATCACAATTCAAACCATACCAGGATGAAAAACTTTTCCCACAGATAGGGTCACGTAGCCATTTTCCTTGAAATACTGGGGCATAGTGGAATAATTTCCTGCGTGAACTCTCCAGTAGGAGTAGAAATCGTAGAGCCGGGTGGTGTCCGGCCTGCGGCCAGTGAGAAATGACACTCTGCTGGGAGCACACACAGCTTGCTGAGGAGAAAGACAACCAAGAAGAAATTTGGAACAAAAACCAAAACACACGTACGAACTAACTTGGGCATAGTGATGCCTTAAGTTTTAGCTTTCATATTTTCCAGATTCTGTACTGCATTATTACATGTGTCTGAACTTTCATATAAAGTGTTAGCAAGCTCTCTTCACAGTTTAGTTAGACAAAACAATCCTTCTCCAGCCTGAGAACCAAGGACACCGTTGCAACTTCAGGCCCAAAAAGTATAAACAACAGCGAACTGAGGAGAGCAAACTGGGAGGATGGGACTTCATAGCCTGGAGCTGTAATTGGGCAATTAACCCCAATATGTAAACGGCCCAAAACTTATAAAGTGTGAAAACATGTGATCCATCGTCCACCTTGAGTGTAGCCTCAGACAGGCTCTTGTACTGCCCAAGGTGTATCCTTTGAAGGCCTTTTTAATAAATACCTACTTTATTCCTTTAACACTATCTAGGCTCTGTCCTAGGTAGCCTCTCAAGGCATCAATAGCTGGGCCGTAACCATCTGAAAACTCAGGAATCACAGGGAACAAGTTTCATAAAACTTCAGGCTGGAATGAACAGTATCCTTATCAAGCATATCAATTCAAAACTGCTAGCTTCCAAAAAAAGCAAGTCAGGTTCCATAAATGCAGTGCTTTTGAAATCTGGTTGCTCGCATCACACAGAATTAAGCAGCAGGGCAGGTGGACTCTAAAAAGTGCTGATAAAAGCCAAAAGCCTAGTTGATCTGGACTGCCTTAAGAATAAAGAAAGGATAAACACAAAAGGTCTGGATTATGGTCCAAAGGTCTGACCAATTCTGCTTCAGACTGACAAAACCCAAGAGTTATTGCTTTGAAGTCCTATTCCCTAGTTGGAATTAACCCCAAACTTCTGATTTCTCAGCAGAGAGGAACTTGGGAATATAGACATCTTATGCAGAGTATTCAAGCGAAGAGCAATTAGTGATGTTTTGAGTCCTCTGTTTTAGAGTTTAGCTTACCCCACAAACTGCCCCTTTGTAGGAGTCTATAGAATTGATTTCCTCAAAAGATTAAAAAGTAAAACATAATTTTTTATAAACAGTAGAAAAAGAGAGTTTTAATTTAGTAAAATGGCATTTTTAAGCAGCACTTGGCTCCTAACGGTGAAAATGCTTGAGCGGCAATCTACTCCTCCAAGGGCTACACAAATACCATAATTTAAATGTCCTGTTTTCATTTTTCTCACCTTAGTAAAGATAGGTTCACACACTACAGTTCAGCCCAATCATTTATTTTCTACTGAAAATACTTCAAGTTATTAAATATTTGCCTTTTCCACTGGCCTGCCTAACACCTACTGTGATAAAACCAGTGATTATTTTGCATAGAGAAAACATGTTTAAGTAATTTATCTCACCTGGGCATATGCATTGCTGAACACTATACTTTGGGAAGCGAGTTGATCAATGTTGGGAGATTTCACAAGCTTATCTCCGTAACAGCCCAATACAGGACGCAGATCATCCACAATTATAAGCAACACATTCATGCCATCTATGAAGGAACAGAACTAGAAATAAATTAACCTGATCTCCAACCAATAAGTCAACCTGAGAGGTTACTTTATGCCAATTTATCCGGTTTTAAGCCTTAAACACATTTGAAGACAAAAATAAAATTAATAAAATGAGCAAGAATATCTTTGTAAGGGAATGTAAACAATGAGATTAATTCTTCAAAGACAGAAATTCTTATTTGGCCTAGACAGAAATATAGTGGTTTTCAATTCCCTTCCTATTTCATTGCTTGCACCCCTGGTATTTTCTCCAGCTGCTGCAAATGGTATCTCCTTGCAGGTAGCTAAAGTAGGGTGGCGGAAAATAAAGACGTATTTTATAGGTTAACTACGACCGAATTCTACCGCCTGCAAGCTTTGAGAAGGGTGTTAAACCATAGGTAAACAACACTGTAGTCCTGTATAATTCTGCTCTCAACAGATAAAACTATTTTTCAATTAATTACACACGTCTTTTTAAAACGCCCTCTCAAGGCGGCGGACTGTACTGGGGGTCGACGTGCGCACGACTCGCTCGCCGCCGGCGAGTGAAGCTGCAGCCTCCCTCGGGACACACCGAGCCCCTCGGGCCAACACCGAGCCCCTCGGCCGCGGGCTCCCGCCGCCCGCTCCCCCCGGCCCACCTCCCGCCGCCAGAACGAACCCCCGGGCCCCCGCCCAGATCCGGGCCCCGCCGCCGCCGGGCCGGCCGCCAAGGCATCACGGGGCAGCCGCAGCAGGGACAGGCACAGACAAAAGCACAGGCAGAACCCAGCCGCCGCCATGTCCCAGCGAGGCGGCGGGGCAGGGCAGAGGCGGCCCGGGGGCGGTATCTTGAACCATCGCCGGAGTCTGAACCCCGCTGGGAGCGGCCCTTCCCCGCCCACTTCTCCTCCTCCGCGCGGGGTCTCCGCGGTTCTGCGAGCGAGCGGCCCCGTGGCGCGGGGGTGGCCCGGCCGGAGCGGCGGCCCCGTGGCATGGGGGTCGGCCCGGCCGGGATTGGGATCCAGCGCACGTGCTGTGCGGGGCTGTTTTAGGGCGCAGCGTTGCTCCTGCGGTTCCTGCCGACGTTTGTTCTTGCACGAGTCTCAGCACCCGCCGCAGCTCCCGTGGAAAAGGAATGTCAGTGGCATTCTCAACGTTATTTCTTTCTCGTGGAAATGACGTTGGGGAATGAGGAAATCAAGGCTTAGGATATAGAGAAGCGGTCTGACTGCTTCAATCCTATTTGTGAATCAGTTAACACTCTGTGTGGTCTTTAAAGACACGTTCAGTGTTTCCGGTCACCCAGATCTCTCGCAGGCCGCCTGCTGGTGCGCACTCTGCGGAGCGACGGAGTCGCCAATACATGAAATGTTACGTAAGCTAGAAAACTCCCCGTAACTTAAACTTAAAGATTCATTAAGAACTAGTTTTATTAAAAGCTCAGCAATTTTTATGGTTTCTATCTTTAACTGCAGTAGAGAAAATCGATTTATTGCCAGTATTCCTGTACAAAATAAACTCAGTTAACTATACATATGCTTCCCAATCAGCAACTGTAAGATTATCAAAGACAAAGATGTATAATAAAGCAGTTGACAGGAAGCTTTTAAAAGAATTAAAAAACTGTAACCATGTTGTCTTACACATTTAACAGACAGGTAAACTGATGACAAGTATACCAATATTGAAAACAGTCAACAATGAACTCACTTGGATGTGGGAACCAATGATGATACATGTGATGGTATGTACATTTTTCTATTTTAGCAAGTGATAGGTACACTTTTGAATACACATGGAAGTTTAACAGTGAAATGTACTGGTAAATATAATTTTCTTTGGGACCAGACTATTAAAAAAGCCCAAAAACAACTTGAGAAAAAAAGCTCCATTTACATAAAACTAATGCATCTCTAATGGGAATCTACAATTTGATTCTTTCAGTGCCTCAGGACTGCATTGGTTGCTCTTTTTTACCAAAATGAAAAGTTCTGAGACAAAAATGCTCTCATTCGTCACTTTTTCATCACAGAGAATGGGAATGAAAATAATCTGCTTTTTTTGCTCTATAAAGATTCATACCTGAAGCCTCAAATATGCTGTGTATGCACTCACCATAAGATTACCAGGAATGATTGCTACAGTGGTCTGTCACAATGCCATTGTTCAGTGGGATGTGTGACTCAAAAGTGCAGTACATTGTGCATTACAGTGTGTGCATACATATTCATCCACGTGTACTTCCTCTAAACTACTACAGTGAAGTTTATTTTGATGTTGATCTTACACAGGATCTTCCTTCCTGCACACGCTGGAAAAGCTTGAATCAAATGAAGAACACTGTTACTACAAGTTCAGCTACTACTGGGCACATGACATGCAATCAACTCATGAATACTATTCAGTATATTTGATGTTTGCATATTTTGAAATTAATGTTGTGTATAAGCAGTATATCTCACAGGTATCAGCAACTCTCCTAACATGGATCAGCTGCTGGAAATGTATTGAACATTGTATCCTCAAGTGACACTTCTCTTCATTTGGAGACTTTTTAAGCAAAAAGCCAAGGTATTATTTCGCTATTGCACATGCATTTAATTACCATAATGCTTGCCTCTTTCAAATGCAAATACACTAAGTGGTACTTGATATTAATTTCCTGGTTTGCCTAGCGTGGGTATATAGCAATCTTATTACATTCAGTCCACTAGAAGAACAAATTCCAGAGGAAAAGTCTTTCCCAAACAGCACACAAGTTCTGGTGCTAAAAAGCAAGTTGGGATGATGCCAGTGAATAATTGCAGGTACTGAAATCACAGACCTTGGACAAACTGGTATCACAGCTCAGATGTCCACTCCACCCCGGATGTATGGGCCTTTGAGCAGCCTGTTGTTCAGCTCCTGGACTAACCCACTGCTGGATTCAGTATGATGAGTTGGGAGTGTCACAGGAAAGGTTAAACCTAAACCTTGGCTGAAGTGGCAATACCACTCTGCTGGGAAGTCCCAGGGTGAATGTCAGCCGTCTCTACCTACCACCACCACTGAGGATCAAATCCATTTTAAGCTTAGCAATATGCTAAGGCATATACCAGAAGTTTTGGGGGTCTACCACAGTGCTTGCACAAGTGTTAGTTTTGTAGGTGAGGCCACCAACGTAACAGCTAAATATCTTAAAATCAACTATTTTCTATGACACACTCACATTAAGACATGGTAAAAATTCAGCACAGCAATATTTTTAGTGGCAAAAATCCTATTCATAGGACTCTAAAAAGTGGCTGTACTATCAGACCCATAGAAGACCTTATGAAGTATCGTTTCCATATTTGGGTACACTCTCCAATAGTTTCCTCTGACAAGGAAGTGTGTTTTGAGATTCTGTGAATATGGTCAGGCAATATATAATAGTCCTGGTGTTGAGCTCTGCCTGGAAAGGACATCTCTGCTCTTTACATGTGAAACCTGCCCTTGTGCATGTTCCCTAGTGATTTCACCAGCACATTTGGCATTTGGCACAGAAGCAAGCCTAAGGAATTTTTATGCATCACTCAGTAATTCTAAGAAACCAGGTTTTCACAAATGGATGGGCACTGCAGTCAGTTTACTCAAACACCAAAAGAGCAAAGCAGTTTTCAATTAATCAACATAAGTAATCACAAAGCGATTATAATTTAATTCTCATGTATTATAGAAAGTGACTAATCACTACAGGAAGCTTCTGGTTGGCAAATTTATTTATCCCTAAATTGATTATTATCAAAAAAGGACTGTTTTCCTTTTCATTTTATGGACCAATGAAATTTATTTCTGTACAAGCTACCATGAAGAAAATGAGAGAGAGATCTATTAAAAATATTTATACCTGCATTTGTACCTGTATCCTCCTCTGGCACATATGGTGAGGAAGTGAAATACTAATAGCAACCCCTGAGAGATAATGTTGATATATCTCTAAACAGCATTTTTATCTTTGAAGAATTCCATAGCTGTACTTTCAGAATCAAACCAGTCATACTTTTTAAGCCATCTGTGAACATTAGCACTCAAGGGAAAGCTACAAACATTGTATGAGAGGCATCTGCATAGACTTTCAGTTTGTTAACATTCTTACAATAAGATGGTATTGTAGTCCATCCTTGCAGCCTGAATTGCAGACCTGTGCACTAGAAAATACATTGTAGACTTTACTTATAAACATTTCTAATCCAAAAATACTCATTATAAGCCTTCATTTTGTATACAGTTATTTCTCTGCAGCTGAAGTGAGTCATGCAGATCCGTTCACCTGTAGCATGCTTCCTCTTTCCCCAAGGCCCAGGTCAGCGATCTCACACCAAGAGTTTTCCCAAGGACATCAGAGCTGTTTCTAAGATACTATCTAGACTTCTGAGTACTGGACAGCAGGTAAGGCAGATGCTGTTATCACCACCAAAAGCAATGGATTAAAGGCATACCTCAGTCCTGCTTTCTCACATTTCCTGTTTGGGCCTATAACATGGCAAATTAGACACTGGCAGCTCCAACTCTGATGTGCTGGCTGTTGCAAACAAATTTATGAGTTGGCCTGGTTCTACCAAAAATTAATATGTTTGATAGTTGATAAGTTGTTGGTTGTGTTGATGCTGTTAATTGTTGGTGTTGTTAATTGCCCCAGTTTGGTTGTAATGTCAGTTTCCCTATTCCTTGATCCCTTGATTGTGCACCCCTTTTTTTTTGTTTATCGGGTATCACTGCTACTGTTCCCAGTAGGGCACCAGAGGAGGTGACATCATAAGACTCATATGCAAAATGCGGGACTTAGGAATTATGGGTACTTTCGGGCAAATAAATCCCCTATTAAAACGAGCCAACTGGAGATTTAACAAGCTAAAGTGACCTGCCTGTTTTGGGAACGGTCTCCTGGACCTACCCGCGTGACACCCAGGAATTTTTCTTCACCATGACCACAACAGTACCTGGCCAAAATGGGACCCTGGACAGCAAGCTCAAGCAGTGTCTTTCTAGGGGACTCCTGTAAGGATGGAAGCCCCAGCTCTGCCCATCGTGGACAAAGCTGCACTGCACTTCCTCCCCTGCGTCATTGTCTGGGAGCAAGCGGTGGTGTGTGCGCACCCCACGAGCACCCCCACCCACAGCTGACACTCAATAAAGGCCTTTCAAAAGGAGCTGGTCTCCTGGCCCATTCATTTCACTGGCCAGAGAACAGTTGGGTGGCTTGAGGAACTGGAGTTCTTCCTGACCCTCCCTACACACATTTCAGGAAATGTGCCTACAACTCAGGTACTGCTCAAAGAAATCACAGTCCCAGGTGCTTAGTGAGGGCAGGCAAGCACAGTGCAAAAATAACTTTCATGCACATAAGCCTTGATACAGACAATTTCTCAATTTACATGGTGAGTACAATAATAAGGTCCCCAAACAGGAAAACCTATGTAAACAAGATGACATGTAAGGCTACTGAATTCTTTAATGTGGATAGCTGGTAAGGGTTGGTCTATTATTTAAACATCTACAAATTCTGTTTTGTTTGTTATTCAGGATTAACAGTTGCTGCAGATTTTAGAGGGTATTTTGAAATGGCATCCTCAGCATAGTAACAACATTGCAGTTCTTTAAAACCCCAAAATAACCCATCCCCCCATTTAGTTTTAATAGTGAAATCTATTCCCTCTTTTTCTTCTATACCCTCTCTTCCCCCTTCTACAGCTGCCTTAGAGGGAAGTGAATAAGCTCATCAGTAATCAGGTATTGCTAACAGGGAGGTCACCTTCTGTTAAGCAACTCTCAATTTCAAACTTTAAAACCTTGCAATTAGTAATTTGACAAGGACACCAAAGTACATGACTACTTTGCCCCTGACTAAGGTGATGTTTTCTGAGTGTAATTCTACTTACAAAGTAGGAGTGATTCCTGCGAAGAGGCAAATTCTACTTCTCATATGTGCAAACTGTGGGATGTAAAGCAAGTGTCATGAAGGTGGAACCACAGGGGACAATAAACATGGATCTGTAACTAAGCAGAGCAAGGTAGAAAAAAAAATTGCTCAAGGTTAGGATAAAGCCTTTTAGAAATTAGCAAGGACTTGCTAATGAGGATTCTTTTAATGACACATTGTATTTTGCTTGACTAAAACAAGAGTAGCAAGACCAAGAGACATAGAACTAACAATTGTAATAGTGTGTGACACTGTCTTTTTGATAAGATCAAATTCTTTCTTTCTCTACTATCTTCTTGCTTCACAGTTTGCCTTTGGGAACAGAACCATGCGGCAAAAAATTCAAAAGTACAAAAACATTTTTCTCACAACTACTGTAGACATTTCCTGCACTGCTCTGAGTTTGCTGTGTACACAGTAGAACACTGGTTCTGTTACTATATTAATATGTTCCAAACTCTGATTTGTAAGAACATACAAAGTGATCCACAGCTACTCATGAGTAACACTGCTTCATGTGCTGGAAATGGCCAATACCTCTAGGAGCATCCCATCAGCATGCCAGGGATGAACCCAGTACATAGTCAGCTCCACAGGAGGCTGTGTTGTTCTGATTCTTGAGCAGCACCACAGTAATTTTCCCAAATCAATTAGTAACATACCAAGATATATTCCACTACATATTCAGGAATTGGTACTACTCTCCGTACAACTATAGGATGGAATAGCTTGTGTCTGGTTACTAAAATAATTATTCTACATTTTATTCTTTTGTAAGTGCAAAAGCAGGAAAAAGTCAGAGATTATTTCTGTCTAACCTACATCCTTGATCTCCTACCATAAGAAGTGTAGTGTATTGGATCCCAAAGGCCCCATGCTGAGTTTACTCTTTTAAGCATGACACTTTAGCAAAGCAACCTGTCTGTTCTGGATACCGCCATTTTCCCTTCAGTCAGTGAGACTCAAGGGTGTTTTGCAGGGGCTGTTTGATGAACTAGCTCAAACTAGTACATCCTTTCCAAACACTCTTTTCCCTATAATTTGTCAATAGTATTCTATGGTTCAAAATGTTCAGGTAACAACCACAAAGGGACAAATGTGTTCTAGAATGTGCTCGTTCAAATGAATAATATCTCTGATCACTTTTTATGCAAAGGACTTTCATATGTACCATGAAATGCTCTAGTGGCAATAAGCTTTGGAAAACAGATTTGCTGAGAGGAGGTGGTCATAGTGATGGCAGAGAGCAGCAGGGTATGAAAACTCCAAATATCCACGAGAAATTAAAAGGAAAACCAAGGAGTAAAATAAAGACAAAGCCCCTGCACATTTTAAAATGTCAGACCAAATATAAATTACGACTTGACAAGTATTAGCAACCAAAAATAAGTATTCATCTTGCTGTCAACTTCCATGAAGGTGATAATCTTATGAACTTTCATTTAAAAATAAATAAATAGAAACTATTTTTCACATACTCAGCAGAAACTCCAGCCTCAGCTGAGCAAAATTTTCTGCCACTCCCAGCAATGTCAAGAGACACCCAGAATAAAGCTGCTAAGAAGTGATCAGCTGTGATCTGGTTACCCTTTCTGCACTGCAGCCTCTCGGGCAATGCTCCATCTGCCCTTGGAAGCAGGCCAGGGAGTGGGGAGGCAATTGGAGGCTAAGGTATCATGCTGTTTCAATATACTTGGAGCACAGACTTGTTTATCTCTTCACTAAGAGTATTTCATCCCTTTAATAAAAGGATGGAATTACAGAACAGAGAGAAATGAGAAACAAACAAATTTTGTCCCACTTCTTTTGTCCATCTAGAACTTGATTTTCCAAATTTACTGTTGTTACATAATCCTGTAATACAGGTTTGAATGAGCATAGCTACTCATCACTACTGCAGGTATGAGTGAATGGTCTCAGGATCTCCATCACAGATACCCTGTGGGTAAGAAATGCAAAGGGGAAAAAGGGACCAGTGAAGCCTGGCTTAAACTCACATAGACACAAGGTAAAATTTAATTGCCTTAGGTAAGATCATTCTTTTTTCTCCTGAAATTCCTTGACTCCTTCACAGAACACCTTTCACCTTCAGCAGCAAAACCATACCCAAGATGATGCTTCACTAGACAATTCCAACTTACAGCAGGAATATATGGGGGAAAGCAGCATGTTATCTTGTTGAAAGCTGCTTTGCACATCTTTGCTGTGTGAGAATACTTATATTTTAAAATACTTATTTTTTTAGGTTGTGGTTTGTTCTGTTTTTTTTCCTGGTAAGATATACATGTTCACTACAGTACAAGTTAAAAACCAAATGGCTGGTAGACTTTTGTAAAGCTGAAAGCCCAGGGAAGATAAATCACCTCATGCTATTCTCTTACTGAAGTCATCCTTTGTGAGCGCAGAATTGGTAATCCAGCACCCCTCTTTGGACCACTGAGCTGAAGCTTTCTGATTTTCTCTAACGTTTAAATTGGATAGCTCCTAGATCCAAAGTATCATCTTCCAAGACCTTCAGACCTGAAGCAAGGGTAAAAAAAAAAAACAAGAAACAAAACTAATCTCCTTTGGTGTTGCTCACTTTCATTTCCTGTCTCCCATCTAATGTGGTTAACAATTTGTCTCTTACTTCATGGCTGAAACATCAGGGACTTAAGTGAGCTGTATTATTTTTGGATACCTTTGTATGTCTTTTCAGTGTGGTGAGTCCTTGTCACAGAATATGCAGCAAGTAGCTGGTTAAGTGTTTTTTCTCTGTAAAAGCCATGTAAATTTGTCACAATCATATTGATATTTAACCCGATTCTGCTTTTCCCTGAATGCATTGCAAAAGGAGTTATGATATATCCAACTTCTGATAAGATGAAGCCTGATTTATCCTTGTCTTGCATCACTGGCTAAAGTATGTTGCATAGTGTTAGTACATCAGAGTGCCAGTGTTGTAACTCACATGCAACACTGCTTCAAATGATTACATTGCTGAGATGCACCCAGAGTGGAACTCACCTCTTGTGTCCAACATCCAAAACCTCTTACTTAATTTAGAGGTATTTAAGCATTTATCTTGTTCTATCTCTCTTGACTTCTGAGAGAAGCTCAGAGGAGTCACAGACAGAAATTGATTTTGTAGTGTGTGTTATCTGGACACACAGATCCTTGAGATTCTTGGAACACCTGACCTGTGTCAGCACTAAAGTTCTTAATCTGATTAATGCTGTAGGTAGAATTTCTAGGTGCCTTTACTCAAGAAAAAGGAGTAATGTAAATAGTTAGAAGCTTAGCATTCATCTGGAACAAGTAGTTCAATCGGGCTGAAAGTAAACAACTGCAAATAAGCCTCGTTTTGTGCTGGATAGGTTTTAAGAATAGATGAATAGATTAATTTTTCCAGGACAATATGCATGATCTGGACCTCCATCAAAGTCTTCAAAGAAATGAAGAAGGAAGGAACTATGAAGAAAGAAATTAAAAGGGAATTAAGGAGGCCTTAAAGGAAAGAATCAGCTCTGATAAATCTCTGCTATTAGGAAGTTGATAGGATTTATTTATAGAACTTATAGAATAAGTTATATAGAATAATAAGTTATATATAGAACTTATATAGAACCTATTTATTTATTTATTTATTATCCCATGCCTTCTTTTCATGCTTTATCTTAACTACTAAGCAGAGTGGAAGAAGAAGTTATGCAAGAAAGCTCAGGAGTAGAGCAACATAAAAAATGAATAAGTTGCAAGATGTGGTGAGGCAGAAAAAACATACAGATTGCATAAGAAAAGAGGCATGGAACACAACTTGCTTAAATGACCTTGCTTTCAACAGGAGAACAAGTAATGAGTAAAACCATCTGAACAGTTTAAGACAAAAACATAGACTATAAATAGACATATCTTTTGCAGGTGACATCAAGTCATTGTGTCAAATTCTGCTTGGGCCAAACAGCTGCACAACAATGCATTTTCTAACATCCAGCTGGCAGAATAGCCTATGAAATTCGTAGTGGTTAAGTATTGTAACTTGCTTCACATCACAATCATAGCTGGCATTAACAGAAACAGCAACTTGTTGAACTGCTACAACTCTACAAACAGGTTTCAGGCTGGAGGACAGTAACTGAGAGGCACAACATGCAACACACAGAAGCAAAAAGTTCAAGGGTAAAGGCTTTAAATCATTCTAACTTCCAAAGTAGGACACAAAACAATATTATTGCAGGAATTATTGACATTTTCATTGAAACTGGAGGCCCTCATTTCAGAACCAAGCAGATGTGTGTAATGCCAATGACACTAACAAGTATGTACTTGTTAGATACTGTTCTTAACTGTGCAAAATTACTGGCTAGTATAAAGACATTATAATAAATTGAACAATCTCTTCTTTGTCAATTATCAGTCAAACTCTGTTTATTGTGTGAGTAAAGTAAGGCCTACTTATTTATTAAGCAAAATCAACTGAAATTCAAATGCGGATTTTCAAACCTGAAGATTTGTTTTTGTAAACAATTTGATGTTCTGTCATAGGCCATGAGAGATGATCCTAGTTCATGACTCTGCTGTCAGCGACATCAGTCAGTTATTGCTGAACTGCTGTCCTCCCTTTAAATGCTGCAATATTCCAGTCACCTAACATGGGCACTTTGAGAAGTCTAAAAAGCAAACAGGACATGTAAATTATATGGTATATTAGAAGGAGTCAAGGCTGACTGTCAACAGAAAAGCAAGCTTTTCAAATTAGAAGGCTGATTCAGGTCTTGTTTCCTGCATTTAATTTTGGTCTGTCAAGGACAGGGATGCTCCTAGTTTACATTTTTTAAGCAGAATAAGGATACAAGTAGATGGCTTATGAAAGCAGCAATGGCAGTGACTATAAAAGAGACCCTATATATCTCTTCTTGAACTAATTTGAGAAAATAGATAAATGGATGTAAACCAAAATTTGTGTTTGGTCTCCAACATAAACTGTCTCAGGGGATTCACTTCAATTCCCAGCATTCAAGTCTTGATCAGCCATAGACACAAAGTCTCAACAGAAAGCAGATGACCTGCTGCTTCTTTTGTCTGCTGCCCATATTACTACTCCTACCCTTAAATTACTATAAAATGAAAACTTAAGATAAATCTTTTAAGTCTTTAAGTTTAGACAAGAGCTTGAGTTTCCTTTGCTCTCCAACTCTCCCCAACATTACCCTCAGATGTGTAGGTAGTATCTAGCCAGAGTAATCAGGAAATCTGAGACCACAAAAGAAATCTAAAAAAGCTTCTAAAATTCACAGTTATTTGACTTCAAACCAAAAAATTTAGCTCTAGCTCTCCTGGTGTACCGGTACAAAAGTATGTACCTTGAGCCTTCATTTCAGTAACTAAGGATTTTTTTCTTAGTTCTTCATACCTCATAGGAACTATTTTGCTGCCTGGGCAGTCAGCCAAACATTGTAACTGCAGAACAAATCCTTCTTGATTTACTTCTACGGAACTTCATGAATATTCTCAGAAATGCCAAGCTGCTTTATTAGCCTTCTGAATTATTAAAAGTTCTCAAGCTAATTCTTTGTTATTAATATTTTGACCTTGTTTTGTGATTGCATCTGGCTGCAGATTATGCTTACAGGTCTTGTCTAGTAGCTTCTTTATGCGTTGCAGTAGATGTATTTTATCTTGGACAAATACATTATGCATAATTGTTCTCTCTTCCAAACTAATGAGGTTCAACTTTTTCAAAAGCATAATGAAAACCAAGGTTCTAGTTTCCAATTGTTTAAGCCTGTTAATTCTTTGGTTCATTACAAGTTTTTGTACTGCCCTGGCAGAAATCCTATTGTGGCCCTTTCCATCTTATCAGTCTCTGAAGAGTGTCTAGCCTTCATCCTTTCCTTCCCATTTCTTTCATTATGTGCTCTTGCTTCTTTTAACCTGATTTCTCCCTAGTCTCCTCATACGCTCCCCACTGCCATTCCTTGTGCTGGCATGCCCTTGTTTTCTTGTAGCCTTTGACATGCCCTTGATTTATCACTTGAATATATTGTGTAGAAAGCTCCTGGAGTGGATGTCTGTCAGCTGTTTGTACTCTTGCCAGTGGAGTTACAGTTGTATCTAAAATCTGCCAGTGAGTATCTCCAGATGAATCACACCTTTGAGTAGATCTGTAGTAACTAATGAGTACTGTCAAGGGCTATGAACAGCTGTGGTATTTAACAAATCACACTGCATGTATACCTAACTTCTTAGTTGATATAATTATCAGTCCTGCCAGCAAGTGGTGGAAGATGTAGACCATTTACTTAATTTTATCTTTCTGCAAAAGCTAAAGCTTAAGATGTGATTGTGAGGGTTTTTGGTTGTTTGTCTTTTGTTTTGTTTTGTTTGTTTGTTTCTTTCATTTTGTTTTTATTAGCATTTCATTTGCAATATAACCCTGAAGGAGGAGCTCTGGGGATCTTCACTTCAAAAAACTGCCACCAGATGATCTACCCTGGCGTGGAGTCATCGTGTAAACTATCCTGATCTGCTATAGAATTTAATAGGTCTTGTTACTGTCAAACTCATCAGCATGAGTTAGATTAGCATCTATCTCCCAGAGAGCCATACGGACTTTATTTAAAAATGAAAAATCTTCTGTTTCTCAGGGTCATTTGTTCCAACAGCTAATTACTTTCACTTAAACAAATGGACAAACAAAAAACCCCCAAACGACAGCAAGCCCAGTTCTCTCCTTTCTGACAACAATTTGTTTCACTTAAGTCCACCTTGATTCTTTTTATGCCTTTTCTAGCTTGGCCGAAGATTTTTAGTACTCAGTATCTTGTCTCCAAGAAGGTACATACATAGTTTGGGGTTTTTCAAATTTGTACTTGAAACATTTCTCAGTGAATAAATGCCCGGGTATTTAATTGTCCCAGACACTGAAATGTCCCAGATTCTGAAACTGTCATCCAAATTCTGCTCAGTCTGGAGAAGAGGGGCTCCAGAGAGACCTTAGAGCACCTTCCAGTACCTAAGAGGCTCCGAGAGAGCTGGAAAGGGATTTTAACGAGACCACGTGGCATTACGACCCGCACCACTGGGCTCACAATGGCAGATGGCTGATTTGGGCCGGAAATGAGGAAAAAAATTCCTTGAGATGCCGAAGCACCGGCTTAGCCCCGCCGCCCGGCTCCGCCCCTCCCGGCTCTGTCCCGCTCATCTCCTGGCAGAACGGCCGCCTTGCCTGGTACGCATGCGCAGCGCCCGCTTGAGAAGCCCGGCAGTGCTCGGTCCTCCCGGTTCCTGGCAGAGGTCCACGCGCATGCGCGGGGCGACGGCGAGGCCCGGGCAGGCCAGGCCCTGGAGCGGTGGCGGGGCCGCGCCATGAGCGCCTGGTAGGGGGGCTGCGATGAACCTGCGCGGCTTCTTCCAGGACTTCAACCCCAGGTGAGCACGGCATGGGGGCAGCGCCGGCCTGGCAGGGTTAGCCCGGGGGCCTGGTCGGGAGCAGCGCTGGGTGCGGGACCCGTCAGCTTTGGAGCGGAGGGCGGTCTCGGGTGGCCCTTCCGTACCGCCAGCTCGGATGGCATTTGGAACACGCCGTTCCCGGCCGGTTTCCTGTCCAGAATCACTGAATCAGTCATGTTGGAAAAGATCTCTGAGATCGTCGAATCCAACCTTCTCAGCGCCCCGGGTGTCGGTGCGTGCTCCTCGCAGCTGGTTTGCGTTCAGGGACTCGAAAGAAGATGTAGAGCTCTCGCTTTCCAGCCCCACTTCCAGTCATCTGCTTTGTTATTGTGTAGCTTTCTCAGATTACTCCCAGACTCTTTCTGGTGTTTGAATGTTTCACCGCGGTGCTTGGGGTGCGGGGGCTCCGCACGCCTCCGCGCAGGCTGTGACTGTGAGACGGAGCCTCCGTATCCGCAGATGTGAATAACCCTGGGCTACACGGGGAGCACCGGGGAAGGCGAGCTCTATGTTCGGGCTTCCTTAAAATTAACAATGTGACGGTCACTGCAACCTGGGGTTCTGGTGGCTCTCCAAACAAGTACGGACATATACCTTTTAAAGAAACTGAGAGAATGAGTTAAATGTTACCGGGTTTTACTAGCTATTTCAAGACCACAGACTAAGGGCCTGCAAGTAAGTTGTGCAACGTGGCTTCGGATGCTGAGAGTCCTGGAAAAGCCTTGCACGCGAAAGAGGCCTTACGTGATGCCAGTTATAGCAGGCTGTGTTCAGTCAGTTGTTTAGACAAACAAAAGGGCAACCAAAGCACCAGGAAATGCATTGTTACAGGGGCTGAAATTAACAATTTAAATATGTGTGGTCAGAGTAATGGAAAAGTAAGAGCAGAAGTCCTAGAAGCTTATAAAGTTTTGTTACTGCAGAGCAGTGCTTTCAGCTTATTTGGGTGCTGAGTGATGAATGAGCAAGCCGAATGTTGCACTTTGGCAGGTGTCTTTGTGTTTTGATGCGCCTGGAACACCTGGGGAGCAGTGGTATTTCACTGCTGCATTTATTGAGGAGCCAGGGAAAGTACAAATTACAAAAATACTGAATGTCAAAAAAGGATGACTAGCCGAGGAACTGAGACATCTCTTTGTTGCTATGAAGTGTGACCAGTTTATATCATCCTATCCCGAGGTAGTTTCATCAAGCATGCGGGGAGATGCTGACACAATAAATCTGTTTATCATTATTAAGATGCAGATGAGACACTTTCTGAGTAGACACAAAACATCTTGATATCAAACGTAGTGTTCCTGATCTGATGAATGTTTTGTTATTTTATATGAGTGAAGGTGGGTAGTTTGAGTCGTGCTGTTGGAGAAGTGGTAGTATTCCTGACTGTTGGTGCGTTATTCTGTTCCTTAGGTTATGCATGTTTTAAAATGTGTACAATTACTTCACTGAAGCAGTGTTAAAACCTAGATATATGTTTTATAAAGCAGTCCGTGAGCTTCTGGTGGACGAGTGGGAGACTTTTCTCTTCCTGTCCTTTGAAGAAATTGCCTACTGTGTAATTATTTTGTCTGATTTTTGGTGGTACAAGAAGTTGCTGTGCCACTGCTCAAGTACTCTGGATATGTTTATTCATTCTAAATTGACTATGTTATAAACTGTATCAGTGTAGCTATTTTAAATTTTTAAGCATCATCCTCAATATTCCAGTGAGAAACTTCAGTGTATAATAGGTAACTTTGCTAAAAGTTTAAGTTGTTGGGTTTTTCTTTTCTATAATATTATTTTTTAACTTAATGTGAATTTACAATTCATAATAACTTTTAATCTTTAGTTAAAATTGGTGTGGATAAAATTTCATAAATTATGTAACTCAGTTTTGAATATCAAAAGCTACTTCATTTAATTTGTATGACAGAACACATTTTTTAAAAACATGTACAGCTGGTATATTTGTGAGCCTCTAGTCATACAGCTCCTGACTGGATCCTTGTGGAAGGGAACTATTTATCTCAGTCCATTCCCTGAGACTGTTATGCAGAAATGCTTTTGATGTGCTTCCTTGAAGCAATGGTTTTATAAGTGAAAGAGATGACCACTTACGCTGTATCTGTGATGAAATATTTGATTCCTTGTAAATAAGCTTGACACGTTTTCTGTTAGGAAGTATCCCAGTGAAATTTCAGCTGCAACTGATTTTGTTGTCCTCTACAAAGCTAACATGAAGTTGCCTGCCTTGATTCCTCACTGGGTTTTTTTGTTTGTTTGTTCAATAGCAAATTCCTTATTTATGCCTGCCTGCTGCTCTTCTCTGTGCTGCTCTCTCTACGTCTGGATGACAAAATTCAGTGGAGTTACTGGGCTGTGTTTGCTCCAATATGGCTGTGGAAGTTAATGGTGATTGTTGGTGCCTCAGTGGGAACAGGAGTATGGGCCCGAAACCCACAGTATCGGTAAGCTGATGATGTTTGTTTGGCAAAACAGAGGGAATGTCGTGTCTTGTTAGTCTAGGACAAAATAACTTTCACATCTTTAAATACATCAGTGTTGCATTTTTTGGTAATTTGAGTAGAATGTGAATTCGAAGGTCCCAGGGCAAAAGAAAAATGACCTTAAATGAAATGCAATAAATGTCTTTCCTGTCTGTGGTGAATATTAAATTAAAAATTTTGGTGCACAGATCTCCCGATTTACCCACATGTGGTGTGGTTCAGATCTTGCTTGCTACTTCTAGTAATGGGTCTAGTAGTGTAGGGAGAAGCTCTGTGTGTGCTGTCATTTTAGAGGCATTTTACTTTTAGTAACAGAAAATATCTGTTGCAATACTCTGGCTTAGGTAAATAAAGAAATTCTAGGGAAAGATGTTGATTCAAGGAATGCTGGTGCAGAAATCAAGCAGATAATTTTAAATTTAGCTTATTTCCTAACAGCCTGCATGATAGCTTACTGTTGATATACTAGGAAGGAAATCCTGTTCTATCTGCCCAGCTATGGAATCCTTAAAAATTTTTCAAATTGTAAAAATCCCACTGCACCCTTTGAATAAAATACTTCCAATGTGCAGCTTTATTGGCTAGAAATCTGATTAGGTCATCAACAGTGGAGTTTAATGCATATGATGTGTATGTTTATTAAAAACAAGTGTTAACATCTAAAGCTCAAGCAAATGTCCTGGGATGTTTGCAGGGTAATGTGCTTTCTTACAGGCAAGTAAATTCTTCCATATCCTCTCTTCAGAGCAGAAGGAGAAACCTGTGTGGAGTTCAAAGCTATGTTAATTGCAGTAGGCATCCACCTGCTACTGCTGATGTTTGAAGTCCTGGTGTGTGACAGGATTGAAAGAGGAACTCATTTCTGGCTTCTGGTCTTCATGCCACTGTTCTTTGTGTCTCCAGTCTCAGTTGCAGCTTGTGTGTGGGGATTCCGACATGACAGGTCTCTGGAGGTAAGGCTTCATTTTTGATGTGTAAAAGTCATGGCAGTGCAGGACTTGGGGTCAATTCTGTGGCAGTTTGTCTCTCAGGAAAGCACAATACAGAAGACTACATCAGTCCAATTAATTGCACTCACCTGTAAATGCACTCACCTGCAAATGGGAGTGAAGTCAGGGTAAGGAGTAATACAACTTTTTCTAGTATCTTCTAGTTTTTTCAACTACCAAATTGCAGCATGTTTTCAACCTGCTTTTTTATTATTTTGTGTTAAAATAACTTGCCAGGAATGCTGCAATATAGGTCAATACCAGACACTTACATGGAAACAACAGGAAAAATTCAACTGATTGTAAAGCACTATCTCAAGGCAGAATTGAGTTTCCAGACCCCCACGTATCAGGGCTGAAAATGTCTTAATATCACAATCTGTGTGTTTAATCTTTAATTTGGGAATGTGAAAGGTAGGCAGTTAACATTACGGTTTTATTTTCTGCCTCTATCTTATGTCTAACTCGCTTTGGTTTTGGAAGAACCTTGGAAGGATTCTCGAGGTGCTCCCACAATTGTGACATTTTGCAATAAATTTAGATTTCATATTAATTTTTTTTTTAAGGAGTTTTTCATTTTGCTATGTCCTTAAACTACCCCATGACAGTTAAAAATCTGATTTTTAGATGGGGCTCAGCTTTTTCAGGTATTTTAATTTCAAGGGCGTATTTCTCTAACGTTAGCATAAGATGAGTTTTTCACTAGAGAGAAACATTTTTGGTGATTGTTGATGATGGCTGGTAAACAGATATCCTAAGTTCATTTTGAAACACTTGCCAATAGAATTTTATTTTGCAAGGTTCTATTACCAGTTAACCATTGCTAAAAGTAAAATTTGTGTGGAGGTGCTTGCCATCTACTGGATGATGCTTGATTGCCCATTGATTTACAGATGACTGCACAGCTGCTAAGTACTGGCAGAAGAAAGTGGAATCCATAAAAGGCAATAGCTGTGGCAACTAATTTTTTTTTTTTTGACTCTTAGTCATCTTCACTTAGTCCTGTTCTGCTTTCTCTTTATTCTGTGAAGATTTCATTATTTCCCTTTCATGTGCTAGAAACATGAGGGGTCTGCCTTTAATCCAGGACATAAGTTTTTGACTTGAGTAATCAAAGTAGTTGTTAATCTATTATTATTTTCATAAGTGTTTAATCTGAAATACATTATCTTTTCATTCCTGTTCTGCATCTGATTAGGTGATCAGTTAAGTGCATGCTGGGGTTTTTGTCTCTCTATCATGGTGGGCTCAGAAAAAGCTGCCTTTTATGTGTTACACTCTTTTATAGTCAGTAAAGCACTATTTAAAGCATGTTGAATTTATTAAGTTGTGAGCACTGCAAATATGTGTGCGCTTGCCATATTGATCTCATATGTTAACTTGATTCTAAGAATTATTTACAATCGATTTACAATCTGATTTTTATATTTTTCTCTCTCTTTGCTCTTGCAGCTTTCTGGTTGCTTGGTCTTACCCTTCAGTGGGGGGGGGGGGGGTTGGTGTTTTATTCTTTTAAGAAAGCCAGTGGTAAAAAATTTTAAATCTACTACTTCAGTTTTTTCGAAGTAATTTATAGTTGAACAGTGGAGACTTTGGTGTGGTCCCTGAAGCTGGCAAGTGCCTGCTGCCTGTTGGATTTTTGACTCCCTGCACTGTAACTTTCGAAGGCATTTATCCAGATCACAGTCTACACAATTGTGTATTAGTGAAAAGTAGCATGTAGTGCCTTCCTTCAGAGAAATATTACATTGAAAAAATGCCTTACATAACTGCATTACTCATTTTTATTAAAATGAGTAATGTTTCTAGCTTGCATTCAAAAGCTTCAGTTAGACTTTTCAGATAATAATTCTGTGGTCTCTGAAAATCCTACCCATTGTAGGGCTGCCCATAAACTTTGGAAATGGAATCTTGCCAAGTGTGATGGTGTTTCATTGTCTCACTTTGTTCAAGCTAGACACAGTCTTTTTAAAAAACAAGTATAATGAAGGGCTGTTTCTCATAGTGGCAAGCAGGACTCATCAAAACCTTTCACTACCATTTTAATGAGAAGTATTGCTTTTCTCTAGTGCCACAAAACCCATGTCTTCAGTGTCATTTAAAATGTCTCTCAATTATACAGTAAATGATTTCAATTTTGATGTAATATTCCAATATTCCATTTATTTATTTTTTCCTTAGATAGAGCTTTTAATTTTAATACACCTTTAATTTGGACTGTTGCTAGTTCTGCCCATTACTGAAACTATGAAATATTCCAGAAGATTTATTTTGCTACTTTTAAGTTGAAGGTATTTTTACTACTTAATTTAATTCTAGCGGTATTTCTTGTATGAAAAGTACAGTTGTTTTCTGATGCCTTGCTTTTTTCATTCTGATTAGTTTGGCTTTTCTTATTTCTCTTAAGTATTCTAAGTGCCTTTTTTAAATTTTTTTTTTTAGATACTAGGAAGATTTTGAAAACAGCTGGCTCTACATTATGTGGTTAGGATCACACCCACACAAATTTAGGGATGTTTAGTAATAGAAAATGTAAGGGCAAATAAATTTTCATATTTTACTGATAAGAATGGGGTCAGAGAAGTGCTTTGACAGGTTAATTGGTTATTCTGGAAGTAAGTTTATCATACTAAGAGTTAACTAATGTTTTTTTCTTTTTCTAGCTGGAAATCTTGTGTTCAGTCAATATTCTGCAGTTCATATTTATTGCACTCAGACTAGATGAGATCATCAGATGGCCATGGCTTGTATGTAACCAGTGTTGTCTTCTTATCTTTGTTTAAATGCTGAATTTCATTAAGGTGTTTATTCTAGGGAACAGTTAATACGTGATCGGTCCATGATCCCATTTTTGCTTGCTTAGCAATCCTTCCCTGAAGGTCTGGCATTTCATTCAGTGGTCATGGGAATCAGAGGCTGTTCTTTGGGCACATCATCCTCTGAGGGATGAGGAATGTGCCATCAACTGCAGTTCATCTCTGAGCAGCAGTTGAAAGGGAAATTGTCACCCAAAGTTCCCAATGGGAACACTAAATGAGCCATGCAAATGATTGGTGAGTTAGAGAATGTATTGGTAAATAACTAGTTTTATTTGTTGTTTTACCATGAACATAAATGAAGTGCAAGTAGCCACTGTCAAAACTGCTGCGATGTCCTGTCCCAAGTACCTTTAGAATACAAAAGCACTGTTTCTGTGTCTGGGTTTTTGTAAACTACCATAAAACTGACACTGGTATGGTTATGTCTGTCCTTTCTATTGTAAAAAAAAAAAAAATTGAGAAAGGATTGAAACCTTTTAAAATAAGGTATCCAGTGTAGGGAGTACTTGCTAAAAATCAGTTTCAAGTACAGTTTGAACCCACACAAAATCACAGAAGTCTTACCAAAGTTGAACTATATTGCCTTAATTTTAAATAATTTCAACTTGATCGGGTTTAGAAAGTTGTCAAACCCTTGAACTGATTTGTCTCAAAACAACACATGAGTTTGATGCCCTTCTGTTAGATGTTATATTAGTTAAGACCTAATTTTCTTGTTCAGTGTTTAGGCTTAATACTTAGACTCTCTCTATTTAAAAAAAACAAACGCAACTGAAACAAATAAAAGGTGTCTTTCTTTCAGGTTGTCTGTGTTCCACTGTGGATCTTGATGTCCTTCCTGTGCCTCGTTGTCCTCTATTACATCGTGTGGTCTGTGCTGTTCCTGCGCTCCATGGATGTGATCGCTGAGCAGAGGAGGACACACATAACCATGGCTGTCAGCTGGATGACAATTGTAGTTCCACTGCTCACATTTGAGGTAGGAAAAGCCATAATGAGTGTGATGTGTCTTGTTCTTTTTTCAGAAAGTAATGAATGATGATTTTTGAACTTACTGAAATGAGAATGCTGCTCTTTGTTTTAGAATAAAATATTAACAGCAAACATGAAACACAAATGAGAGTTCTGTTGTGTTGGTTTGAAAGACGGGTGTCTGCTAAGAAAGGCAGGAGCCTCTCTCGAAATGGAAACTGTAAACCCTGTCCCTCCAAATTATTATAATTTTGAAATTAAGGGGCTCTCAGGCAAAGATCTGGGAATAGGAATAACAGTTCTTTACTAGGAAAAATTAAAATAGAAATACAGTATTACAAAAAACAAACCCAAAACACTGACAGAGTCAGAATACAACCTGACACCCCATCAATCAGGGTGTTGGTAGCAGTCCCGTTAAATGGTGGCTGCAGTTCTTCCGGAGTGACAGGTGTGGTTCTGTCAAAGCAGTAGTCCTGCAGAAGGGTGTACTTTTTCTCCGAAGGTCCAGTGATGATGTGGAAAGGTCCAGTTTTCCTCTGGAATCCGGTGGAAAAAGGCTGCCTTGGTGTTCCAAATCTCAGTTTTTATCTAGGTAGGAAATGCTTGGCTCGGAGCATCTCCCAATGGGATGATGTAATTTTATCAGTCATGCAGTGGGACTCAATGGCCCATTAACAGGCAGTATCTCCCTGGAGAAAGGATGGGTTGTGGAAAAGATAAAGAACACTGCCCCACCTGGTTTTAACAGATGGCCTATTAGCAGAGGTATCTCCCACAGAGAGAAGGATTACTGCCCTACCTGGTTTCAATACATGGTGATAGGATACGTACTTTTGGTCACATACTGTATTGCAACCTAAGACATATATGTTCCTTTAAAGTTTCTCGAGTAAAATCTGCATCACATTGGAACTATAACTACGTGCTGCTGTGAAGGCCATTTTTTCCTCACAGATGTGTGAAATTAAAGATTTCAGATCCAGCATATGCTTTAAGCAGCTTGAAAGAGTACTGCAATTAAACTGACATTTTATAATTTTTTCTGCCATTTAGATCTTGCTAGTACACAGACTGGATGGGCATAATTCTTTTTCTTTCATACCCATATTTGTTCCTCTCTGGCTTTCACTGATAACATTAATGGCAACAACATTTGGACAAAAAGGAGGCAATCACTGTAAGTATTTCAGAATCCTGGAAACAGATTAAAAATCAATGTATTTTATTAAGATTTGTATTTTTAAAACGGGCTTTTCTGTTGCTGCTGTTTTCAAGCAGTTGTAGTAAGGTTTCAGTGCTTACAGTGTCCTCCCCTGTGGCACTGTTTACTTTGGTTGAGATGCTAAGTCTTTTGTGTTCCTTCTCTGTACTGATGTGACCCCACACTGTGTAATGTGTGAAACGAAATGGATTCTTGCTGGGATAGTGTAACTGTAGTATTTGTAGATGGATATACTCACAGGCATGCATTTGCAGACATGGAACTGTGCAAATGCTTGTACAGACTGTTTTTCTGTATATAACCTAAATTATAATATTATGATAGGCATAAGGAATGCTGAGAAGCAGCATTAACAAATCGTATTTATATGCAAACAATCAAGAGACCTTAAATAGTCTGTCTACTTAATTAAGTGTTCATTCTGTTAATAATGCAAAATGATCTGGTTTCTTTTAGGGTGGTTTGGAATTCGCAAAGACTTTTGCCAGTTCCTGCTTGAAATTTTCCCGTTCTTGCGAGAATATGGAAATATCTCTTATGATCTTCATCATGAAGATAATGAAGAGACAGAAGAAATGCCACTGCCCGAACCGCCAAAAATTGCACCAATGTTTCGAAAAAAGACTGGAGTGGTCATTACACAGAGTCCTGGGAAATATGTGATTCCACCTCCCAAGTTAAACATTGATATGCCAGATTAAGATGACAGTAGCATATTAAACTTGAATTGGTCATCAGCAGACAGATGTATTTCATCTCATGCCTTGTCCCAATTCCTTTAAAATAGGTATTGCTGAATCAGTGGCTTGGATTACACAAATCAGAAATCTTGAAGATAATCTGAGTGCTTTTCCAGAAATATGTGGTTGTCTAATTTGTGAACCTTCCTAACAGGTTGGTTGCACACTTGCCTGTATAGTATTTATATGAACATTTTTAGCAGTGTAATATATTGTTTAAAAGTCCTGTTGTGTACAGTGTAAGTATTATCCAAAAGTATTTTTTTAAAAACCCTGTATGAAATGCCTATGCTATTCCAGGTGTCTTTTAGGTCCTAAATATAGACTTCTTTTCCTGTTTCTCTTAAATGCTTTGGGATGCCTTAGCATAGTACCTATTTACTTCTTTCTCTGTTCGGCCACAATCATTGTCTCAACCTCAGAGGCACAGGAGTGTTGCACTTCTGAGGTAATACTAGAAAGCTTTTTTTGGGGGGGGGGAAGTAGAATATATGGTGACTTATGTGATGCTCTTGAGTTAGCTATGTAAGTTTTCATGTAAGTATTTCAACTGTTGTACTGGCTTGGGAGTTACATGTTGTTTTTGTTGCTTTTCCAGTTTCATGTTTTGATTCTTCTTGAGCAGCATGTACCATTCTCCCATTAGACTGGCTGTTTAATAAGCTGTTCCTCCTTGCATTGTGTGGTCTATGCCAGAAACATTTGTGGTAGGTTTCACAGCTGTTGGTTAGCTGGTATAAATATCGTAGCTTGGTTTTTGTTACCAGCTTTGTGTTGGTCAGTGTAAATGATTAAACTTTTCAAGATAGGATCTTGTTGGTGTTGGCATAGCATTTTTTTGTCTGAAGACCTGCTTTGACAGTGTGCCTTGGAGTTGGAGGTGATTTGGAGAAATGGAGTCTATGAAAGTGTGTAGTCCTGTAGTTCATAAAAACAGGTGTCTCACGTTCCCAAACCCTTGCAGCTGCTCTCTGTGTTTAGGTAACCCTAAGTTTAGATAGCTTAAATACCATGAGTCTCATTTCTTTAGTGTTAGCATGGCAGTAAGTGCAGACTGTATGGACATTTCTGCATGTGTTCCTGGTGGATGCCTGGAAAACTTGGATGCAGCACTTCCATTTCTGATGCTCCAGATCTCTCCTTTCTTGACTGTGGACCAGCTACTGCCTGAAACCCAACCCAGCACTATCCCATCCCACAGTTTAAATTTTGTTGCAGTTTTATTTATATATATTTTATTTATATTTATTACATTCTGGTTCAAAAATCTAACATCACTGGGATTGTTACTGGATGTCAATTTGCCTGCACACCACCATGGAGAAGAAAATCAGATGCTTAGCTTGCATGAGAAACCACTTCCCAGGAGGACAGCAGTCCGTGCACAGCAGGTCCAAGGGAGAACAGGCACAGCTCTGCACTGGGGAAGGCCTCACCTGGAAGCACAGTGCCAAGGCAGTGGTGGCCATACAACTCCATATGCTGCTGCTCAGACAAACACAGAGGAGCTCCAGCCTCTGCGCCTTCCCTTCAGCCAAGGCACAGCAGTGCCTGGCTGGGGCCAGGGAGCTTCTCTTCTTCACACAGCCCTGCCCTGCAGTCACTTCCCACCCCTCCAGCTGTGCTGGCAGCAGCTCGGTCTCTGCTGAGGTCACGGCCCAGCTCCATGTGTGGTTCAGTGAACTGCAAGCACTGGTCCTGGGTGCCAGCACTGGGGGTGTGAGGTACCATGCACAGCTCTGGCAGAAGTGCTGTAGTCTAAGGGAACAGTTTCATAAGTGCTCCAGTAAGGTGTCTGAGTACAAAGCCTCTGCTACTTGTCCGGTTCTGTTTTTAGAGCTGTGCCTAGGTGTGGCACGAAAAACTTTCTGGATTTGCTTCAGAAAATCAAAAGGATTTTCACTGTAATGTAGGGTGTGAATTTTGAAAAACTCTTGAGAGTGCCAAAATTTAATGGCTCTTACTTGTGTTTCTTCACACTTGTCTTGAATTCAGTATTAGATTTTCAAAAATAACTAGTATTGTTCATCTTAAATAAGAGAAAAAAATGTAATGCTCAATTTCATTTTGTACAAGCACCTTCTCAAAATGGCCTTTCTGCAACGTCTGTCGGGTCACAGAGCTATAGCTAAGATATGCACATCTTGTGTGCCTGAGGTGTGAATGAAAAGAGTCTATCCTTAAAGCAGGACACGGTGTGGTCTGGGACAGATGTCCTATTAATTGTGGCAGCTGGCTTTTAAGTACCATTTTCCTATAACCAGAGATGCAGGTATCAAAAAATAATTTTAATTTTACATTTAAATTGGCACACAGTCCATAACTATGCATTTAAAAATGGCATTTACTTAGTTGTTTAAACAGGAAAAGTCTAGAAAAACAGTAATTTCCTGTAATAGTCATAAAGACACATCTTGTATGTTTTGCCTCAAACAAGCAGTTCTTCAAATGTATTTGCCATTTTAAACAGTTTTGGAATAGAGTCCTAAGAAGATGCTGATGTAATTCACAAGTCAGCATCTTAAATACAAGTCTGCATTTAGGCAGGAACAGTAATAGTAAGGGGCAACACCTACAATTCTGAAGGGATCACTTCTTCAGGGATGTCCACCTGCCACACCCCTGTTCTCCCTCTGGCAGGAATTGGTTCCAGGAGCCACCTGGGATTTGAAACAGCAGTCAAGTATTTCTGTTCTAGATTAGTGAGGACAGCTTTGTTTTCCAGCTCCAGAATCTCTTCAGGAGGCAGGTTTTCTGGATACAGTGATGTCTCTCCAACGTCAATTAATCCTGTATTTTATAATTAAAATAAAAAATTAGTTGCCAGCTTGAGCTAGAGAAAAGTTTTAGACTAGTAGCCCTCCCTGAGGACACAGAGAATAGCCAGTTTGTTACTAGAAGAGCACAGTCAGAGGGAGGCATGCCTCCCACCTGTGCTGTTTGCTGCAAAAGTCCATGTGCCTCAACTCGACTGGAGAAAAGGGAGAGGGCACAGTTAAAATCACCACAAACCAGTGATGCAGAACTCCTTGAAAAGCAGCCTGCATCTAACAAGACACAGCTGCTACCAAAACTCCTGAGCTACATGGGGCCTTGGACCAGTTTCTGTAAAGGATAGAACTTTCTCTGCTCCTCTCAAGCCACTATCCTATTAACATTTTAAAATCATTAAACTATTTTGGAATTCCTACCTACTCCACAATTAAACACGCAATTTAATGTTAAGGCTGCAAATCTACATATTAGGTAGGACCTACAGTTTTCAGCACTGTAGAACCACAATGATGTTCAGTGTATGTAACAGAATTTATTTGTTGTGCAGGAATAGCCAGAAGTATTCAAATGACAATGAAAGATGGTGTAACAAAGATACCTACAAAATAGTACAAAATGAGCACTGGATAAAACCTTTGTAAGTGTACAGTGTGCAACCTCTGCTATATGTCAGCACAATTTATGCAGTGAAACATCACTGCCTCTGCACTGTGTGTTACAGGAACAAACTTCTTCACTGCCCAAATACCAAAAGCGACAGAGTGGGGGTTTGTAAAACTGAAATAGGATTTATTTATGTAATTATTTATGTATACTCTAAAAATGACATGCAAAGCACTGCAACATCGTGAATTCGCTTGATCACGAGTACTGCAAAATGGTTTCAGCAAGAGTTCCTAAGCCCAAAATGCAAGAACTGTGGAATTGACATGTATTACGCTGAAACATATAGGAGTTGAAATAGACTCCCCCATCACAACTTATGCTCCACTCCTTCCAAGTGTTAAAGAAATGTCATAATGAGTGCAAACACATAAAGCAGATGTGTATTTGAGTTGACTGTTAAGGAACTGAAAGTTTGCTTAGAAAATATAACCCAAGGATGCTTACCTGCAATAACTCCTCTGCCAAATTTTTCCCCTTCATCCAACAAATCTTGCAGTTGTTTCGGTGTCATGCCGAACCTATTCAAAAGAATTTCTCTCCATGTTTCATCTTCCCAGTCCTTAACAGCTATATGAATAGCAATGGTGCAGTTCTTGTAGCCTGCTAGCAAAGGACGCCAGCGAGTCTCTAGTGTTTTGACTTGGTTTAGAAGCAACCCTGCGTAGGGCTGTCGGAAGGAGAGGCAACCGAATTTCATCGTGCTCCTCACAACAGAAGCCGTTTATTTCCTGTAAACATACAGACGCCTGGGAATCAGTCTCCACAAGCGGCCGATGCCGATAACAAGCTCCCGGCTCTGGAGCCGCGGAGCCGCGCGGAGGGAACTGCGCGGCCTCCCCAGAGGC
>VWZS01006930.1:0-42845 GCA_013397075.1 Rhabdornis inornatus
TTTAAAATCAGCCAAATTTCTAATTTTTAAAAATGGAAATTTCCCCTCATCTTAACTTAAAAAAATATAGGATTTCTATTAAGCTTCAGATGAGTTTAAAAGAAAAAAGCACCCCAAAAGCTCATCTTGAACAAGATGATGGGAATGTTTTCCAGTTGTATTAAATTCAAAACATCACACCTCCAAGAGGCTTAAGGTTAACCAAAACACTGACACAAGTTTCTGGAACTTACTCTTTCAGTTCTTTTACAGCAATTGGATATCTTGCTGAAGCTCTAGAAGAGTGCAGCTAAAGAAATACTTATTTGTAATGTGAGAATTTTAGTTTGACATCAGTGTACTTCTAACTGTTCAACAACTTGCATTTCAGTCATGGTAAAATGTTTGCTGACAAGTGAGTTCCAGATAAACTTTTATTGAATTTTAGTCACCTCTGAAGTAAAATTACAGCCTTTAGTGTGTTCATATTAGTTTGTAAGGTTGATTTTTTTTTTTTTTTAATTCACCGAGTTTCATCCTAGTTTTTCTTCTCACTTAATGTTGCTGCATTCCTTGATCTCTGCTTTATTCCTCATTTGATTTTGGTAAGAACTGATAAATCTGTCAAACAAAGGTTTGTGTTCTCAAATGTACTTGCATATTAGAATATATATAAAAGTCTAATGTGATCTCAGTTGTGGAAGGCCTTACTCTTGGTGCTGTGTGTGCTGGGAATTTTCTGGGTTTTATTTCTTCTGTATACAACGTTTGAGATTTTAGAATGGTTTTAAGGGAAGTTATGTCTCTGGCTCTTAGAATGAGATAGTTAATTTAAACATGCTTTCTCCTTGCCTTTATTTTTTTTCCTGGCAAAATAAAATCTGAAAGGAGCACAAAATGTTTTTCTTGGAGATATTTGCAACTCTTCAAGTGGAAGGGTATTCTTTCATGAATAAGTGGAAGTAAAAATTCTGCTCTTTTCAGTTGCTGTTTTCAGCAGTTGTATGTGTACTCCATAATGTTTAAATGCAGTGTATTGAGAGTTTTTTTATCCCGTTCTATCAGTTCCTTGCATTTGATCCTGTGCAGAAATTCCTATGATACAGCTGTGAGCTCACAGTAACTTCCAACAAATCTTAAAAACTCAGACTTCAGGGCAGTGTTCTTTTGAATATCAAAACTAAGGTCATTCTAACACCTTTTTCCGTAGAGTTTTAGAGCATAGCAACAGGGTCCATAAGTATGGTTTTTCTAATATTAGACATCAAAAACTGGAGGAACCACAAGGACAGTACCTACTTAGATGAGGCTTGTATACTTTCAGAAAAACTACCCTAAAGCCCTGCAGAACAGCTAATTTCAGTGTTCTGAAGGTGAGAAAATTAGCATGTTTTTGGCAGTTTACTTTCTGCTGATGGCAGTTTTGTACTTTTTCCCCTGATCAGAGGAGGTTATGTTGCATTCTTCTTTTTAAATTTTTATTTTCACTTTATTCCACTTATTCAGGTTCTTAATAGTTTTCAAAAAGCCGCGTTTTGGACTGTGTGTTCATTGAACTTGATAAACAGTCTCGTGTTAAATTGAGAACACATTTAAGGCATCATATTGTTCTGCATTTTAAACTTGCCTACCATTGGTTTCTGAATTTATTTACAGTGTCATGTTGGCTTTTTCAGCAAGTGTGCTTAACAGCCCCGTGCTGTGCTAGAATTTTTAAACAAGGCTCTGTAAATGACTGAAAATTATTACTGTGTTTAAAAAGCTTTTACTTAAGCTTGTAATGCAATTTTTAGAACTTGCGATATTTTATCTTAGTTATTCCTTGCTCATCCTTCACTTGATTCCTGTGTACATACAGCTTTCTAGTTTGGTTGGAGAAAACTGATGTTTACAACACATCTTCTGAGATGGTTTTCAAGATTGTTGTTGTCAGACCATTTATGAGTGAAGTATTTATAGGTTCAGCATGCTCTCTGTAGCCGGTACCTGTGATGTTTTAATGCTGTTGCTAGAGTTGAACACTGCAGTTAGCATGATGTATATTCCAGGTGCAGTCTCAGAATTCATATGTGTTCTGACGATGAAGTGTACAGTTAGTATAAATAAGCTGTTTCAGGGGCTAAGATGTGTATAGAGTACAACTCCATTTTATTTCAAAAGTGAGTAACTTCATCTTGCAGGAAAGTGCTTGGTCTTTCAGACTTCCAGTGGTAAAATAGACAGGTTACTACTATCTTGGAATGTTTTAGGAAACACATTTTATACTTAAGCATTTTAATATTGCCTTGCACAGTATATACACTTGGCATACCTGTGTGGAATTGGAGGCTATGGTTCATTACTATGCTGTACTCAACTAACTCAGACCACAAAAGTATGATAAAAGGGAATGTTAACTTTATGAAGATAAGGGAATACATTAATATGAAAAGGAATTTTTTAATGGCTTAACAATAGGAAGTTTTGAAGAAAAGCTGTATATATTTGTTCAGATTTTGTGAACTTCAAAAGAAAATATTACTCTTGCCCTTTTGTGAATTTTATTGTGGGCTAGTTTGGCTTGGGAAGAAGTGGAGGAGAGTGACAACCTCCTTCTGGAGACAGAATAGCATTTAAGTCAGACCAGATTTGCAGAAAAAGGTACAGATGTAGCTGGAACAGTGGCCATGGGTCTTAGAAAAAGCGTACAGGTCATTCTCCACCCCATTTATGTTTAGAGAGAAAGTAAATACTGTATTAAATGCATTAAAAGTGGGCAATTTTACACTTTATATGAGCACCTTGTCTCTTAGGTATCTTCCTCAGAAAATTTAAGAACCTAAAAAGTGAGAGATGAGTTTCGTTTTGATTTAAATTCTAGGGTGAGAACAGCCTGGATGACTGTATTCCTGCCGTTAGATTAAATTCTGCATAGAGGGCTTTTTATTTGCCTGCTCCTTTCTAGCATGTTTTAAGTTTTAGGTTGTAAAGATAGTTAATCCTTCCGCTCTTTCAAATGTTTGGTATCATTTTGGTGCAGATGAGGTAGACTTGACCTCACGTGAATTCTAGAATGATGGAATAACTGAATTTACATGTGACACTAAGTTGGGAAGCTGTGGTTGTGAGGAAAATAATACTCAAAATCTGGTGGGAAAGCTTGGGGTAAATCCAAGTTTTCTGACTGAAGCAAGTTAACATGAGGAGTAGTATCAGAGGAAACCTGCTTGTTTAAAGCTAGACAAAATGGTAAAAATTATTTTGACTGTAGAAAGAGCAGTCCAGAAGTGGCAGAGAATTGGAAGTGATATTTGATGGTTTTCAGTTCTTGGTGATGTTTCACTTGTTTCTGAGCACCTGACAGTAGGTTTGTAAAAGGATTTTGCCCACTTCTTACAGTGTTTAACTTTGAAATGCTAAACTGAGCCAAATTGCTGATAGTTTTCATTAAGATGTTATGTACCGTGATTGTGAAGAAAGGAAATGGTTAATACTGCCTTACAAAATTTCTTTTCCTTCTTCTCAAACTTTTGTTTCAGAGTCATGTGTGCCACTGCAAAAAAAAAAAAAAAAAATCTTTTTTTTATTTTGGTGGGTATTCCTGCCTAAGATGAATCTTGAGAAATATCATAATCTAGGACAAAAATACAAAAAGATGTTCTGGAGTATTTTGCTGTATTTAAAAGTGTTTTTCTGCAATACTCCTAGTTTTCTTTGGTCTTTGAATATTTGAACGTATCCAAGGAGTGATTTGTGCTGGTGCTCTTCCCTTGGTGTCTAGTTCAAGGGTTGGGCTCTGTACAGGTGTGGGAAGGATACTGAGCTGTTTTGGTGTTGCTAGCGAAACTGAAGCTAAAATCAAAAATCTGCTATCACATTTTATAGATACAGCCTTACTGATTACGGACTGTATTTCCTTCAATATCACTTGTGGCTTGTAATTTCAGCTTTTTATTTTGTGTGTGTGTTGTAATGTGATCTGATAAGTGGCATAAGTCTGAATTAATCCTGCTGTCCAAAACTTTTCTGTGGTGGCACTTTCTACTTTGTCCCACATTGTCAATTCTAGTGTGAATTAAATAGGGGCCTTTTTTTTAAATATGCAGTTGAATGGGTTTCTGCAAGTGTGAGAATATTTCTGCTCTTGCTCTGCTATTTTTAGTCCTCTTGCTTGTATCTGTTTCTATTCAAAGAATTCCTTTGGAAGCTGTTCCAGGGGAGAGTGGTTTGGTGACGCTTTGGGGGTGGGGGGGGGCAGGGAAAGCGCAAGCAAGGAATGTGTTCATGTTCTGGCATCGAGATGTCCAGTGTGCAGCACTGCTTCCTGTGTGACACCTTGTTTCTGAGATCCCTGTTCCAAGAGAATTCCCCCTACTGAGTGTTGTCCTGGCAGATGTTACTTTGTTCTTGGTGTCATTTGGAGTTCCTGGATTTCTACTTGGATCTTATTACTTGGTTTGTTTTTCTGTGGAAATAGCCATTCATTTTAGGGGCAGTTCAGGTATAGGCTGTTATATCTGAGCAGGTTACTGAAATATGCATTTCTACTGTTTCACAGCCAAAGCCAACGTTTCCCAGTACTTGTTTTTCTGTGCTTTTTAAAATTTTCTGAAACAGCTTTTTCAGGATTAGCTTTCCTAGTAAAGTTTAAAAGTTTTTATTTGTTATTTAATAGCCTTTTTTTTTTTTAATGGTTGCATGCATTACTCATCTTGAGTACAGGTAGCTGTTCTTTATAAAGGTAGTGATAAGTGAGGGTGATCCAGTGGAATTTTTTTGTTGTTTTAACCGTTTGTGGTATTGACGAACTGGAAGCCTGAGTGGTGTGTGTGCTGACAGCCCAAGCTTTAACTGTTCTGGAAGTGTCCTGCTGACACTGTCACAAGAAGAGCAGGGAGCAGTGAGACAAATCAGTCACAGTTAGTACAGGAAGGTCATCAACCCTGTACAGCTTCAGTGGTGTACTTCAATCTTATCTGAGATGCTTTGGCCGCTTAATTTTTTTTTTTGTGTTGTAGTATTGATGGCTTAACTAGAGCGTGGCCTAGTTCATATGTCCTTTCATATATTCTTTGAAGAGAACATTTATAAATTGTGTAGTTGGTACTCTGCAGCTGTTTTCTCACACACATGTATATGTGTGTGCCCTGAGCCCACCTGGACTTCTTGCTGACCCCAGAGTTCATCCAGGCTGGAAAGCTGTGCAAATTATTGCAGTCTGAAGAGGCTTTGCCTTGTGATTCTTTTAGTGGAGAGAGCTATTCAGAGAACTTCCAAGTAACCCAGCCCTGTTTTCCACAATGGGTTTGTCTGGATTTCCTCCTTTCCCCCTCAGGGGGGATGCAGTGAGTTTTAAAGAGCTGGCAGAGTAAACAAATCTTGTCAAGGTGGGACTTTTGGTAGGGAATGGGTGGATGTTTAAGTGTATTATTCCTTTAAAAGTGAAATCCGTAGATGATTGGCAAAAGCATTGACTATTTAGTTGTGTACACAAAATCATTAAAGACTTTTATCAGTGAATAAGTTGCTTTGGACTAGTTTGAATCTCTATTTTAATGCCTGAAACGGAATGTAAACATACACTTCTGTAGCTGGGGAAAAAGACAGTGTTTTAGGTTAACGTAAGCTGTGTTAGTGTGGCTGTTCTGATGTTGATTATACCCTCCTCTTCTTTGGATAGAAGCACCTCCAAATTTTAAACATACTTTTCATGCAAGTTACTAACTGGATGCTGATAGATAATCTGAGAGATTGAACATGAAGTGTTCCTCAGTAAACGTGATAAAAGCCTTTTTTCTTGCAGGATAATTGTATGTTCAAATATATACTTTTCTTCAAAACTCTGCTGGTAGTTTTTTTTGTTTGTTTGTTTTTAAAATGCCTATAGGGAGTTATTTCTAATTTTTTTGATTGCATGCAGTGGCCTTGACCAGGATCAAGTTATGCTCTCCTGAATTCCAGAAAAGCAAAATACATTTCTACCTGTGCTGTAATGGTGCATGTCTACTAAAAAGCTAGTTACCCCTTTCCTCATGAACTGGATTCCTGTCTCTCCTGTCAGCAGTTGTATAGCCACATAGTTTTCCACTGGATAAGCTTGTTGAATTGACTGACTGTTTTGTTTTAGAGGGTTTAATTTGCTCCTGGGTGAACCGACTGAACCGACTCCCTCTGCAGCTGCAGGATCATTAGCCTGATTGAAGGAAAGGACCAATATTTTGTGGTTAAGGAGTGGGGGAGCAGGCATGCCGTTTCTGGTGATTGCTCGTAGTTGTGTGGTATTAGATGTGAGCTGATACTTGATTTTAATGGAACAAACCATTTGGGTTCTGCCCAAACTATGGATTGAACTTCAAGTGAATGTACAGCCAGGTCCCAAAAGGGAACTAAAACTCCAGTAATGTTTTGTTGGTTTTTTTTTTTTTTGTCCTTATGTGTGCTCAGCCATCCTTTACATGTTTGAGACACTTCAGGAGGGCTGTGTTGGTTCTGCCTGCAGAGGATAATGATTTTCAACCCTGAAAAGCCTGCTAGTTTGGTTTCTTTTTTTCCCTGGCTGCAATAAGCCTTTCCTTTACTAAATACTGGTTAATGTTTTTTCCAAGCCTTCTAGTTAATGCAGTGAATAATTCAGTCAGAGTGTATGTTGCAAGGGGAGGACTGGGCTTTAGTTTTGCCAGCTGCTGCATGGTTGAAAGTTGTGGACACAATGGTGCCCTTCCACTGGATGCTACTCAAGAAAACTTTAAATAGAGAAAACACCAAGGGCCTTACTTGGTGTTTTTTCCTTTTTCCTTCTTTTTTCTTTTGTGATTGTTCCAAACCCAGAGAAACAGGTATGAAGAGATTTGTGATACTAATGGTTCTTCCCCACTTAATGTAGCAGTCATGGAATAAACAGCAAGAGTACCATATATTTACTTGGCTAGTATTTTCTTTTATCACCTGAGGTTCCTTTCCTTCTGTCACAAGAGGAAGTTATTATGTTCATGGGTGTACAAGCACCACCTCTGAGCCACTGTGGTCTTTGTATACTCCCTGACCTGAGATATTGATGGAGTTGACAATTCATGACAGCCTGCTGTGTGGCCAGTGATGAGAATGTTGTCTCTTCTACCTTGATGGCTGTTAGAGAGGTTTCACAAAAGAGAGTCTTTTCTCTGACAGAGGGCAAGAAGTAAGAGTCTTCAGTCAAAGATGGCAGGAACCTGTATTTTTCCCTCCAGGTCTTAGAATATTTGGACAGGCCAAAACTTTCCTTGAAATACTTCTTGGCAGACAAATATGCTTGAAAAGTGAATTTGCTGTTGCCTCTTCCTCACAGGATCCCCATGATGGCTAGTTGTCAAAGAGAATTCCTGTGTTCTATATATTTCATTTTTATTTGGGCCAGTGGAGCCTTTTTTTTGTTTTGTTTTGGTTTGGGGTTTTTTGTTGTTTTCTTTTTTTTTTGTTTCATGGTGACAGCCTTGGTCTAATCTCTGTTATCTAGTTCTGGTAGTCTGGAGTGTGGTGCTTAGAAAACAATGTGCAGTTTGTCTGTGTCTCTCTGTTCCTTGAAGTTTCAGTGCAGTTAATCATGACTGTTGGTAACTAGTGCATCTTGCAGGTCCTTGCAAACACAGGACTTATCATTACTGCAGGGAGCAGAACTTGATTCCTTGTAGATACTGATGTCTGAAACATAAGGTCAAGCCCTCTGAATGTTTTAGGACGTTCACTGCCTTTGATTGTCCAGAGTCACTCAGGTGTGTACAGACAGCAGTGGAGCTCGGTAGGTTTTGCTAACCAGTTTTTTACAAGTCTGAAGATTGACTTGGCTGTGTGAAAGATAAAGCCCTAAGTGGAAGTCCATCAGACTTCTCTGATTTTGATGTGATTGATTGTTTTACTTTTTTTTTTTCCTAAATACCAGTTAAAGTTGCATTTTTTTCCTTCAGATATTTCTGTATGAATAAGGGTACATGTTGTCTCAGAAACTTCAGTATTTTTAAAGAAATGATGAGGATAAGTCCACGGGATGTTTATTGAGTGTAGCTGGCAGATTTTGGTTAAAACTAGAGAATCACCAGTATATACTGAAATGTGAAGCACATTTCTTAGAGACACTGTGATAATAGGAAAAAGAAATAGACGCACTGAGAATTTTTTTTTTTAAATGGTAATTTTAATACTTAACTGTCATGGTTGAAACATGCTTACTACTGGAAAACATGCTATGTTCAGTCCCTTGTTCTCATCATGCTTTTGGGCTCTGAATAGCTGACCAGCTTTTGCCTAACTCCAGACTTTTGAGGAGGAGCACTTTCTCTTCCAAAACTTCTACCAAGTGCTATCTTTTATTTGTAAGACTTACTTGTACATTTCTTTGTCTTCCTTTGCATAGCTTATGTTTAGGAGTGCTAATCCTTAAAATAAACGTCTTTTTTTTCTGGTATTAAAGAGAAATTTTTGATTTTTGCAGATGGGAATGTGTTCTTAGCTAATGATAGATTGGTGTAGCAGGGTAATTGTTTCAAGTAACAGCTCAGAGGGCTTTCAAAAGGTGGATAAGAATAGACACTTGGTTATTGGTTACGGTTTGTTAACATGACTTGAAGTTTATATATTAGTGTTTGTGCTGTTACTCAGACTGCTCCCAGCAATACTCTTTCCTTGGTAAAACATGAGAGCATAGAGATAGTAAAGTTTCTCTCTACTTTGGTGTTCTGCCGGTGATGCAGGTCAATATTTTTCCTATTTACCATAGAAGACTGTAAGATGAGACATGAATTCTCCCAGGATCCATAAGCTCACGTTCAGTGTACTTGCTTGAGGCAATACAGACACTGAATCATCAGCATGGCTCCTGAGGAACAACTGACTTGCAAACTCTTCCTGTTTCAATCAGCAATAAAGATGGTGAGATGCTTTGGACACCAGCACTCGAGGGAAATGCATTATATTGATGCTTTGCAGACGTAATTTTTTTTCGCTGTTCTTTTTCCTCATACTCATATAGTTGTGCAGCTGGAGCAGTAAAATCTGAGTTCACTGTACATGTACAGTAGTTATGCCCTCCTGAGGGTGTGTCCTGCAGCCTTTTCCCAACCCTGTTGCTGTGAGAAATCTTTTACTGGTAGCTTTTGTCTCGAACATAAAAAAGCAGTCGGATTTTTAGGTGTTCACAGAGGTCTTCCAATGGTTTAGCACAGCTCCTTCTCCAGGAATCAAGAAAGTGACTTTCTTGAGACTGGCTCAGGAAAGGAATTGAAACTGCAGATTTTTTCAACAGATGGAAGTGAACATTTAACTTCTAGAGAAATCTTGAAAGTCAGCTGCTATTGCCGTGCCTGGTCTGTTCCTGGAAGTTCAGTAATAGATTTCCTGTGTCTTGGGGGCTTGGAACCATGTCAGTTTTTGTTGCCTGTATCTGTACATTTTCTGACTTCATTGAGGCTAAAAGGCCTAGAGTTCTTGCTGAAGGAACATTGAACAACAGATCACAGAAAACATTATAATAGCTTTAAAAACCTTTTTTGTGTTGATATGTATTCAGTTAATCTTTGATTATTTGCCTTTCTCTTTTCTTCTAAAATCCAAAGCAGAAACACAACTAAATGTATTGAATAAGACAAGGGATAAAGACTTTGGACACAGGGAATTTGGTAGTTTTAGGGAGGGTTAAATTATAATATTTTGTTACTCCTTTTGTAAGCTAGAATAATCTTTGCCATTCCATGTTACACATTACTGGAGCTGCAGTTGTAGTGTAGATCATTGGACTAAAACCTGCTGTACAGACAGAAAACTAAAACAAGCAAAAGATTGAGAGTTGGGATGGCTTTCATCTTAGATTCGTCTGTTGCTATCCCTTTTTAATGGAATTCTAAAAAAATGAAGTCTTAACTAATGATAAAGATATTTTTAAATTTTAGTTTTGTTTGGGTTTTGCTTTTTGTTTGTTTTTAAATTAGTGAAGACAACCTTGATCTGTGGGTACTATGTTACATCAGTGAAAAAAGAAAGATATTTACAGGAATCTCGTACATTTTTATTAATTGTCATGAGAGAATGCAGCCACTTCTTCACACAAGAGTTTTGGGAAGCCCTCTCTCTTTAATACTTTATTATTTTTTTTCACCAGTGCTCTGTACTAATGTAAAGAAAGTTATGAACTAGTACTAGTTTCAGTCAATGTTTTATATGTTTCTTCAAATACAGCTGCTTTGCTTGCTTATTAGAATTGCAGTGTCTGCAAGGTCAGGTATTAACTGCTGATGGGGGACTTAGGCACTGCACCAGATCCTGACATGGAAACTGAAGCATCTGCTTCCCTGAATATTTTTTAATCTTTTTTAAACAGATTTTAATTAAGAGTTTTCTTCCTCCCAGTCTCAAATCTTATTTCCTCATTTGATCTGCAGTTAAAATTAAGTTCATCAGTTTGTGATACCCTGCTCATTACTATGGCAGCAGCCTGCCAAACAGACTTGATGGATATGAGACATTGGAGAGAATAAGAAGCTGCTTTGTGAGTGAGGAAATATTCTTGTTCAGCCCCATTTAATTAATTAATAATATCCCGCTTAGGCTCAAAACTGTTGTCACTGGTAATTTGGAGACATTGTCTCCCAGCTGTCTGTGGCTTCCTTATTCTGCAGTAGGTGTGGTTGGGCATGAAGCCCCAGCCAAGTCTCCCTGCTCAGTGCAGTGTCTGAGGTGGAGCATGGGCCTGCAGCTGCTGTGTCTGGACACTGCCAGTAGACAGTGGGAGCCAACTTAAGAGGAAGTAAAACAACAGTATTTTGTAAGTTCTCTTTTTATCAGGCTGCCAGTTGTGCTTTTAAGAAGACTAGATTGTGTCTGATGGGTTGTAACATGTCCTTATTGGCTTGTTGGGGACTGTCAGAATGAGTGTGGGATTCCACACTTGCCTGAGGCAAATACAAGTCCATACTGCTGCCTGTATCCTTCCTGGGATTTTTTTGTTTTTGGTTCCAACCTGCCGAATTGTGCTGCTCATGTACCACACAGTCAGGAGGATGAAGATCTCCTCTAAAAACCCTGTTATGCTGTTCAGGTTGTTTGAGCTCTGTTCCCACAGCAGCCTGATCTTTCTGTGCCATTTGTGTGCTTGCCTTTTTTCTTAAAATATCCTTTCATCCTGAAGGACAAATATGGCTCAGGCAGTGGTCGCACAGACACATGCTAGGAAAAGGAGAAGAGACATAATTTGCTTGAGGAACCATAGGTTGCCTGGCAGCTAAAGCGTAGGGTGTAGTTCACAATGTGCTTTGCAAACACACAGATAACTCTTTAATATAAGTGGTCTGCTGTCCTGTCTAAAATATGAATCATCATATTTTCAGTGGCTTTAGTGATATTGGGGAAAATTGCACTGACAGAAATATCAAAATTCTTAGGTACCATAATAAATATGATGTTAGTTCATAAATTATGAACAAATTGAGACCCAATGGAGTTATATTTTCTCAACAAATCTTAAGTCACAATGGACTGATTCTAGACAACCGTATATAAAACTATGAGCTTGTTTTTCAGAAAAGTTAGTGTTCTCCTGTGTGCTCTATTCAGGGCTTTTTGCACTGCTCATTTTGCTAGGTTCAAATTGTGATAAGCATTCTGATCCTTGAAAAAAGAAACAAACAAAAAATCCCAACCAAACAAAAAGCTAACTCAAAGGTCATTATTAGTCTATATAAGTTGAAGTTTCTGGATGTTGTCGGTCCAGTCAGCTAAGCTTATAAAGCAGATTTAAACACAAACAGCTGAAGTAATGCTACTGCAGACTCAACTCAAAATGTTGATACATCTTTAACATATCAGTGAATGGCCATGAGCAGATAGTCAATGATAAATGTTGATTTTGCTGTCCAGAGCATTCCCACATCTACTTTATATTTTGCTCTATATTTCATAGAACATGGTGTCAGTAGCTCAGGTAACTTTTTGTTTTGGCAGTGTCTGGTCTTTTTGTGAGACTCAGTGCTCTGAGGGTCTGTGTATTCTGGACCTTAGAACACAATGCACTTAGACTACTTTAAGGGACTGTGAGATAGATTAGCTTTGTTCAGTGCATTCAAAAAGTTGTAGAAAAACAGTATCTCGATTCAGCATATAACTGCAGTCAGTTCCTGGTAAAGTATATTTCTTATGGAAATATACTTTCCCCTTAGACATTAAAGCATTATTGAATACTTTAGCTAGTACGTAAATAAATTCAATGCCAGGGTTCAATTTTAACCAACAAGAATGTATTTCTAAAGTAAAGAAGAGATTTAGGTGATAATGTACTTAATTGTTCTTCTGGTTGTAGATGAGGCTCCAGAGCACCATGAATTGATTTTTAAACATCTCATTGCAGCTTTAATTGTTGAATGTGCTTTACTTATGACTATCAGTGATTCAGCTGGGTGTTGAACAGGTCCCAGTCCATGAGATTGCAGTGTGTGCTCTTCTTCCTGAAGAAAAAGGAGACTGACTGAGACCTCATTGCATCTACAACTTCCTTGTAAGGGGAAGAGGACAGTGGAGAGGCAGACACTGATGTCTTCTCTGTGGTGACGAGTGACAAGACCTGTGGGAATAGCCTGAAGTTGTGTCATGAGTGCTTTTCTTTGGGTATTAGAAAAAAGTTCTTCACCTAGGAGGTGGTTGGACACTAGAACAGGCTCTCTGGGGAGGTGGTCACAGCACCAAGCCTGACAGAGCACAGGAAGTGTTTGGACAATAGTCTTGGATGCATGGTGTGACTTTTGGGAATGGTCCTGTGCTGGGCTGGGAATTGGACTTAATTATCCTGATGGTTCCCTTCTAACTGAGCTTATCGTGTGATTCTGTGGTTATTGTAAACTGAGCTTGATGCTAGCCAACTGTTGCCCTAGCAAATTTTGTGCTGAGGCTTGCTCATGTAATGAAACAGCAGTAAAAGCACTTTGCTGCTTCTTTGCACATCTCCTTCTGCCCGGGTACGCCTCTTGCAAGTTGTCCTTACTTCCAAAAATCTGCAGTTTTACTTTCTAGCCTTGTGGGGGCAGAAACCAGATAGCTGAACATGAGTGTTCTAACCGTTTGAAAGATGTGTTTTCAGTTACCATAGTCCTGTGCTAAATGCTGTACAAACGGGGAGAATAATGATGTTTTGTTTCAAAGTAATTTTAATACTGGAGAACAAATAAGAATGAAAGCTGAGAGCCACAGATGGGATAACAATGATGTGTGTGTGGGATTTGGGATTTCTTTAGGGTTTCTCTGTTGCCATACAGCCACAGTATGTTTAAAGCAGGGTGATAGGTAGTTTTATAAATTGTTTCTGTAGATATGAAGGAGAATAAAACAAAAGTACTGGCTATGGAGGGTGGATTTAAATGTAATCATAATTTCTCTTATAAATGAGAGATGAGAAGTAGAGTTGGGATTGCCCATGACCTCCATGTACGTGTAGGAAAAGCAGTTTTGATAGTGAGGAAGAGAGGAGCTATGTAGTTCATGAGCAAGATTTTTGTGTAATATCTGTGTAGTGTTCTGAGTGGGTGTGAGAGCAGTTAAATTCCAAGCATCAAGACTAGACAACAGGTACTAAAGAAATCTGAGTGATGCAGCTGGAGCTAACATCAGAGTAGCCAACAGAAAAGTCTGTATGTTAAATAACTGGAAAAAGCTGTGATATTTTGAAATACAAATGGACGTAGATCGCAATCAGCTGATGAAAAGGCTTTCTATCCACTGCATTTCTCCCTTTAGTGTAAGAAACTGCGGTAAATCCAAAAACAGTGCATTAAAGCTGCTTTCTCATGAGTCTTTGTGTGGAATCACTGGTAAAGGCAGGAGTTCAAATTACTGCACTTATGTTATTTGGTTATTGAATCAGTATCCACCTTAACACATGCTCTTTTTTTTTTTTCTTTCAGATTTTGTATTTTGTACATACATTGTTTTGTATATACTGTATATGATGACTTCGGTGGGCAGTGAACGTACCCGGGGCACTCGGGACAAAATGCAAATTTCAGCGACACAGCCAACACAACAACAGAAACAAGTAGTACAGGTATGTGCTACTGTATCAACTTCCTTGACTTGAAAGTGAGAATACAATGATACAAATTTCTTCCCTGAGTCAGTGAAAACTGCAAAAAGATGGGATGAAAATACATGGTTAGTTTTGGAAGATTATGCCTGATTACTTGCTTTAATTATTCAGTAATGCAGGACAGTGTTAAGTTATTCCTGTGTTCTCTCTAAACGAGTTTTATGTTCTTTAGCAATGTCTACTATCAGTGAGGAATTCTGTGCCTGTGTCAGGATTTCTGTCCTGTGACCTCACAATCCTCAGATTTTATCTCTTCAATCTGCCAGCCTCCTGATGCTGGAAGATTTCTGGTCGAAAGAGAAATGTGAATGGGCGGGAGAAGCTTCATTAGATGCATGTTGTGTTCTACAGCATGACTCAGTGTCTCCGCAAGTCACAAAATCCTGAATGTCTTTTGCTGTGGCCCCCGGAAGTGAACTGGTCATCTACTAGCAGACTGAAATTTTCAGTATCAGTTAGATGGAAATTAGGTTTCACCCTACTGCCACTGGTTCTTGGCTGCTGTAGTTGTGTGCTTCTCTGGGTTACAAAGAGTGCAGAATGTTTCTGCTTCTTGCAACTCAGTTTTCTCTTGGCAGATATATGTCAAACTTCTTTATTCAAAACGCTCTCAGTTCTTTGCTGGCGGAGTATGTATCAATCTAGAGGTGCTCTATGGGGAAATACTGCCTTCCCTTGTTTTTTGGACTGGTCTTCAATATGGAGACCCACTCGGTCTGTTTTGGAGAGTATTAATCATGTGACTTCAAACCCTTGTCATCTCCTTGAGTTGCAGCACTTGGCATAGTGGTGATTGATGCTAATATGTGGATTTAGAAAATTACTTTCGACAGATGAGTTGAATTTGGTTTTATTTTAAAACAAGGCTGCAGGATTATAGTGAACAGCCTGGCAGAAGTGGTGGCTTCCCCTTTTTCAACATTTTGCGAGACAGCACTGGAGTGCTTTGCCTGGTTGGGTTCCCTGGCCCAAGGCAGACATAGGCAAATGGGAGCAAATCTGGTGAAAAGCTGCAAAGATGGTTGTTAGACTGAAACACAGGACAAATGAGGGGTGGCTTAGGGATCTGGGTTTGTTCAGCCCTAATTAAACAAGGCAAGTGTGTATTCTGTTCAGGTACCTCATGAAAGGATATAGGAAAGGTAGAAACCAACACTCCTTAGAGAGAAAGTGGCACAAGCTGGAACACTGGTAATTCCTGCTGTTAAAAGGGAAAAAAAAAGTATGGTGAGTGTGGTCATGGTGTCTCACTGAAGGGCTTTTCCAGACTATGGGATTTGTTGATTTTAGGCATTAAGACCTTTTTTCTACATTTTGTCCACTTATTCTACGTTTTGCGTATTAGATACTGCTTTGATCACTTTAGTGGAAAAGCTGGTTATTTCATACGCATCAGTTGCATTTTAATGCACCATATGTTTTAGTGTTGAGATATCAGATGGACCTTTCTGCTTAGTCAGTCTTTGCAGATCAGCAGGTGTCTGGGGATTTACCTGTTTAATCCCCACTGATTCATTTTTCTGAATATAGAATAGTGTCGTTTTCCCAAATGGAGATTCCACTGTCATAATATCACATTGATGATCATCTAAATTATTTAACAAATTACATAATGTTTCTTTTTCATTGCTTCTGGATCATAAATGTGCCATTTTATTGTAAGATCTATGTCTATTACTGTCACTTAATCTTGTATTTTGCACACTTCTGTTTTCTGGTAGTTTGAAGTTTTTTGTTTAAAATTTCTTCCACTCTTATGGAAAAGGTATAATGTCTTGTAAGGTTGAGTGAAGTTTAGGCTGTCTTAAAATACTACTACTTTCTTAGTCACGATTGAAACTTACTTATACTTTTGGTTAGGATACTACAGCATCTGTTCTAACAATGGTGCCTTAAAAACAAAGAATCACCACTTGCTGGAGAAAAGGCCAGAATTTTTTATGACACTGATGTTTGTGTAGTCATCTTGTGGCTTTTGTTATTGTTTTTTTTCTTCTGAATCTTCAGTTCCATCTGGGTGTAATCCACTGGCATAAATATGAGCGGTATTGCATCTACAAGTTTCTAAGCTCTTTGCTTACACAGGAAAGCTGAAGATGCTGTCATACATTTGTAATTCTTTTAAAATTGGTTAAATTTTAAAATGTTACTGTCTTCTAACGTGGGCTTGAAGAAACTGTTTGTTTACGGAAAAAATAAATCTTGGTGGATTCTTGGTTTTTGGTAAAATACACCATCATGTCTCTACAGAAGTTATATTGTGTGAATGTTTTTGCTCTGGGTATCTTCAAAGAAAATCTCTTCACTTGTTTAAAAGCTGCAGTGTGCGTATGGAGGCTGTAATCAGAGTGAGAAGATGGATCAACAAGACTTAAATTCCTGAAACCAGCAGAGGTTTTGGTTCTGCTGTTTGCTGAGCTCTCAGCAGTCACGAAGAGCAAACTGCTTTGCTCAGAGCACCACACTGACAGGGTGGCTTCTGTGGTAGGTGGAACTGGGGAGTTCTGGAGCAGGGCCTCCCCCTTTCACCCAGTGGAGCTATATACCAGGCGCTGAAAAGGTGAAGTAACTCAAAGTATGTAACTGTGTTACAAATGCTGATTCTCTTGGAGCATTGTCTGTGAGCACAGATGTCACTTTCCTCAACGAACTGGCACAGCTGCAGTAACTTTTCAGCAAATAAGCAGCTGGTGGTGTACGTTGGAGTAATTTATAGACTCTTCTCAGCATTTGTGCTTGGTGACCTCCTCTAGAGCTTGCATTTGTGATAAACTCCAGAAGCTGAACAGTCTGACCCTGATTAGGTCTGACCTTGTGAGGCACAGAATTCCATGTGTGTATCCTGTGAAATGGATGGCAAAAGGTGAGATTCAGTCAGCTGCCCAGGGTGAATCCTTTCTGTCAAAAATTCCAGTAGATGAGTTGATCATAATCGATAAAGAAGAACCTCTGCAGTCTCAGCAGCCACATCGTGGGTCCTAGCTTTCTTCAGTGTCAGCTTTTTCTGTGTGCAACAGAGAGGTCCAGGATGTAGTAGTTGTTCTAGATGTTGTAGTGCACACTGTTCTTTGGTATTTTCTTGGGAGTGCAGTTCCTAAGCTGCAGATGCCACACTGTGGAGGGTGACGTGTGTGATGTGACATCGGTGTTACAGTTGTTTTTCTCTCGGGGGGCAGCCATAGTGTCTTTGGATTTATCACACTCGACTGCATCTCTTTCAGTCTCTCAGCTTTTGTGCAAGTTGCCAGTGTGCATTTTTGTCCAGAAATGTTGCAGAAGCACCAGATACTTCATCAATAGTTCCTTTAGCAGTTTTCAGAGACCAGTATTTGCTTGAAAAAAAAAAAATAGTGCAGCTGTTCGTGGGCCAAGTCTTGAGACCTGACTCAGGTCTTTTTAAGTGCTCATAAAACTACAGAGTCAGGTTGTTGTTGGGAGAGCTGCGGTTTGTTACAATAAAACTCTTAACTCTGGAGTAGTAGATCCTAAATAAAATTAAAGTCGTTAACGCTGAAACTCAGTCTTCCCTGGTCCTTCTGTATTGCTATATGGTAGACTTGTCAGTGTGGTGACCTTTAACTCTCTTTCAATAGATTAGAATCTGTTGAAATTGCTTCTATCCCAAACAGAATATCCCAAATTTTAAACTATAAATGGGAATAGAAAAGATATTGATCCCTTCCCCACAGCATCTCTGTGCTCGTTATATATGTTCTTTTTGAGAACCCATTGGAAAGAAGCAGGGACGCTGCTTAAAAAGCAGCGTATATGTCTAAAAAATATAGTTAATTTTTGTGTACTTTATAAGATATTATCTTTTTTCAGGCAACAGCAGAACAGATTCGTCTTGCTCAGATGATCTACGATAAGAATGACGCAGATTTTGAAGATAAAGTGAAACAAGTATGTTTCTAATGGTACACTTTTTTTGCCACACAATAAAATGCTCTAGAGCTGGCTTACATTTTGGAGCTAGAGCATCTGTTTCTAGGTTAGATAAACTTTTTTCAGAAGGACATGAGTTTAACTAGGAAGAGGTGCTCTTATATTTTCACTGTAAAGTCTGTTTACTAGAAATTTTATGGTAATACAGCTTGGACTCTATGGTTATATCAGTGCGTTTTCCTTTGTAACCCTTAAATCAAAACTCATTTGTGCTGATATATCTTCCTCAGTGTATCTCTAGTATTGTTCTGATGATTAATGATTATCAGAATAAAGAATGCATTCATCTTGTCCACGTGTACGTGCACATGAGAAAAACGTTACCTGTGTAAATTGAGTTTGCTAATATCTTGGAAGTTTTTCAGGAAAAGTTAAAGTCTAATGGTAGCTTAAAGGTGAATCAAGATGTTATTTTAAAAAATAAATAATCTGATCTCACAGATCTGTGTATGCATTAAAATGATAGAATTACAGTGTATAAATGAAATCTCATACCTTTTCCTCTATTGTGATGAATGTTGGGTGCTAGATAATCAAGCTTTCTTTACGTAGTTACAGCTGAGACCATTAATTCAAGCAGTCCTGACATTATGTGTTCTGTTCTGTTATGGCTATTGGTCATTTCATCCTAGGGAATGCATCACAACTCGTGTATAACATAGGAGTACACCCAGGAGGGAAGAATTAGCTTGAATGCATAAGTGCAGCAAAGGATCAGATTTCTTGGTTTCTTTTAATCTCTAAAACTTCCTATGAAGCATTATTAAGTGCTTTTTGCTGTCCTTGTTACAAACTAGTTCTGTTGCTGTGCCAAAAATGAAATCTTTGTGAAGCCAAAGGACTCTCATCGATAGTGCTTGTAGCTGTGCTGGTGGAAAGGAGATGAATTAAGTTTTGCATAGAATGTGTTTTACCTTCTGCATATGTAGCTTTAGCTCATGTAGGTTTTGTCATTTGGATGAAGTTGCTGAATGCTCCATGACAGATTTTTTTTTTCTGTCCCACGTTCTTCAGGATATACACCATGAGTTAAAGGAGTGTAATTCAGAACTAGGTTTCCTTAATCAGCTTCTGACTCTGGTGTGGCCTTATGCTGAAATGGATCAAGGGAGCTAGTCTGTCTGAAAAAGAATGTATTTCTTAATCTGGATGGCTTTCTTGGTGGGTCTGTTCTCTGCCATGTCTTGCTATATATCTTTTCTCATACTGGGATAGAGAGGGGCAAGTTTGGTGAAGAAGGAGATAGGATGATACTGAAACTATTGTTGCCCTTTACATCTTTGCACTCATATATTGCTGTATGTGGCAGCATTTGCTGCAAGTATACAGAACAAAAAAAGTATGGAAGAGTACTTCCTTGATTGCCAATTAATTTGTGCCTCTCTCTTGTCTGAATCCTCAGCAGATCTGTAAAATGCAGATTACTTTATTCAGGATATTAGTTTACTTTGACATGGTAGTTACGCACTTGGTTGTAATTTGTGGTCATACTAGTTCTTACTTTCTTATGGTGGTAATTTAGATATTTTAACATGTCTAACTTTTGCTGTCAGCTTATGGAAGTGACGGGGAAAACCCAGGATGAGTGTATAGTGGCACTACATGATTGTAATGGGGATGTGAACAGAGCAATCAACATACTGCTGGAAGGAAGTTCAGATACGGTAAGGTTTTACTTCTTACTACTCCTTCTGTTTGCTGTGTTTTTCAGCTTCTAGCAGAACATTGGAAAAGTCATGTTTTGGAAGCTTTCAATTTCCATATCTGCATTCAATTTCTTTTGGAGGAAGTGGAAACTGGAGCAACTTCTCTACTGCATGCATACCTTGGAGAAGGCTGAATCTGGAAATGTTGTGGGTGTTCAGCTGGTCTATTGCAGAGCTCCTATGCTTTCATTTATATACAGCAATTTTAACTCTGCAGCAGAACTCAGTGCTCCCTCAGACACAAGCGTGTTTCTTGCTGCAGGTTTTATAGTGTAGACCCTCCACAATTCTGAGACCTGAGAAAGGTCAATCTTTGTAAATGTAAGGGCAGGCAGATTTTTTAAGTTATGCAAGTTCTGTAGGTGGTTGCTGGTATTGAAGCTGGAGGTACTGTCCACATCTGCAAGTTGCATTGATAATGCTACTTATGGCTGGGAAGGATGCAGCAAGTGGTTGCTCCTTTAACTGTGTTGCTCATTTGCGTGACTTAATTGAGAAACAGGAAGAGGAGACTAAACTATGTGTATACAACAACAAATAACGTTGCTTAAAAAGTTGTACAGTGAAATTTTTTATCCCAAGAGATAATAAGAAAATATGTTTTACTGCAGTTGAAGTTTTTGTTGGAGGGATTTCTTACAATTTATCCTTAGATTCTATGTCATCCAAGTTGGAAAAGTAACCTGGATTTCCTTTCTTGATGCTGAGCACTCAGTATTTCCTGTGATTTGTCAGGATGTGTACTCTGGCTTATTGTTAATGAGGAAACTCACCCCTGCCACACCCTAAATCTGGGACACACACTTTTCTGACTGAGGGGACTTTCTTTTCTATCCCCTTCTCATTTTTATCAGAGTTGAGGTCTTCTAAACACAGAAGTATATGATATTGACAGGCCGGGAGTAGAAGAGAGCATTTTTCCTTAATTATGTCTGTCTGGGTAATGTGCTGTGTTCTCTCATACTTCTCATGTTTGCCATTTTTTAGTTGAAAATAGTTTTCTGGTTGATAGAGAATATTAAATCCTTTCTTACTTTAGCAATTTTTTGTAACTGCTCATGACATGGAAAAAGCTTTCTCAACTCATTTATCAACTGCAAGTGATAGCGGTATGTTCTGTTCTTTTCAAAATCCTTCTTAACCCACTGCTCTTGTAGACAAAACGCAACTTAGAAACAAATACAGAGAACTTGAAGGACTCAAGGAGGAGGAAGTATTATTGATGGATGTGAGGAAATTTATTCTTTTTGAAAGTTTGTGGGTCTCCAGTTGGAAGGATTTGTTTTAAGGCCATTGTACTTGAGAACAGTTTAACCATAGATTTGATGTGAAGCTGTAACCTGAGGTATTACAAATTTTGAATGCAGATTTCCAAATCTCTTTTTCTAGTCTCACTCTGTTTTGATGCACTTGAAGTTTTTTTAAACTTCATTTGAAAGATCTGTCCATTGAACTGAAGGACTTAGAAGAGCAAGGAGTAATAGCTAAAATGTGTATTTATAGTTTATTTAGTATTCAGCCAGTTTTGTCTTAGTCTTTTTTCATTTGCTTTTAGGGTTTAAAGCTGTGATCTACAAGCTGTGTGTGACTTAGTCTCTGTAAAGGCTTTTTTTTGCAGCAGTTGTAGCAGTCTGGCTTGGGGTAATTAGAGACTTGTGAATGAGTAGAGAAGTATGTGTTCTTTTGCCTAAGATTTCTTACAACCATTTTATGCTCAGCTGTGTTTTTACTTACTAAACCTTTGAAGGTAGAACAAAAGAGACCTTTCAGATTTTTATTCTTTCCGTGTAAGAACAGGCCAACAAGAATTATTCCGTTACAGATTTTCAAAGGTCAGGCCCACTACTGTCATTTGGGTTGCCTCAGGCATTGTCAGCTGAAATTGTAATCAGTCACCTCCCTTACAAAGAGAGACAGCTTCAATGGTTTGTGATGCATCCCCATGCTCGGAGGTAGCACCATACTCTATCTTAAAGGACATGCCTGACTTCTCAAGGCTTTCCTCAAAATTGTATTCTGGGAAAGCATGGATCTGATGCTTTTGTAGTCATCTTTTTACTGATCCTTCCTAAGTTATTTTAAATCTCACTCAGGAGAGGCTGCTTCTTCTTCGGCTTTGTAGCCTTATCCGGTTTTGGGTGTTTCCTGAAATGGTCAAAGATGTTTCAGCACTAAGCCCATTAGTAAATTAGTGCATTCTGAGCTCTACAGACTTGTAGACACTTTTCAGTTGTTAGTGCAGGTATTTTTTCTCCTGTGAGGTGTGTGAAACTCTAGGTGTGTTTAAGTGCAGTTACACTGGCTGTGGTAGGTGAAGCCGTGTGTTATTTACTGGGGGAAGCAGCTTTCTGCCTCACAGGTGAGGTGGTGGCGGTGAATCTTCTTAGTTTTGTGCCTCTCAGCAGTTGGCTGGGCTTCGCCCAAGTTGGTTTAGTCTTCTGTACTGGAGGTGGAACTGAAAAGTGATACCAGCCTTCTTGGCTTGGCATGGCATGCCGAAAAATTAGAGAGTAACCGTACTCTTTGTTCTTAGTCTCTCAAAGGAGACTCTCTAGTGCTGAGTTTATGAGCTGCTTTGTTACCTGATTTTTTCATAGCACTGGCTTCCTAGGCAGCTTGAACTAGCTGGTCATGGCCTGGCTCTTCAGGGCTGCTGAGTTGCTGTTGGTGTAATTGAGAGATAAGACAGGACTTAAAATTACTGATAGACAACCCTTTATGTTTGATGCAGGTGCCTGTCAGATGTCATACTTAGTTCTTCCTAACAATTTGTATGTGCAAATATTTTGATATTAAATATCTTACCTGAGCTGTAAGCTCCTAGAAATGGGGACATATGTGTAAACCTCTCTGCCATCTTAATGGTTTGCATATATCTTTTCGTCTTCTTACTTGCTTTGCAGCTATAGCTCAATAGACTAACCATGCAATTGCATAATTTGAGTTGCTGAGCTATTCTTGGCCAGTGTTTTAGTAATTTTATTTTCAACTCCTACAGATACTCCTGTGGAGCTGATAACATCCTTGAATTTATTTTAAAGATTGAGTTTAATATTAAAAGAGATGCCTGATGTTTGGACCTTGATCCCATGTCTTATTTAGACATACCTTTTCCTGTGTTTTGCTGTGTTTGATCGTCTGTAGCTGTTAAGAGTGGATGGTCTGGCTTATCATCATCAGTTTTTCTAAGCTGTTGTTTTGCCATTCTGTCTTTTGGGGCTTAAATTCTAGTATTCCTGGATGAAAGTTTTTCTTTTCTGTTTGGGTTTCTTCCTTTCTTCCCTTTTTTTGTTTTTTCCCCCTCCTTAGGCCATACACTTATTTTCATCAATCTTTTGTTCAATGATACTTACAAGGAGCTTTTTTTTTTCATTTCCCTGGGAGAAAAATATAGCTTTGTTCATGCTCCCTTACTAGATTCATGGATATATTTGAGAGGAAAACTGTTGCTTGCTTTGCAGATGTTCTGTGTTACAGTAGTATCCAGTCTTTCCCTTTTAGCCAGAAATATTTGGGATTCTCATACTCCCTAAGACAATCAGATTTAAAAAAATGTTTCTCATCTCTTTGCATAAATACAGCCTGTGTTTCCATTTATATCAGTGTAGTTTGCGTATGTGACATTATGCGAATACCTGGGTTTTTTTCATGAACTGGAGGGGTGTGGGGTGGAAAGTGTGCATTGAGAGAGATCTTGTCCTTCTTAACTTTTGTATCCAATTCTATTCTACCCAAATAGACTTCTTGGGAGACTGTAGGGGGAAAGAAGAAAAGTCTTGGAAAGGAAGGTTCAGAAAACAAAGAGAACAGAGAGAAACGAGGGGACAGAGAAGTGAGTCGTGGACGGGGAAGTTCCAACAGACGGGGAAGAGGAGGCAGCCGTGGACGAGAGTGTACGTATAGGGATTAATTTTTTAAAGATTGAGATGCTTTTCTTGCAGCTGGAACTCACTGAGCTAAGAGCAAGTGCTTAATGGAGCAAAGTCCGTCCAACTATAGCTCAGCGTTGAAGGGATCATAACTTGTTTGTGCCACAGGTATGCTTGATCTGCCTATGTGACTTGGTTTTGGGATGATTTGTACTTGTTCAGAGACACTCAATTTAATCTACGTCTCTGCTCTTGTTTGATGAATTGATCTTGTACAAATAGCTGTTCTTCATGTAAGTTTTAGAATTGACTATTTGTAAGACTGCTTGAGAGCAAGTATGTCGCTGCACAGCTGATACACTTTTTTGTTTCTTTTAATGAAAAAATTATCCAGCTTTGACTCCATCTCCTTTTATGAGTGGGAGAACCTGAAGATGTTCTCATCTTCTCATAAGGGGAATGAAAACACTGGGATGATTATTAATCTCTAAATATATTTCTCACATAAATCAACCAAAGGTGAGTTTCTGCAACAGAGAAAATTCATTGTTAGTTGAAACATTTAAGGCTTTGCTACAGTTGAAGTAATACATTGTACAAAAGCAAACTGATGTTTCCAAGTTAGATAGTCACAATAGGTCATGATCGTATACATGTTGCTTTTTTTAGCCATGTTTTGTCAGCATTGTCAAAGATGTTCCGATTGTCTGTAATGGCTGTTTGCCATGCTGATAGATGAGAAAAGAAATCAGAATGGATATAATATGTTTAGCTTTCCACTTATAAGCAGGAAAAATATTTACAATATTAGCCAACTCATCTTATTCATAATTGGAAGATATTCAACTATTGTGTCAGTATAGATGTTGTGAATTTTTGTAGGATGAAGTCAAGATGAAAAGATGTTAATAGAACATGGAGCTAGGCTTAGAAAAGTACAAATTAGATCCATCGAAATGAAAGCGAAGTACAATTTTTTTTTACCAGAGAGATGCTGCTTGTCTCTTTTTGTAAATTGGAATTAATGACATTTCAGATGGTTGCCAAATCTTGGTATTTTCTTTCCAACTTTATGTCCAAGCATTGTTGATTTTATTGTTGCCATTAAGAAAAATGTAGTACAAATTCTCAGCAATGAGTGTTTCAAGAGATCAGTTTTATTCTTTTTTTCCCTCCTTCAAGTAGCCAGCCATTTCAAAGCGCCTTGTCTGAGTTTCCCACAAAACAGTTAGGTTGCAGAGCTTTTCTAGTGCCTTACCTTCACCCAGTCATCATCCCTCTGCTTTAAATACAGAGGAGAAATCTGTTTCCATGCTTGTTCAGGGATGCAGTGTGAGCGGACAGGAGAAGAGTTAGTGTTACTGGTTATCCTTTATTTTTTCTTTGTTGTCAACCAGTGTATTGTATAGGAAACACAGAATGAGGCAGCTGTATTTCCTATCTCATTAAATAGTGTAGGCTGCAAAACATAGTACTTGTAGAGGTTTGTCTCCTGAGGGACTTTTCCTTCTTATATTTTGCTTCCTAATTGTCCAGTACAAAGGAAACATAACTTGCTTTTAGTGAGGCCTCAAAGAAGAGGGGTGATTGAGATCTGTTGACCAGTTCACTTGAAAATTTTGCCTTTTGTTTTGAGGGGGTTCAGGTTAAGCAAATGGCTGTATTGTCTCATGTATGAGTCTCTAAAGCTTCTCTTAGGCTGTCCTTTCTCCACAGTTAGAGCTGAAGAGAATGGAGTGGACAACAATCAAGGAGACAGGCCTTCAGACCGTGGGAAACGTGGCCGTGGGAGAGGTGAGATGGTGACATTGGTGTGGGACTGACACTGCTTTCATGTCCCATTTGTTTCTTTAAATGCTGCTTCTTAAGCATTTTTTGTTTATTCTTTGATTCCATGCGCACTTCAGCCACCTTGAACTGGGGTACATCCCACTCCCTTACCCTTTATCATTTCTTCATCTTGGAGCAACTTAAAAAAAATTGACAGAGATCACTTCTATGGTAATTTCCTGTGTGGCAGGCTGCTGTGCACTAGCTATGGAGAGCTGTTTTCCCAGACTGACTCCAACCTCATGTGAGTGGGAGTGTGCAGGGTTCCTCAGAATGTACCTTGGCAGCAGGAGAGCAAAAGATTCCATCTGTATGATTCCTGGGGAAGGATTTGATGTATACTTGTACAATTTCTTCAGAATGGCTCTGATTGTCAGGCTTGCCTTCTGCATTTGGTAGACAATCAGAGAAAAAACAAGCCACCTTAGAGATGTTTTGCTATGAAAAGGAATTTGGCATGGAAGAGTTGATAAGAACTGTGGAGAAGGAATACCATAGAGTCTTAGGTACAGCTCCAATCCTGTCCTTTGGAAGAGGTGGGGTAGACTGGATGTGGAATCAAGTGATGTGTATTCAGTTTGGATTTTCACTGGTTGGGTGGAAAGAGGCTTGTTTTCTGTTAAAGTCAGAGGAATGAAAATGAGTAACCTGTGTATGGTGCAGATTATGGGTGGATGAGGGTATTAAATAAGTTAAATTGACAATATATATGGGAGAACTAATGTAGTTAGTAAGTAATGTCTGCCTCAAGAAAAATTCTGCCTTCAAAGGACTTCTTTCTCTTGGGAATGTTGGGTAACAAGGCATTCAGAAACAGGCGCATCCAACTTTGTTGTCTCCAGATCTGCATCTTGAAGATGTGCAAAGATGCAAAGAAGTAACTTCCAAAGGTTTGTGTGCAGGAGTGCCTATGAACCAGCAAAAACCTAATGGTGTGTGCAGAGAAGTAGCTCTGCAGGGCACGGTGTGGTGTAGTTCAGAGCTACAGTTATTGGTATGTTAACGGTTTACACTTTCAGTAGATAGAATGTAAGTCTTGCAGTTATTAATTTTATAAAATAATCCTTTATATTCAAATCTAAGTGTAAAAATAGGACTTTTAGAAAATGATTCAGTGAAACTTAGAGATTAATTTCAAATGCAGTGTATTTTTGCTTTAACCTTACAAACCATACACTGCTTTTGTTGTCAAAACTGTAGCTTTCTAGATGAATATTGTATATCTCAAACTTCATCATCAGATCAAACTGACCTGTCCAACTGAAAAAATAGAAACTTCAAAGAGTTTCTGTTCATTGGTTTCGTGTAGATAGTATTACATATATCTCTACCAAATATTTTAGACTGTAATGTGAGCAAAATATATTAATGAAGTGTCTGTGGTAAACCTGTTAGCCAACTACAGGATTATTGTATTACAAGTGTGTGTATGGCAGGAAATACCCAATTAATTTTACAGTGCAAACCCTTGAAATCTGCAGGGAGTTTTAGAAATCTGTGTAATTCAGTTCTTATCATTTCAGGGATACGCGACCTTCCTTCTTTGGATGTTAGTAGAAATAATAATAAAACGCTTCCTGCCATTTCATTCTGTAGTCTTTCTTTTCTGTTACGCAGAATAGTCAAATGAGAGATAACATACTTCAGCTGAAAGTAAACAGTTTGCTGGTGATCACCACAGAACCCAGTTTTAGAAATATTTCATGCAGTGTATGTGTATAGAAATCTAGGCACTGGCTATGAAATACAAGGTCAACTAATTATCCGAGCAACACACTGTCTCTCTATTTTAAGCTACCTTCTCCGGCAGGAGTTATTACTGGCTGCCTTCTAGGAGATTTGCTGGGCCATCGTATGTATTACTGCTTCACTGTACAAAAATGTAATTTTAAGAAATGATAAGCAACTGAAAGTAACAAAAATGGGATTGACCCAGAGCTGATAGTGTGCTCCTTACTGAGGGGGGGGAAACCCATACTGAGTACTTGATATTCGGTGTGTAAGGCCCTAGCTTTATCTGGCAGTAGGTCTTCCATTAATGACTGTGTCATGTTCCTCATAACTTTATAGGGTAGTAGGTAAATCAAGTGCAATCCCCACTGTGTGCTGGTATGCAGGGTGTTAGGGAGTTGAAGCATATACAAATTATTGACTGATGAACAGAATGCAAATATGTATCACAGCATGCGTAACCGGACACATATCAGCTCTAATTGCTCTCAGCTAAATCTTTGCTTGTTAGACTAAGGGTGTAAACTTTGTATTGAAGTCAGGGAATGTCTTGTTTTAAGATGCTTTCTCATCTGTGCTTCTTTTCAGAACCAAATTTCTTGCGTGAGCTTAATTTAAATGTAAGAAATACTGTAATGGTGATGAACAGTAGTTGCATCAGAGTGATTATAATTGTCAGTATAGCAAGGACTTGCAACAGTCTAGAATACAATCTCCTGAAGAAATTATGGAGGCAGATGGATATATCTTTAGGATTGTCAGCTATAGAAATGTTTTCTCATTTGTGTTTTAATCAGCTATAGTGTTGTATACAAATTGACAAACTTTACAAACACAGGTTGTTTTTATGCTGCTGCTTTTTAGTGTTCTTGCAGCTTCAATTCTAAGTGCTGGTCTGATTCTCTCAGTTCCTCTACTTCATATTGAAAAGGATGCGGAAAAAAAAAGGAGTGTTGAGCTAGAAAAGGCTTTTGAAGGTACTGGGAAGTCTGTAGCTATGTGGTGTGAGGACCAAGTGTAGTATTTTTCTGCTTGCAAGAGAGGACTGAGTAGATGTGTGGTAGATGTCTGTTAAACTTCTGTGGGGGCATCAATTGATCATGCCAAGCAAGTATGCAAAAGAGGATATTAAATGAGATGAGCAGTCAAGGTGAACTTAAGAGTTTGTTCTTCATACATGTAGTGAACTGAAACTGAGGAACTCCTTTCAGTAAGATGATGTGGGGCAGAAAATGTACGCATAAAAAGACTTGGCAATTTCATCCTTAAAAAGAACCAGAGGCAAGAAAAAGAAAAAACACTCAAGATTTTGTTGTATGTAAATTATCTTTGACTAAGCAGGTCAAAGCCACAAATAGTCGAAGACCAGGAAAGCATCCAAAGAAACTGCACTGTGGTTTCAGTTCATGTACTCTTCCCTAGATATCTAGTTAACCATGGATTATAAAGGAATAACAGGTAGGTGGGCTTTTGGATTTGATTCAGCACAGAAATTGTTACAGACTCATGTATAGTAATTCTGCTGGTTTGCAAAGACAAGATAGATTTGTTGCTTGCACTTCTGTTTATCTCTTTACTTCATTATTCTGAAGCAACATGGGCATGCCATAAGTGTGGGTTCTGCCAGGAATTTTTTTTTCAACAAAATAGATATAAAAATGAAAGGAAAAAGTTCTATGGTTTAATTTCAACTTTTGTTTTGTCTGCTGGGTGTCTAGGAAAATAAAACAGCTTATCCTTTTCGTAGATATCCGATTATAGTCCAGTTTGTGTTCTTTATCTCTTTTCATTGTTTTTAACATAAGAAGTATGCTGTCCTTAAACAAACTGAATTTCTGTATCCAGAATTGCATGTATAAACATTCCCTTGGTTTAAAAGCTTAGCTCAGTTGGCAGGGTGTATCTTGGATTCTGTTTGCCAGAACTAAGGAGAATGTTGTTTTCTTCTAAAACATGAATGTGGAGCAGACCTTCTGGAATTCAAAATTTGAGGTTTGTTTAGTTTTGCTGTGGCTCATTCTGCATTAGTTAAGAAACTGTCATTGTACATTTTTAATTTTTGAGATTATCATCGTTTAGTTGTAACAAGTCACCTATTTTCTTTTAAGTATAATTTTAGAGTTGAAAATTTTCAGCATGACTTGTAAAAATGCTTTCTAGAGTAAATGCAGTGTATAAAACTGATGAATTGCTTCTCATTTTATGGTGACTAATAAAGACAAAAATAATCTGAATTATTAAATCCAACTTTGGTGTTTGTTATTGCAGTATGGAGTACCTAGAATAAAAAGTTTCTGTACTAAGCCTTGTTACCTCTTAAGGCTTATAAGCTTGGTTCTACTGGAAGGATGACTGGCTCTGCACTGCCAGAGCAGAGACCAGGGCAATTCAGTTACTGTGTAGTCAGAGATAAGCACAAATTTAGAGTGTTGCCTGCCCTTCCAGTCTGCATTTCCTTTTTCTTGCAGCTGTGCTTCAGGCCATTTCCTAACCTTGGAGTAACTTCCTCCAGTTTTAACCCTGAGTGAAAATCTGAGTTTTGTAATAAAGCACCTGTGTTGCAGTGCAGATTTAGGTCTATAAGTTCAGCAGACTTGATTTTCTGCAGAATAGGTTATTAATTTAATGGGCTAGTACAGTCTAAGTTGTGCTTCTACACACCTTTCTCATGCTGCCATGAAGTGTACGTTTGCTTTGAGGGAAGAAGTGTTGTGAATGTGGAGAGCAATTCTTGCCGTGCATGGATGGTACCAGAGTGGAGAATTTACTGTGTAATGAGTGTTTTGAATTCCTAGTGGGTTTTAGTGAAAACAGAAAAACTTGCCTTCTGCCTGGGTTGGGTATAAGTATTGACCTTTCTAGAATTCGTTCAGAAGAAAAACCAAAGAGTAAGGCAGCAGGTGACAGTAGTAGGAGACTCTTCTGAGAGGCACAGAGGCACCCTTTTGGTGACACATGCTTTCCAGAGAGGTGCGCTGCTTACCAGGGGCTCTTAGCAGGGATGTCAGTGAGACTACCAGACTTCTTGCAGTCCACTGTTACTTCCTGCTCTTGTTTCATGTGGGCACCAGTGGAACAGCCAGGAGCAGTCTGTGTGGCATCAAGGGGGATTACAGAGCCCTGGATGTGGCCATAAGGCACACTGGAGCAGGTTGTTTTTGCAGGTAGTTTTTTCATCCATCCTCCCAGTCAAAAACAAAGGGGGTTGAAAGGGCCAATTGTATTTGGAGAATCATTGGGTGGTTATAGGCCTTGTGCCACAGCAGGGGATTTGACTTCTCAGACCAGGGGACTTGCTTTGAGAAACCTTTGGTTTGGTCTTCGGGGACTGATGACTTCCATCTGTCAGGGAAGGGGACGAGTATCTTTGGTCGTAATGGTTACATGACGGGCAAGTTGCACCTGACCAATCCAGTGTCCTTCTGTGATGGAGTGATTGCAACAGTCAACAAGGAAAGGCTGGCATCATTTGTCTTGGAACTCTGTCTTTCTGTCTTGGAACTGGTGCTCTTTAATATCTTTGTCACTGACATAGTGAAATTGAGTGCACCCTCAGCAAATTTTCAGGTGATATTAAGCTGAGAAGTGCAGTTGACACACCTGAAGGATGGGATCTCATCCAAAGGGGCCTGGATAAGCTTGAAAAGTGAGTCCATGGGAATCTCATGAGGTTTAGCCAGACCTTTAAGTTCAAGATGCTGCACTCAAGTCAGGGAAATCCCAGGCATAAATACAGACTTGGGAGGAAGAATTCCTTGAGAGGAGCCCTGTACGAAAGGACTTGGGACTTCTTACAGGTGAAAAGCTGTCATGAGCTGGCGATGTGTGCTTGCAGCCTGGGAAGCAAACTGACTTGTGGGGCTGGTGAGGAATGTGAAGGTCAAACGCAGCCTGGGCTACAGTGACTGTGAAATAGTGGAGGTTGAGATCTTTGGGCAGTGATGAGGGCACCCAACAAGCTCACTGCCATGGCCTTCAGAAGAGCAGACTTTGGCCTCTTCAAGGATCTGCTTGGTAGAGTGCCATGGGATAGAGCCCCAGAGAGAAGAGGGGCCCAGGAAAGCTTGTTAGTATTTAAGGATTCCTTAATCCAAGCTTGGGAGCAATGCATCCTAACCAAAAGAAAGACAAAACTACCCCAACTGCATGGATGGAAAGGAGCTTCTGGACAAACTCAAATACAAAAAGGAAGCCCAGAGAAGGAGGAAGCAAATAAATGTGGCTTGTGAGGAAGAGAGAGAGGTGAGATTGTCTGAGCAGACTGGGTTCTAGCTGGGACTGCTAAAATTGTATTGTTGGTGATGAAAGGAAATCAAGGGAAAACGTGGGCCCTCTCTGTAAGAAAACAGGAGACCTGGCTAACTGGGACATGGAGAAGTCGGAGGTACTTAATGACATTTTTGCCTTGGTCTTTTCCCATACAATTTCCAGCCATACAAATTATGGAAGGTAAAGGCAGAGGCTGGGAGAATGAATAGTCATCCACTGTAGGAGAGGATCAGGTTTGAGATACCTTGAGAAATCTGCAGGTGCACATGTCCATGGGGCCTGACAAGATACATCTGCGGGTCCACAGGGAACTGGAAGAGGAAGTGGCTAAACCACCGTCCATCATATTTGAGCTTCCACTGATGAAAAAAAGAGAAGCATAACCTCCATTTTAAAAAGGGAAGGAAGGCAGACCTGGGGAACTAGAGGTCTGGAACTCACATCTGTGCCTGACAAGATCCTGGAGCAGATCCTCCTCCTGGAAGCTAAGTCAAGGGACTTGGAAAGTATGAGGTGATAGGTGACAGGCAGACTAATCATCACAAAAAAAAGAGGCAGGCAGCATGATTGCTATAGACAGCAGGGTTTTTTGATGGCTTGGTGTAAAGGTTTTCTGACATTTATCAAAGTGGGAACTGGTTTGGAGAGCTGATCCAAAAGTGAACATATACTGTTTCCTGGTAGTTGTTTGGTGTTTGCTCACTGGAAAGTCCAAAACTCAGTGCACAAAAGAGCAAAGCTTGTGATCGCTGGTGAAGAAGACTACAATTGTAGCAGTTCTAATTTAAATGCATTTCAATTACTATGGGATTGCATGCTCAGTATTTGGGTTCCTGCTGTGAATTCTGAAAGCTTCATTTCCTCACTGACTTTTTAATCACTGTTAAAAAGCATAAAGAGTTTGTAGATACCCTGTGGGCATTTATAGTCGTTTTGTGACTAACTATGTTAAAAGACTGTACATTCTGTTTTAAGGCCATTTTAAAGTTTTGACAGCTGGGAAAAGTAGCTTTCTTTGCATGAGAATTTAAGGATATACTAGCGGTCTGGTTGTGTCAAAGAGAATATTAGCCCTTTCCACTGGCATCTTGCACTAGTGACCATGACGTATGAGATCCTGTGTCTTGAGTTAGGTGATATTGCAGTGGTGAGCATTCACTGTCCCATAATTTTTCGTGTGTTTTCTAACTTTGAATTTAGTATTTTGCCTGGTACTCCCTTTTGCCTTCATTAGAAAGGTTTTTTTGCATTTGTTGATAAAACTTAATTCCAATTTTGATAGAAAGCATAGACACAGCATTAAGAAGTTAGAGTAATCCACTTGAAATTCAAGTTCAGGATTATCTTTCAAAGTGATCTGGTATAAAAGGTGCCTTGCTGGCTAGTAGTCTTTAGACTGTGCATAAAACTTCAGTAAAGCATTTTTCCTTTTTTGCAATTTCTGAAACTGTTGCTTATTGATGTTTTTGGTCCATAGTTTATTGTGCCCATTATGGGAATGTATCTTATGTATGCCTGGCTTGCTAAAACATCACCTTCTCTTTAGTGTGCTAAGGTTGTTCCTTCAGGATTTTGCACTTGGGATACTGGGGTGACTTACCTCCACTTCTGAAATCGATTTCTTCTTTCATGACAGCTATTTCAGTTATCTCTCTGTACCTAATGTCTGTCTTACTCAAAACTGTATCTGGTTGACTGTTTTTGTGTTTCACAGCTCCCACTTGGACTTGTACCTCAGGCTGTCAGAAAACTGTTGATTTTGCTTCTGCACAATTTCCTTAAATGGTGTTTAATGCTCTATTGATAGCAGTTGAAAGTAATTTTATTACATGATGGCCCCTACCATGTTCCCAGGTAAACTTGTGTAGCTGGTTCTTCTCTTAAAAAAACTGGACAGAAAGGTAATCCAGAGTGCTCTGTCTTTGGCAGAGGACAGCAGTAGATTAGGTAGGCTGAGCAACAAGTTTCAGTGGCCAAGTGGGAGGCAGTTGGGTACAGTGGGGTTTGGGGCACTGTTGTTTATGGCAAAGAGCACATGGACTCGGTGAAGAAGTGTGGCAAATGCCAGGTTGCAGCAGTTGTTGCTTTTTTCCTAGCCTCTGTCTGCCTTCTCTCCAACCAGTTGTGAAAAGAAAGCAAAGAGAGGAAAATAATGCAGAGATAACAGAGCTGGTCAGTGCCAGACTTAGGCTATTCTGTGTTCTTGTCCCAACAAAATACTGTGTGTTACTGGATGGGAATCTTTCTTCTACTTTGTTTCTAAAAAGTCTTGAAAAAGTAGGTCCAGAAACGTCTTTTAAAACTTCAACAGTGAACTGGGGTAAGAGGAAGAATTAGTGGTGAGAGCAGGCAACAGAATGTCATTAAAGTAGTGTTAAACTGGTGTTACCTTGTCCTGGGGGTACTGCTCTTGCTCAGTTTGGATGGTCTCCTGAAAGTAAGGAGTAATTCTGAGCGAACTTTGAAAAGCCTGTCATGGGTAATTCTGATCTATGGACATCAGTGTTTTGGTGATTTAAGGTTATAATTTGTGTGCTCTGGTAAACTTGCAGTTGCTTGGTGACTTATAATTACCACATAATTTTGTCACTAAAATAAACATAGTTTTGTTCTCTGAGTGTGGCTCTTGACCTCCTTCTGTTCTTGTAGTACAAAATAATATTCTTACCCTTCCTCAAAAACACCTGAACAAACTGGGTTAGGCTTACATAAAATGGCTAAAAAGATGGGGAAGGAAATAATGAAGAAATATATTACATATAAGAAATAGTTGCTAACACTTTTTTGTAGATATTTGCTTTGTATCTTCTTGAATAACACAAAAATTTTCATGCCTTGTTGATGATACACAATGTGCAAAAATTATGCTATTCACTCTATTGAGAAGCTCATAAACTGAGGCTGGCAATCAAAATTTGATTAATAAATACTTGTTAATAATAAATACTTGTTTGTGTTAAAACAAATGAATGTTTTGGTGGATGATAACAAGGAAGTTATTTGATTTGGGTATTTTCCTATCAGCACCTGTGATGAAGGGTGAGGCAGAAGGAATGTATGATCAGAGATTGGCAAAAGCACTGGAGGGTGGACAGGTGGTCTGAGTCAGAGAAGGAAACAAATGGAGTATTTCAAGTTTTTCCTCACAGATTAGGTATGGCAGAGAATTGCTTGAGAGATCAGGATACTCAGGGTGGCTGGGATTCTAGAGCACCTTAGGCAAGAATGAGATAGTAGAGACAAAATTCTGAACAATGTCTAGTAAGTTGGCAATAGCAGTGTTTGGGATGAGTCTTTAGGTAGTTTCTTTTAATGGCATTTGGGGCTACTTTGTGAGACACAGGAAAGACGGCACATAATTGCAGATCCTACTGAAATATGTGGTCTTAGATGAATCAAGGCTTGTTTGAGAGTGTTAAGGAGGCAAATTCTGTGTGCGAATTTGGGAAGTAAATGATATTTAACTTCAACTATGGTAGTTTTGTTCAACTGTGGCAGTCTTTAACATGACAGACTAGTGACTGGTGGCTCCTCTGCTGTTGCTGTTAAATGGTGTTTTCTCTCCTAGGGTTTGGACGTGGCAGAGGGAGAGGAGCGGGGAGGTTTTCAGCCCAAGGCATGGGGTAAGAAACATGCAGAGCACAGATTTTGGCAAGGATCAAACTCAGTGGCAGTATTAATTGACAATGTTGCCACTGTATGTATGGGTATTGCTGTATGTTTGATAAACCAATATGGATGCAAAAATTGAAAAATCTTAGATGATTAATGGAATATTTTTGTCTTCAATTAGTGTTTCTAACTAGGCACACCTGTAGAATCCTAATGTATGTCTACTCAGTGTTAATATCTCAAACTTGGAGAGCCATACCTGCTATCAGTAGCAGCTACATAGTGCCTTGGCGTCTGGAAGTTGTGTACTTCATATAGTCTTAGGTAAATTTTAAACCAGATTTATTTCAGTGTAATGTAGAATGTGCAATGAACATATATAAAACTTGAAAGTGGCAATTCTAAACTTTCTTCTGTTTTTGAGGTTTCATGCTTTAGCTGTTTTGACTCATATGGACCTTAAAACAGATTCAGAAGAAGTTACTCAGTGGCCTAAGAGTTTGCTCTCAATTTTGTTGGAACAACTTGGTTTATAGAAATGTAGCCTCTACTACTCTGACTCAGAGTTTGCCTTTAATGACGCTTCATGCAACATCAGTGATGTCATGATGAACTGGAGTCTTGTTCTACTTCTGTAATAATTCTTCTTGTTCATACTTGCAGATGATGAACTGAAAAGAGGTTTTTCTTCAGTAATGCTTCTTCACCTTTTAGCTGCATCTGTGTATTTTGGCATTGGTGTCAGCAGAGCACTTTGAAATAATCTTAGTGGTGCTCTGAAAGGACGTGATACTGGTCACTTATCAGTCAGCCACCTGCTGAAAAACTTACCAGTTGAGATAGTCTTATCATTATATGTATAAACTAATGCTTTATAACACTGGGAGGAATAGGGATGCTGTTAACTGTTTTTTCAGGGATTTATTTGGTTCGGTTTCTCTACAGGAAGTTTCTCTACCAGTCTCTTCACTTTTTTCTCTTCTTCTCTTTTCTCCCTTTTTATCTCTGTCTGCTCATAGAAGTTTTTTTTTTGTTTTTTTTTTTTGAAACTAAAATCTGTCAGGATAACTTATGTGGAAATCAAGATGTTAAATCTGATACAACTTCAGCTAAAAATGCTGACACTTGTGCTCACTGAATGACCCATGTGTTCTCTTCCATTTCTTAACTTTCAAAACTCTAGGACATTTAATCCTGCAGACTATACGGAGTCTTCTGCCACTGATGGCTTTGGGACAAAATCAGAGATTGGGGAGACTGGTCAGAATGATGCAGATGATGGAACTGGTAAGATGCTTCAAGAAGTGGGAGGATTGAAATGAAGACCTGTAGCAAATTGCAGCTAAAATAACGGTTCTGTTAGTGTTCAATTCTGGAAAATTTGTATACGTCTCTTGTGACACAGATATTATGTGATTTTGAAGTTTAACTGCTGCTGATGTGCAGAGCCTGAGTGTCTCGCTGGTGAGAATGAAGGGAGGCATTTTGCAATTCTTTTATTACAGTGCTAACAAACCCTTGAAAGACAAAGGAATTTGAAGAGTAACTGGAAGAGCCTTGTATGTAAAGAACTGTTTAGATATCTTAATACTGCTTAAGGTGTCACCTAATGTGGTTAAGGAGCATTAGTCCTCATAGAATTGATTGGTCCACAGGCTTTAGAAAATAGGGTGTGAATATCTAAGAAGAAAAAGGAAATAGAAAGTTTGCAAGTGTGAATTCACTCAATGACACTGGGATGACTTTGGAAGCCGCAGCTGCACAATGCAGAAATGTGAGTCTCTGGATGAAGGAGAGTTCCAAGATCTGCGACTTTTGAAGAGGAAAATTAACTAAAGCACAAGTAGGCACTTGAATTGAAGCCAAAAAGCCACTGTCTGAAGATCAAGGCATGTTTCTTTATGAAGTTTATGTATGTTTCTTTATGAAGTTTCAAATGAGAAGTACACACTTCCAGCTAAAGCCAAGAGACTGACATAGTTTGTAAAGCAGCCATATGGCAGTGGTCTCGTGGTGATTCAGAAATGAGGAGGGTGGCCTGCTTATGTGTGATGGGAAAAATAGGATACCTTGCTGCTTCCTGTGTTTTGTGACAGGAGATGAAGGCAAAGGAAACTTCGCGTTAGAATGGCAAAAATCTTGTATGTTTTTGTCCTCACTTGGGAGCCACTGAGTCAGTTTCTTTTTAACTGCAGCAACGGGTAACTCTTCTGATCTCTTCATTGGTGAAGCCTACTCAGGTGATTTTTCATCAACTCCTCTGTCAAGTGTGGAAACTGATCCTGAAGGGCAGAGTGTGCTCTGTTGACCTCTGCTGTGAACCACTTGAGATGCAGTTTTTTGCATGTTTTACAAGCCACTTCCAACTTTCCAGAAAGACAACAACAGGCTCGAAGTTCAGGAAAGCTTATTGAGCAGCTGTCTTGTCACTCTGATTGCCTTCTATACCAGTGTGGAAGATTGGCTTTGAGTGTATTAGTGGTTGTTAATGGGAGCATTCTTGCCAAATACACTATCTCTCTAAGGAATTACTTTTTAAATTACTTGGTGTTGTAGCACAAACAGAAATACACCTTTTATTTCCATTCACATTAATTTTTCAAATAAGGGATATACCTAATGTCTTAAAAATTCATTTGGGGATTCTTATGTTGTGTTTTCTACCTGTTAGCGAGGGATAGGGTATGTTATCACAAGTGCTGCAGAAACTATAAGATTAACTAAGTAAAAATCTGCAAGAAAGGTACTAGGAGACTGCACCTGAGGTAGAGGATCACTGGTTTGTGCTATTGATTGCAGCTGTAAGGGTGTAGTTACGTATGACTTGTGCTCTGCTCTGGAAATGAACTTGCCCTGCTAACTCAGAGTAGCTTCCATGTGCCTCTGTTACAGCAGCCTCTGCCCTGGTAGACATCTCCCTAGTGTTCAGTAATGGAAGAAATCTGCCTAGGAATAAGAGTAGCTTGGTGTGGGTAAACAGATCCCTGTAACAGTATGAATGTGTTACTGTGAGAGGTGTGCTGCTGGCAGAGTGGTAGAAATTCAGGGTTTTGATGCGTGGAATTTATTTGGATGCCAAGCACATTTTTGCTGTGCACATGTCACCAACAGCCACACTGGACTTCACTAACACAGCTTAAGGCATGCGTAGAAATTTGGGAAGCATTGTACGAAGAAGGTGTGAGAAGGCATTTGCAAATTTTCTCTGGCCTTATCAGATGAACAAATCTTTGAAGTATGAATGAGAGGGTGTCATTGTGGGGCAGTTCCTGCAAAATTATTTGTTTGGTGGAAAATTAAAGTGAACTAATTAAATGTGAATGTTCTTGTTGGGCGTTAAGTACCTTTTCATTGCTAATCTTAATTTGCTTTCAAATGAAAAAAGCATTATAAAGTGACAAAACAAAAATGTCTGTGTAAAGAATGCTTTCTTTTATGGTGTTGCTTCTTTAGACAAGCTCTAGGAATGTCTGAAAGTCTCTGGGCCGAAAGGAATCACTTCAGAAAGAACAGGCTTTAAAATTGAATCATCAGTTTTATCCAAGTGGGTAGCACTTTCAGCCTTGTGATGGAAAGCATCTTGAGGGTTTTTAGAGGAAACTGCAGTTGGGGTGGTGATTTTACAGCAGAAGAGACTGCTGGGAAGGAATATGGAAGCAGTGCTAGGCAGGGACAGTGGCAGACAAGGTATGGGGCTGGAAGTAGAGCATAAAGTTGAGCATGATTTGATTTATTAATCCCAAATATTAGTTTTCATGTTTTCCCCTCTAAATTTACAATGCGTCTTGTTAATTACAAATCAATGACCCAGTTAAGTTCCCAATGGGGAGTTAACTAAAGTTTTGAATGTGGGAACTGTATGTGTATGGAAAGCTATAAAGCTTGCAGTGGGTTTTATAGATGTCAGGTAAGAGTTTATACAGTAATGGCAGGAAGGAAAGCCCTCTTTTTATTCCTCATTACCCAGTCCCATTTCTTATTTAATCTAAAAAGAAGGTAAACAATATTAGCTCATGCTATCTACTTGGAAAACTAGTGTCTCTTCATCTGCAGTTACATTAAAGAGGAGGTAGCTGGGTAACTGCCTAGAGAAATTAGAGATCTTTGCTTATCAAAATGTTTTCTGAAGACATAATACAAATATAAACTCTTTGTGACATTCTGAGTTATTTACGAAGTATTTCTTCCTTTCGCCAGTGCTGGAGAAATGAATATTTTCATTAAAAATAAATTCAGTATTTGTTTCCAAAATGTAGTTTCTGTCATGTGTACTCTGAAACTGCTCTAGAACCTCATGCCCTGAATTGTTGCAGATGCCAGAGGCCTCATGGTAACTTGAACAGTGTTTCTAGGTGCACCATTGTGTAATCCAGTACAGTCTAGTGTTGGTTGAAATATAGACTGAAGGGCAAGTCTTTAATAGTTCGTAACATTTAAGCCTAATTGTATTTCAAATAATACAGCATTAGTTTTCCTGCATCCTGATTTGTATGGAAATAATGTATAGATGAAAGGCAAGGAGAAGGGACAGATGAAGAGAAACAAAATTACCAATCCTCCTCCAAAAGGGAATAAACTTGAGCAGCATGATTCCTCTCTTAGCTTTTTTGTAATGTACAGGGCAGTGGGAGAAAATGGGTGCAAATCACAGCAGTATTTATACATAAATCATATTGGATTGCTCACTTCTTAAAGTTGGTTGTAAAAATGGCCTCCTGTTCTGGTAATTTACTCACATCTCTACTTTGATACAGTTTCATAAGTTTCATGGAAAAACTTCCTTTGTAATCTTAGTTATGAACAGCCTTTAATTATTCTGAAACTAAAGAATGACAAGAAATAAAAAATAAATTATAGAGTAACTTTCAAGAGGGACAGTTACATTCCTTGGAAGGTACAAGGAAGTTGGTGTTTGGCTTTTTGTTTTTTGGCAGTTCTGTGTTCAGTTTTTTTTTTTTCCAATATCTGCTGTAAAAGTCAGAAGGAACATTTTAAGGAAACTTTCAAGTCTTTCTAGAATGCAAATCCAGGAGGAAAGAACTAGTACATAAGTTTGGCATAGACCAAGTCAAATTTATTTTGGGGCTAATATCAATGATTATTCGAAGAAAGGGCAAAAAATCAAATAGTGTGACAGGAAGAGAGGAGAATTGGAGGAACATAGCTGAAGACTCATCAAAAGATGTATTCTGTTTTTATTGACTTGGTAACTTCCTAAAACTGAGCTTGTTGTAAAGAGTAACAAATTGAAAAGCTTGTATGACAAGGATCCTTGAAAACACAAAGCATAATTTTGATGGAAAACAGGAAACTCTTGAATCGTGATGCTTTGCAAAACCTGGGGGAAAGATTGGGAAGAGGATGCATGAGTTGCAGTAATGCCAAGGTGGATTTTGGGCTAAAAAGAAATTGATGTGGCTGTGGCAAGATCTGACTTAGAAATCCCATCAATAGGAGGAAGACATTCAAAAACTGGATTTAGTGCAGAGAAGAGTACTGAAATAACTGAGAGTGGAAGGATTGAGTTGGGAAGGAGGAGTGTTAGTAAATGACACTAGTAAACTTTGCAGCTTGGGTAAACTGATAAAAGGGTGAAAGGCTGTACACGGTGTTTAAAAGAGCAAACCCTCAGAACTAGTTTTAGAAGAGAGAACAACAGATAATTGTTTAAATTGAATGTCAGGAAAACATCACAAGTGTTATCCCAAATACGTTTGGTCTCCCAAAGGTGGTGGAAAATACTCAAGAGTCTGACTTGNTGGTTATTTATAAAAACAGCCCAGGTTAGGGGTCATTTGCTAAAATGTGGGCATGAGATGTTTCAGGCAACTCTATATTGCTCCACAGAGCCCACACAGAGTAGATGATATCTTGCTCAGGAGCTGCCAAGTAATTTTGGATTCCCAGGTATGATAATCGCCCTCTCTTCCCCCCACTCTATGTAACCTTCATGGTCAGCCCGTTTGCATGACAGGACTGGCGCCGCTCGACCCTCCTCTGCCAAAACCCACTGCGGTGTCGTGAGGTTCCAGAGGAAGCACCAGTGCAGTACTGGCATTAGGGCCAGGTGGCTTTGATGCTGTCTTTGGGGGGCTTGTTTCTGGATTAATGCGTCTCAGACAGTTCCTGGTTAAGTGAAAGGAGATGATTGAAGCAGCAGTCTTTTTGCTTTTTGATCCAAGGTGTTGGCGGCACTACTTTTGGTGTTGGTGTTTTCGTTGCTCGTGGTTGCACAGTTTACACAAAGGCTCTGGTTGTTGTTGGGATAACCTTCCCCATACTGCTGCCGGTGGTCAAGGCCTTCAGTCCCTTTATTTTTCTTGCATGTCTGTACCTGCTCTGCCTGGGTTTTTGCACCCATAGAGTCGTTTTCTGTGGTTTTCCTATTTCTGCATGCTGGGCTGTGCTCCAGTTTTTGCCAAATCCACTCTGCCACAAGTTACAGGAAGTGTTTTTTAGCTACAGTGGAAATCTAAAGACTGTCCTGCTACCATAGTAAGAATTATTTATGTTCTAAAATAAGTTGCTGTCTCAGGGGAAGGCATTGTCCTACTCTGAAGAGTGAGTTAACAGGTTAGAAAGTAGTCTCCACAGGCATAGCCTGGGTCTTGAAACTGAATATGTTGAAAGTAGGATTGTGAGTATTGGAGCAGGTGTTGTGGTTGTGTTTTGTTCTGTATGAATTTGTGTGTGAAACTAGGGGATCCTCTGGGAGGGTTAAGTAACCTCTCACTCTCTTTGGACTCACAGGAAGAAGTTCTTCCAATGTTTGGGATTAATCACTGCATGCAGATGTGCTTTCATGCGAATTAAGTCCAGTACCATAGTGGCTAAGAAATTCCAGAAATTAAGGGCAGGGGAGATGGAGGAGTGGTGGTGTTTCCCTCCCAAAATTTTAACTCTGCAGGCCAGTTTCCTAGAGCTTCCAACCATGTTTCCAAGTATGTTTCCAGCTTCCATCTCCTTGCTTTGTGTTCCACAGATAATGAAAACGGGATTGCTTGTAAAGCAGAAGGATTGAAACAGTGTTGTGCCTTTAACTTTTACTTGTTTTCTTTCTTTCCCCAATTATAATAGGAGCATGGAAAAACTCAATAGAGGAATGGACAGCAGAAGACTGGAATGAAGATGTAAGTGCAACTGGTTGGATATACCAATTGATTATTTATCCTCTTCAGAGTCTGTGTTGTTTTCAAAAATTAAATATTTGAAATAACCCATTATTTCAAGTTTATTTTCAGAAGAGTGAAAATAAATCATCCCTTTTGCCTCCTCCTGCAAGGTGAAATGTCAGAGTTAGTCCTGGAGATGTGTGAATGTTTCATGTAGCTGTTGTGGAATCTCCGTCCTCACCTAATGACAGGGATGTATTTTTTGAGAGAATTGAAAGAAACTCTTAAATTCCTAGGTTTTCTGTATCACTTGATGTGATTGCAAGCTGACATATTTTAAACCTGTCCTCGGTTTCTTCAGTTTGTGCTAGAGATGGACTAAGGGCTAAGAATGGTCGAAATTTGTGGGCTCTTCTCACCCCTGTTTGATGCTGGTACAGCATCTGTCATATGGGAGGAGTGTTGAGCAATGCTGACTAGGGATAGAATTTGTTTTAATTACTTACTAGAGCTGAATAATTTGCAAATTTTTTTTTTAGATATTTTAGAAATCTCTAGCCCATTGTTAATTTTTATTAATTTTGCGTCCTGAAAACATCCGTATAACCTAGGAGAAAGTTTTTTGTCTGCTAATATTTGGAAAGAGTGAACAAAATATCAAGATGCAGATACATTAGCCCAAAACATGCACAAAAAAAAAAAAGAAAAAAGAAAAAAG
>VWZS01006930.1:43167-58641 GCA_013397075.1 Rhabdornis inornatus
CTTAGCTTTTTTGTAATGTACAGGGCAGTGGGAGAAAATGGGTGCAAATCACAGCAGTATTTATACATAAATCATATTGGATTGCTCACTTCTTAAAGTTGGTTGTAAAAATGGCCTCCTGTTCTGGTAATTTACTCACATCTCTACTTTGATACAGTTTCATAAGTTTCATGGAAAAACTTCCTTTGTAATCTTAGTTATGAACAGCCTTTAATTATTCTGAAACTAAAGAATGACAAGAAATAAAAAATAAATTATAGAGTAACTTTCAAGAGGGACAGTTACATTCCTTGGAAGGTACAAGGAAGTTGGTGTTTGGCTTTTTGTTTTTTGGCAGTTCTGTGTTCAGTTTTTTTTTTTTCCAATATCTGCTGTAAAAGTCAGAAGGAACATTTTAAGGAAACTTTCAAGTCTTTCTAGAATGCAAATCCAGGAGGAAAGAACTAGTACATAAGTTTGGCATAGACCAAGTCAAATTTATTTTGGGGCTAATATCAATGATTATTCGAAGAAAGGGCAAAAAATCAAATAGTGTGACAGGAAGAGAGGAGAATTGGAGGAACATAGCTGAAGACTCATCAAAAGATGTATTCTGTTTTTATTGACTTGGTAACTTCCTAAAACTGAGCTTGTTGTAAAGAGTAACAAATTGAAAAGCTTGTATGACAAGGATCCTTGAAAACACAAAGCATAATTTTGATGGAAAACAGGAAACTCTTGAATCGTGATGCTTTGCAAAACCTGGGGGAAAGATTGGGAAGAGGATGCATGAGTTGCAGTAATGCCAAGGTGGATTTTGGGCTAAAAAGAAATTGATGTGGCTGTGGCAAGATCTGACTTAGAAATCCCATCAATAGGAGGAAGACATTCAAAAACTGGATTTAGTGCAGAGAAGAGTACTGAAATAACTGAGAGTGGAAGGATTGAGTTGGGAAGGAGGAGTGTTAGTAAATGACACTAGTAAACTTTGCAGCTTGGGTAAACTGATAAAAGGGTGAAAGGCTGTACACGGTGTTTAAAAGAGCAAACCCTCAGAACTAGTTTTAGAAGAGAGAACAACAGATAATTGTTTAAATTGAATGTCAGGAAAACATCACAAGTGTTATCCCAAATACGTTTGGTCTCCCAAAGGTGGTGGAAAATACTCAAGAGTCTGACTTGATGTATCTGAGCCCTTTTAGTGTTTATTTTATCAGACTCCGAGCTCTGTTTTAGTATTCTGGTGTCAGTGCAAGGCTTGTCTTCCAGACAGTCCTTGGCACTGGCTTGTGGGAGATAAATACAAGCAGGGCAAATACTCTTATTTCTTCTTCAAAGAAGAAATACTGAGGGAAGGGAAAGGAAACCAACTGTTCCTCTAAAAACTGCTGCTTACTGGGCTTTTCCTCCTTTTCAAAATTTCTGTAGAAGTGTGTGGATTAGTCTAGAAATTTGAGGCATTGTAGTAGTTTTATTACAGGGTATGGTTATTTATAAAAACAGCCCAGGTTAGGGGTCATTTGCTAAAATGTGGGCATGAGATGTTTCAGGCAACTCTATATTGCTCCACAGAGCCCACACAGAGTAGATGATATCTTGCTCAGGAGCTGCCAAGTAATTTTGGATTCCCAGGTATGATAATCGCCCTCTCTTCCCCCCACTCTATGTAACCTTCATGGTCAGCCCGTTTGCATGACAGGACTGGCGCCGCTCGACCCTCCTCTGCCAAAACCCACTGCGGTGTCGTGAGGTTCCAGAGGAAGCACCAGTGCAGTACTGGCATTAGGGCCAGGTGGCTTTGATGCTGTCTTTGGGGGGCTTGTTTCTGGATTAATGCGTCTCAGACAGTTCCTGGTTAAGTGAAAGGAGATGATTGAAGCAGCAGTCTTTTTGCTTTTTGATCCAAGGTGTTGGCGGCACTACTTTTGGTGTTGGTGTTTTCGTTGCTCGTGGTTGCACAGTTTACACAAAGGCTCTGGTTGTTGTTGGGATAACCTTCCCCATACTGCTGCCGGTGGTCAAGGCCTTCAGTCCCTTTATTTTTCTTGCATGTCTGTACCTGCTCTGCCTGGGTTTTTGCACCCATAGAGTCGTTTTCTGTGGTTTTCCTATTTCTGCATGCTGGGCTGTGCTCCAGTTTTTGCCAAATCCACTCTGCCACAAGTTACAGGAAGTGTTTTTTAGCTACAGTGGAAATCTAAAGACTGTCCTGCTACCATAGTAAGAATTATTTATGTTCTAAAATAAGTTGCTGTCTCAGGGGAAGGCATTGTCCTACTCTGAAGAGTGAGTTAACAGGTTAGAAAGTAGTCTCCACAGGCATAGCCTGGGTCTTGAAACTGAATATGTTGAAAGTAGGATTGTGAGTATTGGAGCAGGTGTTGTGGTTGTGTTTTGTTCTGTATGAATTTGTGTGTGAAACTAGGGGATCCTCTGGGAGGGTTAAGTAACCTCTCACTCTCTTTGGACTCACAGGAAGAAGTTCTTCCAATGTTTGGGATTAATCACTGCATGCAGATGTGCTTTCATGCGAATTAAGTCCAGTACCATAGTGGCTAAGAAATTCCAGAAATTAAGGGCAGGGGAGATGGAGGAGTGGTGGTGTTTCCCTCCCAAAATTTTAACTCTGCAGGCCAGTTTCCTAGAGCTTCCAACCATGTTTCCAAGTATGTTTCCAGCTTCCATCTCCTTGCTTTGTGTTCCACAGATAATGAAAACGGGATTGCTTGTAAAGCAGAAGGATTGAAACAGTGTTGTGCCTTTAACTTTTACTTGTTTTCTTTCTTTCCCCAATTATAATAGGAGCATGGAAAAACTCAATAGAGGAATGGACAGCAGAAGACTGGAATGAAGATGTAAGTGCAACTGGTTGGATATACCAATTGATTATTTATCCTCTTCAGAGTCTGTGTTGTTTTCAAAAATTAAATATTTGAAATAACCCATTATTTCAAGTTTATTTTCAGAAGAGTGAAAATAAATCATCCCTTTTGCCTCCTCCTGCAAGGTGAAATGTCAGAGTTAGTCCTGGAGATGTGTGAATGTTTCATGTAGCTGTTGTGGAATCTCCGTCCTCACCTAATGACAGGGATGTATTTTTTGAGAGAATTGAAAGAAACTCTTAAATTCCTAGGTTTTCTGTATCACTTGATGTGATTGCAAGCTGACATATTTTAAACCTGTCCTCGGTTTCTTCAGTTTGTGCTAGAGATGGACTAAGGGCTAAGAATGGTCGAAATTTGTGGGCTCTTCTCACCCCTGTTTGATGCTGGTACAGCATCTGTCATATGGGAGGAGTGTTGAGCAATGCTGACTAGGGATAGAATTTGTTTTAATTACTTACTAGAGCTGAATAATTTGCAAATTTTTTTTTTAGATATTTTAGAAATCTCTAGCCCNGAAGGACCTTATTGAATGTGGGCTTTTGTAGGAGGGCTGTTAGTCCCTCCTCCAGGGCCAGATGCCATCTAGTACCTTGATCAATGGTTGGGAAGTAAAATTAAAATAATTGCTTAATAAAATGTTTGTGAAATACAAAAGGTATTGGAATAGCATTTGAAGATAAACGAGTCATGCGGTGAGATTTGGACCTCTGCAAGATTTGACCTGTTCCAATGAAAAATACTTTAATATAGCCAAGTATCAATTTGTTTTATAGGAATAAAGACACAGTTTCAGAACAAGGGCCTGGTATCTGGAAAACAGCAAGTGAAAAGTTTTCAGGATTGTAGTGGGTGATGAATAAAGAGAAGCTAAGCATGAGCTGATGCAGTATCAGAAAAGCTCCTGTTTGTAGTCTTTTTGCCTGTTGGCGCTCTTCCCCATCTCTTATTCATTCTTGAGTTATGTTTCTGTATGTGGATGCTCCTGAACTTCATTCTTAAGTATCAAATCCAATTTCCAATTGGTTTTACAGATGAAAAATTGTGTATAATGGCTGAAAATGTCTGATCAAAGATCCTTGAGAAGGGAGATTTTAGTTTAGAGAATCTGAAAGGGTTATTTTAGGAGCATATGATGGACTCTGGTTTTAGTCTAGCAGAGGTGTAGTATGAATCTGTGTCTGGAAGATTGATCCATGCATTTAAGTGTGTAATAAACAGTTCTAGTGGCATGACTATTGATTAAAAGAACCAAGGAAGCTGATATACTTGCTGTCTGCAGGGAAAGACCAGGTGTTTTTCTAAAGAATATTTCTGTTTAAATGTCGTGTTCTTTAGTTAGATACAAGTTATGAGCAAGTGAGTGAAATTTAACATTGTTTGACCCAAGAAGAATTAGGTCTTTGTGACCTAATAGTTCTGTCTGGTCCTTATCTTTTGTAGTGAGTATTGAGCAAGTGTAATAGGTTGTCAAGGTGCTATTAAATAGAATGGAAACTGCTTGCAGTGAAAATAGGTGGTTGTATTTTGTTAAAGGGATATTCAGGGCATGAACAATGAACGACTAGACAAATATTGAGGTACTTTAGGTGGCTCTGGATTTTGCTCTTAAAATTGTGATCGTGCTCTCCTGGCTAAAGAAAGTAAAGTTTAACTACAGAAACTATTTCCTGGAGACAAACTATTTAAGGGGAGAAATAGAATAAATCCAAGTTGCCGGAAAGTGGGTGATGGCAAATATTTTCTGTACGGTGTTGGTAGCACTAGTTTTTATTTGAAACCACAGAAATACTTTTCTAAAAACAGGAAAGGAAAAAAAAAAAAGTGTTTTTTGATAGAAGTGGTTTCTTTACCAGGAAGCAGCATGAGAAGTTGTTTTAATTTCTTTACCTTCACTACATCATACCAAAACAGTAATAAGCTTTTTTTTTAAATTTCTGATTTGTTGATGCTGAATTTCTGTGAGGATGCTGGAGTATGTTTTCCTCTTCTCCTCACCATTCCTGTACTTCTTTGGGAGCTGATAGCTAGTTGTCAAGTGCGTTGTATGTTTGGTGATTGGAGAATGATTTTATCATAGGAACAGGAGCTGGAAAGTGAAACAAACATTTCACTGCAGATGGAGGACATACCCCTGTGAGGCCAACACCGAGAAATGGCTCACAACCATTCGTTCAGTTCTGGGAAAATGCCAGACCTCAGTGAAAGATTTGTGAGTGTAGTGTGCAGCAAGCATAATGGCTTGATTGGGACCTGAAAATACTACTTGTGAGAAATACTAAATACATCCATGTAATAAAACTTTTCAGCTGCCGCAGCACGAAATACATGTTTTGACAAATGCCTTAATCCTTGCAGAGTCCTGAATTAAGTGCTTGATTGGACCTTGTGGCAGTGTGTTTGCCACAGGGTGTAGTGTAAACCTCAGTATAACTGAGCTGGTAGCCGGAGACATTTATTTGCATGCTGGTTCATCTTTAGAGAGCATTTACTCTCTCACACATCAGGCATGCATTTGCGTTGTCACAAACATCCTCAGTCTCCTTAATTTACTGAATTTTGGGGGGGGTTCATCAGTGTTTGTCCATGGTTAGTCTTTTGCTGCGTTAATAGAGTGTAAGAAACTGTTGACATTACCAAGAATTTAGTATTAACCAAGGGATTGCAGACCACAGAGTGCTGCTTGTGCCATTAGCTGACCTCCTTGTGCCATGTAATGCAGGAATATCATAATACCCCAGAAAGTACAGTACACATTGCTCTAAAATAAAACACGTGATGGGGAAAGTGCTGAACAATAGAGGAACAGCCTTTTTAACTGAAATGTACTTAAGTGGAATGTTCTTTCTTTGTTTCGGTCAGTACAGAGTTATGGGCTGTCAGCATTAATCTCAGGACAAGTGATCCAGAAATGAGGGGATTAAAGTGCATTGTGTTGGTAGCAAGGGAAGGGCAGGAAATGGAGGGAATAACTGTAGCAGTACTGATTTCTTCATGGCCTCATGTACTCCTTGCAAGAGGTTGCTGGGGGAGTATGTGAAATCTCTCTACTCTGCCTCTGAGTGATGATTTGTTCCCAGTCAGCCGTCCTATGCCCTTCTTAAATCAAGAATGTTTCATAGGGGATCCGTATCAGATGTCCGTGTTCAGTGATACACATGCTTTCAGTAGAGGTGCCTGTGGGATGGCAAATGAAATCAGCTCATGTCCATGATGTCCTTTAAACTGGGCTGCTAGAAATGTATGCAATTAAAAATGCATCATTTCCTAGAAGAGCTGTATCAAATGGCACATTCTAAAGGTGTTCTTTGAATAGGTCAGTTATTCTTCAGTCGAAGACAAGGCTACCAAAGGAATTAAGGGTAATATTGTGAAAATTAAATATGAAATACAAACATTGTACATGCATATCTCTGCCTTCCTAAAGCTAACCTGTCCTGCCTTAAGACCTATTCTGGTTTGCAAGTACTCCTGTCAATAGAAACAAATTAGCCCTAGGAAGTTGTAGCTGTTCAACTACTACTTTTCAAACAAGAAAAAGAATTAAAAAATCCTACCACAGGGTAAAAAACCAACCCCCTCTGTTCCCCCAAAGTCCGAGCAGCTCCATTTCCCCATGTGCCCGTGCGAGTATCTCTCTATATTGTAACAGCATGGTGAAAACAATGCGGCTTTCCTCTGTGGGTGGTCTGACTTGTTACCTGAGTGTCAGCATGGCCCTCATTTTATTACTGTTTCTGAGCTCCTGCTGTCAGAGCACTCAGTTGAAGACCTTATTGCTGCTTCTAGCAGAGCTGCCAAGAAGGAACCATGAATGCTGGTTAACTGTACTTACCTATACTTATCTGCCTCTGCTGGTGGTGGCAGCTGAAATGTCAGATGCAAGGATACATGGAATGAGTGGGAGCAGTGTAATGTGTTACCCTTGTGCAACCAGATTTATCAGAGTTGCTCTGTGGTGTCATAAATTGTCTGCACATTGATGGAAGAATGGCTGTCATATTAATTACTTTCTGTGGGTATATTTCAGTTAAACAGTTTCCCGAGCTGATGTAGTTATATTGGTGTACTGTTCTGTGCTGGTGAGTGTTTTCAGTAGGTCAAATTTCCTAACCCAACCCTCTAATTTAAATAGGTACTTGATTCTGTGGAGAAGATTTTACTGAAGTTTGGCTAAATGTTTTTGTCTTTTTAAGCAGAGCTTCACAGTAGCTGTTTGTAATGGTAGTTTGACTTGACTTTTATCTTGAAAGTGCATGACCAAAATGGAATTTCTGCAGGTGTTGCAGCAGGGAAGTGTGAGCATATAAAACTCTTCCCCCATCTCTTTTTCAGCTTTCTGAAACAAAAGTCTTCACTGCGTCTTCTGTTCCAGCTGAAAATCATGTGACTCCTGGGCAAAGGTAAGCTCTTCTTCCATGTTTTCCCTATGCTTTAAAAACCTTCTCCTTGACTAAGCAATGTTAGCTTGCACAGATAAAATATTGAGTAAAAACTCTGTCAGAGATTGGCCAAACTCATCTCAAAATTGAGAAAGCCTTGCTTGCAGGTTGTTATTTCTGTGAGTTCCTCAGTTACATAGTTTGGACTGTGAAAGTGGAGACAAACTTACCAAATGTGTGAGCATAACAGGTCTTCTGCATCAGGACTGCTTACATGCAGAAAGAGGAGTAGGTGGGGAGAAAAATTTTTGCTGTTGAGAAGGAAGCTCTGGCTTTAGTGTGCAGGAAATGGACAGCCTGCCTTTGTAGTTGCAGAAAGTGTTCAGAATGTAGTGCTTTGACAAATGTGTTAAATGAAAGCCTGCATTGGCAAAAAGGTGAATTCCCTGGTAAACATCACAAGCCTTTACTCAAGATAGAGGGTTGAGATCAAGAACCAAAAATATGTCAGTTGCTGCCTTCCTTTGCTTGCCTTTGTCTTCAAATGCCTTGCTGGTGATGTTGTAGAGTCAGCTGCCTCCATTAGCCTCATGTTCCTGGACAGCACGTTAAAGTTTAGTTGGATAGGATGAGATCTGAAAACTTAATAGGCTAATGGTCCCAAATATCCTGATTCTGCTGCAAAATTTTCTATATAATATGGATGTGATTTGCATGAGGCATGGTGTCAGGTGGTGTATATTGTTTATATTTCTTTCTTTGTTAAAGGTTGTATATTCATATGTTTTTGTTCTGTTCTTCCAGTGAATGTCCCTCAAATTATGCTAGAAAATGTTTTAGTTCATCCACTCAGATTGGGGTGGGTTTTTTGTGTTTGTTACTTACTGGCAAAAAACTCCCTTCTCTCTCTTTTGTATGATAGACAAAAAACATTTGAAAAGCCTTGTAATCAGTAATAATTCTGTTGCTGGGATGGCAGCTTTAGTATTGTTGGTGCTTTCCTTAGTGTCAGTGAAGTTTAATCACTGTGTTCATTCCAGCCAAATTTCACTGTCTTACAGCATTGATTTGGTGACACTGCTTCAAAAGCCGGTGACATCTACCCAAGAGACAGAAAGCAACTCATTTGAGTCTCCCCAGCAGCAGACCTTTGGCCAAGCCTTAGTATTCACAAATTCTCAGCACAGCACCCAGATGGCATCAGGAACTGACAGCTCCAGTGCTGTAAACTCTTATTCTCCTCAAAGTCTGGTAAAACTATCTTACACTTTCTAAGTATTATGTTTTCTAAATGTTGTTCATGAGTAAATATTTCAGGTTAAACAATTTTTCCAGTGCCCATCATTTAATGGTATTTGTTGAAAATTCAGGATATCATTCTTTCCTTTCAGCCTTTTTCTTCCTCAAAAAAAAGATTACCTGTTTTCATTTTGCTGGTTAGTTATTTCTGTTTTTACATGATGTAATTATATCAATTTTTGATTAGAGAGCAGATGTGCTCATTGCTTGCTGATGTAGGATAAAGTAATTTGTTTATAGTTAAAAGTTCAAGGCCAGAAAACTGATGTGTTATTTCCAAGCACATATTCAGCTGCTTCTTGTGGAAGCATGCCTATTTCTGAGTTAGTTTTGAGGGTGTGAGATGAGGTGTTTATTGTCTAAAAATCGGTCCAACTATTAGTAAATCTATGTTATTTTAAGATGCATGGGTTTAAGTGAGTTAGTATTATTGTGGTTACAGTAGTGAAAGTTTTTACTGGAAATTTGTTAGTAATCTGGGTCTGAAAAGATTTTATTTGCTGCTGGATAGCAGCTGTAGACATTGACCCTATGATTATGTTCTCCTTTCCATCTTCTGTCTTTTGGTAGTCGGCAGTTCTTTGTTCTGGCTTTGGAGAGCTCAGATCCTCTAAACTGGCAAACTCTACTGGTTCCCAAATCTTAGACCAATTGAAATCACCAGGATTGGGTCAGTTTACCTCTCAACAAACCAATAGCAGTTCTGCAACCACTAGCACAGTTGCTGCGTCATCCTGGGATCTAAAACCACCTAGTACTCAATCCTCAGTCCTCAGTCAGTTTGGTAAGTGCTTTGACACAGTTTCTTCTCTCTTTCTCTCTATATTATATTAGTAAGATTTCTTAATGCCAATAATAGTTGAAAATTACTTTAATGAAAGACTTTTTCTAAAAAATTGAATCCTACTAATACAATTACTTACAGCATTTTAAGCATTATGTTTATTTGCTGGTAATACACATCACCAGTATATCATAAAGTTTTGTTAAGCTTAAGCCTATCCGTAAGTGTCATTACATCTTTAAAGTTATTGAGCCTGCCAGGTAATGACATCTTTGATTTAGTGTGCTTGAATGTATACATGGAACTTCATTGGTGACTGCTTTTTGACAAAGGCTGGAAAATACGTATTTTCATTGTAGTTATGCTGCTTTTAGCTGAGTGTAAAGTTGTGTACTTGTATTTTGTCATTTTTTATCCCAAATTTTCTCTTCTAATCATTGCATGAATTTTGAATGAGTACTATGTGATTTCTTCATAATGCGCATCACACCTCAGTGTTCTTTCCCTAGTGTGCTGTGAATGATTCAGGTTACTTGTTTTGTATATTTATAATTGTCTGAATTTCTCATGTAATTGAGTAAAATTAGTAGCAACAGTGAGAATGACGGTGTTTCTGTATTTTCTGCGGTGTTGTTCCTAGCAATATCCTCACTTTGAAGAGGATAGCTCTTGTGTCTCTCATGTGTGTGTATATGTTTATGTAGATAAGCAGCCATTGGTACCAATTACTATCTTTGACATGCAGAAATTCTAAAAAAAAAAATTTGTACATTTTAATGCTTTGTGATGGACTTCACCAACTGAATAAAAACTGCTTCACACTGAAAATACTGGAGGTCTCTGTGGTGGTTAACTAGTGCTTTAGGTCACTTCATGGCTTTCAGCATCCAAAAACTATGAAAGGGAAGACTGGGGAAAAATCCTGTTCATGTCCAACTTTGCTTTGACTCTCAGCTCTTATGAGATGGTAGAAGAGTTTCTATTTTTTTTTTTAACCTTCTTCGCAGGGGAAGGGAATCCTAAATCATCATACCTCTAAGCTGCAAAAACTCTTAACCCCTTGGAAGTAATCATGTTCTATCAGCACAGTTAATTGCAGTGAAACTTGAAGTGTTTGATAAAAGTAATCCATAACAGTTTTTGAAGATTAATGTGTGTGATAATATTGTGGCTGTGTAGATATGTTTGTTATCATATTTTTGGGAAAAAACAAAATAATACTTGGCCACAGCTGTTTATTTAAAGTAGAAGATGTATCAACTATTGTCCTTAATAGTGTTAGAGTGGTAATAATCCATGTGAAACCCCTGTGATGTCTGAAAGGACTTGCAAATGCTATAGGATCATAACTATTAAGCATCACCCGGATTCTTGCATAAAATATAGAGCTGTGAAGAGCAGAGTTCAATGCTTTAATTTTGATATTTCTTTTTTCCCGACACTGACCAGACTTTAAATCCCAACCTGAGCCATCTCCAGTTCTGAGCCAGCTGACCCAGCGGCAGCAACAAATGCAGGTGGTTCCTGTTCCTCCTCCTGGGCTGGAGTCCTCCCAGGTAAAACTCCGAGAGCCATCACCAGTAGACACCTCTACAGCTGTTAGCAAAATATTGCAGCTCCCTGCTATCTCTATGGATAACCAGGCAGTGACTGTTCATCAAACCCAGCAGAAACAGATCAAACCACCAAAAAGGAGGATAACTCCAGCATCCAAGGTGAGTAATTGAGTGGTGGTTTGTCATTAGTAAACATGAAAACCGCAAAAACTTGTGTCAGCAGTGGCATGGTCTGCAGGACCAGAGCAGTGACTGTACAGGGCACTGGTGAGGCTGCACCTCAAATCCAGTGTCCAGTTCTGGGTCCCTCACACAAGGAAAATGTTGAGGGGCTGGAGCATGTCCAGAGAAGGGAGCAGAGCTGGGAAGGTCTGGAGCACAGGTCTGAGGAGCACGTGAGGGAGCTGCAGGGGCTCAAACTGGAGAAAAGAGGCTCAGGGGTAGCCTGATCACTCTAGAAATGAGGGTGTTGCTCTCTAGAAATGAGGGTGTAGCCAGGTGGAGATAGGTCTCTTCCCCCAGGAGTGACAAAACAATAGGAAACTGCCTCAAGTTGCACTAGGAAAGGTTTAGATTGGATATTAGGAAAGATGTAATCACGAGGGGGTTGTCAATCACTGGAGCAGGCAGCCCAGGTAAGTGATGGAGTTGCCATCCCTGGAACTGTTTAAAAGATGTGAAGACGTGGTGCTTAGAGACGTGGTTTGGTAGTGCTGGCTTTAATAGTTGGATTTGATCGTAATATTTTTGTCTGAGCGAAATGATTCTGTGGTTTCATTTGGTATATGTTTTATATAAATTGCTAGGGAGAAGGAGAGCAAAGACCTTGGTGTATTTCTTATTAATGAAGCAGGAAATACTAAGCTGGATAGTTATTAGGTCCAAAATAATTGTGGTGATATCTTTTGCAAACACATGGCTGATTGCTCTGTATGGAAAATGGCTGTTGCTGGGTGAATTTTAGATTGAGTTAGTAGCCACGATATGAATATTGGTGGAGGGGGTAGGGATGTACACAGATGATACTTCGTTATTGTGGAATAGTATGGTTTAGTCCTTCAGCTCCAGATTAGAGCAGAATCAGTGGATTGACTTCAGGTTGCAGTCACACGCAAAGGAATTACAGCTTTTTTTCTTCCTTTAAGATTCCTGCCTCTGCTGTGGAGATGCCTGGATCAGCAGACATGACAGGGTTAAATGTTCAGTTTGGAGCTCTTGAGTTTGGATCAGAGCCTACACTCCCAGAGTTTGGATCAACTTCAAGCAGTGAGAGTACCAGCCAGGCGACCAACAATAGCTTATATTCAAAATCTGTAAAGTATGTGTGAGTTGCCCTCCTGCATTCTCAGGTGTTCTTGAAGGGAGTCAAGTTTGTGCCAAAAACATCAAGATGGGGTTGCAATATAATGAAAGTGGAAAAAATATGGTGACTCATTTTCTGTGGACTCTATCTTAAATGATAAATTTCGTCTGTAATGATAATCAAAATATCCCTGGATAGGTAGATGCGAAACTGGAGGTGACATGAATATAAATAACGTTTTAATAAGCTATCCTTTATAGAATTTCTCATGTTAAATTGCCCTGATTTTCAAGTGTTTTGGGGGTTTGTTTCTCATAACCCATGTTTTTCTCTGTCTGATCCAGCAGAGTTGACCTTTGTACCATATATGGGTGTTAGTAGATTGGCACCAGGTTACAGATGCTCCTATAGGATGAGAAGATTAGAAAAGAAGCTAGGCTTTCTGTATGCAGAAGCTCTAGCTGAAATGCTAAAACAACTGATAAGTGCCAGTGTACCAGTAAACCTTTTTTGATTCCTTACTCATTGAAAAATTGACATCAGTAAAAAGCTTCTTGAAGTTAATTCAGGAACGTTAATAAAAATGAACTTTCACACAACTTTTAGTTTTAAAAATGATATTTAAATTAATTGGAAAATAAAACATTCCTGAATGTATTAAAGTATTTTTTAGCTCTTTGCATAATTCATTCTGTAACATTAGAATTCTATTGCAAAAAGAATCCTGTTGTGGTTATTCATCATACACCAGACTTTATCAATTCTGCTTATTTAGAAAAGACTATGATCATTAATTTATCCGTGGAAAAGGTGGAAATAACATGACTGAAAAGTGCTTGTGTGTAAATTCTTGTCTTGGTTGGTCTGGAACGAGGAAGAGGAAGCTGAATGGTGCTTAGTGCAGCTGATATTTCGAAGCAGTGATTAGTGAGGAACCAAAGCAATATTGTAATTTTTTTTTGCATTCTTAGATTTTCTAACATAAGTACTGTAGATTTTTCTGCATGTTTAAGGTAGTTCTAGATAGCTGTATAGGAGCTGATATTTTCATGAGGATATTTGAAGTACTTACCAAGATGATGAATAATTTCTTTTTCCAGTGATCCTTTGAATACCTCTTTGCCAATATCCAATACAGTACAGGACTCCACCTACACAACCTCTGTCATCAGCTCTTCCAGTCTGACCTGCTCATCCCAGAGCACTAGCCCAGTAACAACTTCCTCCTATGACCAGACTTCTGTGCATAGCAGGATAGCGTACCAAAGCTCCATGGCTCCATCTGAACCAACTGCTGTTGCAGTTACGGTGAGTTCACTACAGAAACTGCAGATTGAAAAGGGGGAATATTCTTACCTGTGGTAGGTTTGTATTCCCCTGGTACATCAATGCTTTAACCAAGCCAAGTGGTATTTTTGATTCCCAAGCCCACCCTCTTACTTGTTTTTCCTTTTCCTGGTGTATAGTCATTTTTGGTAATACTGTATTTGGGATATAAGAGCCTCTGATTTTGTGGGTTTTGACATCTTAAATTGTCTTTTGACTTTTTTTTAGTAACACTTAAAATTCTACTTGAGTTTCCTTCCCTGGAGCTAAGGAACTGTCTCTGTATGTAAATATTAGCTGTGTTTTGCCATAACTTGATAGGTTTTATACAAAGGTATATTATCTACTAAATTTATATGGCAGCTAGCAGATGAATCCTGCTTTTTTTTTTTTTTTGCCCCCTCCAGCATTATTTTTCAGTTGTATTTAAAAACTAGTGGGAATTAGTTTCATGTGTTACTTTAATAAACATAAGGACAGGTCTAATATAGGACAAAGAATCTCTTGGGAGATTCAGACACACCTGCTCTCTTTGTATATGGAATGTAGGTTTGTTTTAAAAGAACTCAGTTTATTAAATGTGTTAGGAACTTTTAAGAGTTTGTAAGTGTATTTACTTCTGGCCTTTGTTATGTGTTGGCTCAGTCACACTTGTCTTCTGCACTAGCTCGTATGTACTGGTGAGGATCAAGCATAGACNTGCTGTTGCAGTTACGGTGAGTTCACTACAGAAACTGCAGATTGAAAAGGGGGAATATTCTTACCTGTGGTAGGTTTGTATTCCCCTGGTACATCAATGCTTTAACCAAGCCAAGTGGTATTTTTGATTCCCAAGCCCACCCTCTTACTTGTTTTTCCTTTTCCTGGTGTATAGTCATTTTTGGTAATACTGTATTTGGGATATAAGAGCCTCTGATTTTGTGGGTTTTGACATCTTAAATTGTCTTTTGACTTTTTTTTAGTAACACTTAAAATTCTACTTGAGTTTCCTTCCCTGGAGCTAAGGAACTGTCTCTGTATGTAAATATTAGCTGTGTTTTGCCATAACTTGATAGGTTTTATACAAAGGTATATTATCTACTAAATTTATATGGCNAAATTTATATGGCAGCTAGCAGATTAATCCTTCTTTTTTTTTTTTTTGCCCCCTCCAGCATTATTTTTCAGTTGTATTTAAAAACTAGTGGGAATTAGTTTCATGTGTTACTTTAATAAACATAAGGACAGGTCTAATATAGGACAAAGAATCTCTTGGGAGATTCAGACACACCTGCTCTCTTTGTATATGGAATGTAGGTTTGGCATGTTCGATGTGTGATTCAGTCTGAACGCTTAATATATCTCTAAGATGATCTATTAATTAATTTCTTCTTTGTTTGCAGAATGGGCACAGTGGTATTAGGACACAGGCAACACTTGACAGTAAGTTTTCAAAGCTTGGTTGAGCACAGGACTTTCTGTTTGTTCCTTGCTACTTGCTGTGCACACAAGTGTAGCAGTGACATTGGGTTTAAGGTTTTATATTGTTCTCCATGACTAATTTATGGCTGACCAATTTGACTTTATTTGTGCTTGCATAAAATGCTGCTTGCTTCTTGACTACAATTGAAATATGAAGGCAAGTCTATTAAATCTACAAACCTAAACAGCCTTAGAATTAGAGAAGCTGCTTTGCTGCTGGTCTTCCTTTTGAATTTACCTGTCAGAAATAATTTAATATAAAATAAAACTTAAAAGTTAAAAATAAATACAAAGTTTTTTAGCAGTTCTTCCAGTACTGAGTTGGGAAGCTGCAAATAGCATTTAGCTGTAGTGAAATAAGTCACATTCTCTGAGCACACCTCTCCCTAGGTATAGTTCTATCTCTGCCATGTTAGAAGCCTGTGGGGAGTAAAGAGAGAGACACATTCCCTGTTCTGAGTTTCTTGATACCTTGCAGACAATACCTCAGTATTGACTCTGG
>VWZS01006930.1:59415-70866 GCA_013397075.1 Rhabdornis inornatus
TTTTTTTTTTTTTGCCCCCTCCAGCATTATTTTTCAGTTGTATTTAAAAACTAGTGGGAATTAGTTTCATGTGTTACTTTAATAAACATAAGGACAGGTCTAATATAGGACAAAGAATCTCTTGGGAGATTCAGACACACCTGCTCTCTTTGTATATGGAATGTAGGTTTGTTTTAAAAGAACTCAGTTTATTAAATGTGTTAGGAACTTTTAAGAGTTTGTAAGTGTATTTACTTCTGGCCTTTGTTATGTGTTGGCTCAGTCACACTTGTCTTCTGCACTAGCTCGTATGTACTGGTGAGGATCAAGCATAGACTATCCACTTCTGTACTCCAGCGTTATCCAAAAAGCAACTGGTGCTTCTCAAGTCTTATCTTTCAATGGAAAAAAATTGGCGTCTCTGTGTAACTTGGATAGTTAAAATTGTGAGTTACGTTAGATCAAAAGCACAACCATTTCCTATATGTTAATGCAATTCCTTCTTTCATATTGGTGTGAACCTGAAGTTTATGTTATATACAGTACATGGGAAGGTCTGCTGCTGATGGGTGTATTATGGGCAGTGTATGGGTTTCTCTGTGTTCAGGACACCTTGCACTTGAGAAAACTTTATAAAGTTGTTTTTAAAGTTGTAGTTTTTTTAAAGGCAGTAAAAATTTAATTTTCTGCCCTGTTGTTCAATTTAGTATTAATATAGAATTTTGCATGAAGCATGTTCGATGTGTGATTCAGTCTGAACGCTTAATATATCTCTAAGATGATCTATTAATTAATTTCTTCTTTGTTTGCAGAATGGGCACAGTGGTATTAGGACACAGGCAACACTTGACAGTAAGTTTTCAAAGCTTGGTTGAGCACAGGACTTTCTGTTTGTTCCTTGCTACTTGCTGTGCACACAAGTGTAGCAGTGACATTGGGTTTAAGGTTTTATATTGTTCTCCATGACTAATTTATGGCTGACCAATTTGACTTTATTTGTGCTTGCATAAAATGCTGCTTGCTTCTTGACTACAATTGAAATATGAAGGCAAGTCTATTAAATCTACAAACCTAAACAGCCTTAGAATTAGAGAAGCTGCTTTGCTGCTGGTCTTCCTTTTGAATTTACCTGTCAGAAATAATTTAATATAAAATAAAACTTAAAAGTTAAAAATAAATACAAAGTTTTTTAGCAGTTCTTCCAGTACTGAGTTGGGAAGCTGCAAATAGCATTTAGCTGTAGTGAAATAAGTCACATTCTCTGAGCACACCTCTCCCTAGGTATAGTTCTATCTCTGCCATGTTAGAAGCCTGTGGGGAGTAAAGAGAGAGACACATTCCCTGTTCTGAGTTTCTTGATACCTTGCAGACAATACCTCAGTATTGACTCTGGTATAGGTGTTAGTTTCTTCATCTTGGCCTGTTTCTAATGTAGCCTGGACATGTAGCAGGCCTGCAGCTCTCTACTTGGAGTTTAAATAATTAAAGGACAGTATTCACTCTTCTGATCTTTGTGCTTCTCTGTGGAAGTTTTCAAGGACAGCGGTGTGAATTAATGTCTTTTGGAATTCCAACCTCAATTTTTTTAGCAGGAGTTTGTACACTCCAAGAATTACTATGTAAAAGATTGACATATACAGAGACACCTTTTCAACATGAAAACTTTTGTAGTGTAGTGTACAGAGTTAATAAACAAATTAGAAAATTTACTACAGAGCCTGTCCTTTTTTCTACACACAGAACAAAGATTGAGAATTTCTAATACTTTTGTATTCTGTAATGGCTTTACTAGTCTCTTTTTGTAAGCCAGTTCTCCTTTGAGGGGATTTCTGTTTTCTTCTTCCATTGAGTCTGTTTTATGCATCCAAATTATTTTGATTTTGTCGTAACTTTTCTAAGTACTTTTTCTGTTCTGTATGTGCTATAGCGTTCTTAGTTGTTCATCTCTCCTCTTTGCTATTTCTTCTTTAATATCCAGATCTCGAGCTTCCTAAATCCTTAATTCAAAGTATGACTGATGTGTTTTATTTTTGACCATCCTGCTTGTCTCATGGTTTTCTTTGTCTTGCACATTGCATTCAGGCATCTTGTAGGGGGTCTTAAGATGGTGATTCTGTCCCTTGTGTTGAGAACATCTACTTTTACTTCAAGACAGAAATCCTGCTCTTAATATATTGAGAGTTTTAAATGTTATTTACTCTTTTTTTATATGAGTTTTACCAGGAATTATTAGGTGATATAGTTGCTGCCTTCATAACCATGTTTATCTCTTGGATTTCCTTCTCTAAGAGACCATACTTGTTGCCAAGGCCAGGATCTCTTGATTCCTGTTTGCATTGCAACCCAACAACTTGACTTTGGTCATTTAGCTAGGAAATCAAATCAATACAGTGAACAAACTGTAGTATATAACTTCCAAGTGTGTATTTGATTTTTGTTCGGTGACCAGTCTAAAAGTGTCTTCACATTTAGTCTTCATGTCTTCACTTGCATTACAAGTTAGTGATGATCCACTGAGTAGTGGTCCCTGGTGTGGTGTGTGAACATGGCCCAGCAGAAGGTAGGGCTCAACTCTTCTGAGTTTTATCCGTGAATGAGTGTCTCTAATTCTTTGTTATTTTTGTCGAAGAAGAAATAAGTGAAACAGCTGGGAATCATGTTGGGCAGTAGAATTTTTAAGCATCTTATTACAGTATAATGATCCTATAAATGAGTTTTAATCTGTGTAGCCTAGAAAGCATAAGATAAAACCTAACACTTTTAATTATCTAAGTAAAATGAGTCAATATTTGACAACTCCTTAGCCATAAAAAATGTTTAATGCTGTGCTCAATTCTGGCCTTTCGTTGTAGCTTCTTTCATTCTACTGCGGTACACTTTTGACTGAAAGCAATAAGTTGTTATCTACCCCTTTACTCCAGCAATCTCAGTCTTGGTCCCCAAAGGTGCTTTGTAGGTCTGAATAAAGAAACAGAGTTGTAGGTGAAACTAGAGTTGTATGGTGCCTTCAAAAGTCAGAAATGACTTGTTTGGTGAACCAAAAGCAAGGAATTCTAAACTAACTTGTGAGTGTAAGTTAGTAATCCAGATAGTGGCAGGTGAAGTACAGAAGATGGTTGTTTACTACATGTATAGTAGTGATAACTGTAAATTTATTATAAGTAGAGGTCTTATAGGAAAAAAATGGTAGTTCAGTTACGTTTGAGTTTTCCTTCATAGCCGAATTGCTTGATGTGGTTGCCAGTTCTTAGGTCAGATTTTTACAGATCAAGGGTAGAATGCTACTGTGTTCCTGTCATCTGGGCTGAGACATCAAGTATGCTGGAATTTTAATTTGAATGCCCCCTTTTAACTTGTTGCAGCTACTTCATCAGTTGCAGCACCCAAGACAGAGCCTTCCCCCTCTCTACCTTCATCTGGTTCTCTGCCCAGTGTGGTGTCTACCACGGCCTCGCTTCTGCCTTCAGCATCACAGCACGTGGCAGCATTGCCCAGTTTGCCTCAGTCCAGTGATCTGGCCAGCAGCTCACTCTCCCAGCTGAGCAGGTAAAGTAGAGTTGTGATAAACTGAGGGGGTCAGTTTTGGGGATAGGACAGGTGTGAGGGTGGTTCCATATGGGGCTGTCAGGCACCAGGAGTCCCTTTCCTCATGTGAACCAGAGTTAGGAGAGAGTTGCAGAAGAAAACAGAATGTTTCTGGTTGCATGAGCTCTGGGCTGCCTCCTAATGGCAGAGCAGCTGCTGCCCTCAAGCTTTCGTGATACATATACAACTTTGTGTTTAAGAGGTTTGCTTCAATTATGCTAGCTAAATCATCTAAATTGATTCCCCCAGTTTATTTTTCCTACGTTGTGCCTGCTGTTTTTGTTCAGTGTCATATGTTTGAAATAATTCTTTAACAGTTTACCATGTGTTCAATTTGAAATAGTGTAGTCTCATTTGTATTTGTATTTCTTAAAATCCAGAAATAATTTCACAGGGAAACTGTGTGTGTTTTCTTTTTCTAAGATTTTTCCTTAAATTACTTCAAAATATCAGATTGGTGTTCCTGGAAGTCCATCTAGCACAATTCAGCTCATTTGCACTGTCTCTCTGTTTTTCTGAATGCCTGTTACATCCTCAGTCAGCTTGATGCCTTAGGATTTTAGCTTTTATATTTTTCATATATTTGTAATCCTGCAATTCTTTAGTGTATAACTCTAAAATCCATATAAAGTGTTAGCTACTGTCTTCACATTTTGGTCAGACAAAACAATTGCTCTCTAGGCCTGGGACTCAAGGACACCTTACTGTCTCAGGCCCTGAAAAGTATAAACAGAAGTGAGTTGGTGGGGAGCAAACTTGGGGTAAATGACTTCATTACCTGAAGCTGTGATTGAAAGATTCACCCCCAATGTGCAAATGGACCAAACTTATAAAATTATGAAAATTCGTAACTGGTCATCCATGTTTGGGTGTAGCCCCTGGGAGGCTTCATCTGCTCTTAATGTACTGAAGACCCTTCAATAAATACAGCCACTTTTTATTATCTTAATTTTGTCTGGCTTCTGTTCTGAGGTAAGCCTGAAAAAGGCATCAAGGTGACATCCTGAAGCTGTATTAAGTTATATTTTTGATACTCACCTTTTTACTATGTTTGTTGATACAAGAAACTGATTTGAGATATCAGAGGTTTTTTTCCTGTTTTACAGCTAGGACGTAGTTTACTTTCTTTTAAGACTCTAGTATTTTTTTGTTGTTGTTGAATAAAATAGTAAATATGTCAAGTAAGAGCTGTTCTCTTTACACTGATCACATCTCCCACACTGATTTGTTGAAAAGCTGTATAAATGGATGGAAATTTCAGCTGGGGGTCTGTGCTGTTGGACAGATACAAAGCCCTCATCAGAATGCCTGAATTCCAAATGTGTCTGACTTGGTAGAGCTGATGCTTGTGGTCTGTGTCTCTACCTTAGGTCAGACAATGAATTAAGGCTTATCAAAAGAGCTGGGAAGAATGGGTGAGGGAGTGGGATGAAACTCTTATGTTGGACTGAGCTATGTTTTCCCTTGCTGCCTAAAGTGATGTTGTAGTTCCTGCAGAAGGGAAAGTTTTGCTGTGAAACTGTGAAAGTTTATTCTGGGCCCATGCCTTGAAGAGCTGTCAGAAGTGTTTGCCCTTAAATTAGGTCATATAATGTAGCTGTCAGCTTTGGTATGAAAACTGCTGTGTTTTCTTGTGGCTATATTCAGAGAGAGCACTAAACTAATTTTGTTGTTAGGATCTCTCCTGCTCCTTATTTAATAAGGAGGGGTTTTTTTGAGCACCAAACTATATACACGGGTTTTATATCTTTATTTTGGTTACCTTTGTTCAATGTTGGTTCAGTTTATTGCATACTATTTACAGTAGATTACGTTCTTTACCTCGAATATAGGGTATAACTTGTCAGTTTAAGTGTTTAAGTGCCATTTTCAGTGACCTTTCAGGAAGACATTTTAAGATCTCTGGATGAATTATGGGGAAAATACCTGGCAGTTCTAATTGATTGAGTTAATGTTATGCAGCTCAAAATGTGAGAAACACCACAGTGAGTCAACCCAAAGCACTGCCTCACTTAAAACTTGTCCCCCATGGTAAACAGCAGAAAAAGATTGAGAAATAGGGCTTCTGATTGTGTGAACCTTGTTTTGACTTTGGACTTTGTGTGTCATGGAGTCATCGCTATTTGGTTCCTGAAGCAACTATAGTTTTTCTAAACGTGCAGTAAATTGAAAAATACAAATGAATGGTGGTTTAGATGTTTCTTGTTAGTAATACTGACTCTGTACTTTATTTTTTTCATTAAAAGGTAATAGGATACTAATTAAAGGAGAAAGTGCCTGTAGAAGTGTCTGTATTCATACACACACATATACATGTCTCTGTGTGTATGTGTATGTATATACACACTCTTATGCTCACACTCTCGAATATTTTATTTAACTTCTCTGTTATTCTAGGTGTGCATACACACCTAGAATTTTTTTCTTTGACTCATGTCTTACTGCATGTCTGTATTTGTTAAAAAGAGAAAATGAGTTTTATTAATTCTTTACAATTGCCTTCCAGCTCCCTTTCCAATCATCAGAGCAGCCTCTCTCCTGCCTCAGTGTTGTCTTCAAGCACATCACATGTGGTAAGTCCAGTTAGTATAAAAAAAAGTGCTTGGCAAATAGTTTTTCTCCTAATTAGACCATTTCTTAAAGTTGGATGTGTCTCAGTACCCCAAGAACCAAAACAAGACCCTTACCTCAAGGAAGAAGGACTGTCAGCCCTCTAGTGGGGGAAAAGTGATTACCACTTGTGATTTGTACTAGATCAGGAATAGCTATTACAGAGACTTGCCAGTCACACAGCTGCGAGGGAAATGGTCGTGCCAGCTAGGGAGGATGAAATAAAAAAAAATTGTGTGTAACTAGTTTATTTAAAAAACAAAATAAAAACTTCAAGGTGGCAATCTGAAATGTCTCCAAAATATGGACTGCTAGCAGTCTGCACTGGAGAGGTTAGTTGACAAAATGCAGGTGATGGAATAATATATGTTATGTTTGAGTTACTGTATTATAATTTTTTGATAGTATAGCAATTTGAGTTTAGCTCTTGTACAATAATTTCCTTTAAATCACAAAAACATCACAAGCATCAACTTAGTTGCTTGCTTGGTACATAGATAATGCATATTGTTTGTGTGTGCCGCTGTTATTTTAAAAGTTTTTCTTCGGTTTGTTTTTTGGTTTTTTTTTCCCTTTTCCCCAGCATCTTTTACTGTGGTTTATTTGCTCTGTGATCCTCATTCTTTTTGTCTCCTTTTCCAGCACACTAGTATTGAGAACACAACTTCGCTCCAGCCCTCAACAACCTTTTCAACTGCTTCAACCTCAGCCACTAGCACCACCTCCTCGGTTGTCAGCATGGCAAGCAGTATGAACACTACAAACAGCCTTGGCCTGAGTGTTACCAGTGTGTCTATACCAGCTGCTACCACACGGGCAGCTCCCTTAGTGTCTTCAGGTTGGCAATATTGACAGATCACGTGGATAGACAGAGGATTTCAGTCAGCAGGGCTGTCAGTTGAGCGTCTCACCCACCATAACAACGCTAAGAAGTTTGCACTCTTCACTTGCATTTCCAGCATGCTGTATTTGCTGGCTTATGAAATAAAGTTGCCTGGTTTTATGTATCTGAAATATTTGTTAGGGTGTTATGTGGCATTTATATAGCACATTCCATCCTCAAAGAGCTTTATAAATACACACCAGAGCAGTTCTAACTTGGGACATTTTGGACTAGAAAATTCACCCAGTTGGTATTCTAAGCTGTGATGGGCTCCTCACTGTGAATTCACATAAGCTTTAGTTTCAGGCTTTTCTGTGACTTGGGTTCATTTGGCAGTATCAGAATATGCTGCATGTCCTCATTATCATATATTACATCCCTACTACCACTTCTACAGAAAGGAAAGAAATGTCTGGGTCATTGCAAATAGCACTTCAGAAGGAGGGTCCATGGGGAAAGAGGGCTGGGAGGCTTCTACCACTGAAGTGGAAGTGATGCTAAATTCTCTTTCTTCTCTGATGATCCTGAGCTGCTAAAAGGAAATCTTATAGAGAGAAGTGAGTGATGTATTACTAAGGATCAGACTTAGTTACAGAAGTATTTCTCATTTCTATAGCTTATAAGTGAAGTGTCTTATGACTGGCCAAAATACATTGTTCTTTTACAGTTCTGTTTCCTAGCACTGCTTCGTGAAGGCAGCTGAAATCACTTCAGTCTTCTCTTTGCTATTCCTAACTATAGTAAGTTGCCCACAGAGAGCATGCTGGCAACATTTAGTGCTTTCCAGTCTATTGCTGGTGATAAAAGGAATGCATTGACAGAGCAGAAAATGAAAGGACAGAACTCACTCTCTCCGATTGAGAACGATTTCTAGATTTGCCTTCAGGAAAGGACTGAGGAAAAAGAAAAGTTTCTGTAATTCTTGTAATCCTCTTGGACGAAGTAAATGATAAAATCAGGCTATTCTCTGATAGGACTGTTTTCAGGCTTAAGTAGTCTGTGCTTTCCCTCTCTTGAGGCATGGTTAAATTCATCAGGCTATTTTGAGCATGTTCATCAAACATTACAAGATCTCCTTTTTATAATCCAAGATGGTGCAGCTGCCACAGCTTGTGAGCTATCTTGTCTCAATGCTGAAGCCTTTTCTTTTCTAAAGGCTTGTTAAAGTGTTTGTATTTTGATTCTACAGGCAAAGCTCCCCCAAACCTGCCCCAAGGTGTACCACCCTTGTTGCATAACCAGTATATTGTGGGACCTGGAGGACTTCTGCCTGCCTACCCAGTAAGCAGTTTCATTGTTTCTGTCTTTGACTTCTTAGCCTATGGCGCAAGTGGGCCCTCCAGACCTGCTACTGCCTATGCCACAGCATTTCTGGTGGCACATGTTACACTTGGAATTCTGAATGCTGAAGAACATCTGAAATATGTTCAGTAGATGCTTACTGTTGATCGTAAAGTGCAGAACTTTTGGTACAGACCTGATCTGGCTGCTGTTGAAGCTAAATATGGGTTTATGTGGCTATGGTTTTCAGTGTTAACAGGTTTTAGGCCCTTTAAATAAATCTAGGCTTCTTTAGGTTTGTGTTACTGGAATGGATTTGCCGTAGCAGTGACTGCAATGTGCAGTGTGTCCTGTCTCATGGTTTGAAAGACTGCATATAGCTTTTTGATGTCTGACTAGCAGCAACATATTTTTGGTTATCTGTTTTTTGAATTGGAACCTTTATATGACTAGTTTTTCTATATCAAACTGAATGTCAGGAGATACCCAGGAGGTTGTGTTGTGGTCAAGTCATCAACTCTTTAATCTTAATGCTCTTTGAAGCAATGATTATAGCAAAGGGGGCTGTCTGTCGTTCTTACTCCCACATCTGAATGCCCAATAGATTTTTCATAAGTTCAGGAATGATGTGTCTGTGAAAACTGTATTGAAGATGGACAGTCAGACTCTCCTCAGAGGATGTTGTCACCAGGAAACAACATCAGAGTGGCAAGCCATTTAAACTTCAGTTTTACTCTCCTTGAAATGCAGCAATGCCCCATGATAGCACAATGCAATATATGGCTGTAGATCTTTAACACAGACTGGGCTTAAGTGAAACTCAGTTCAAAGCCCCAAATTGATCAGCATCAGAAAAAAGTATTATAATGATGTTGTATTTTTATCTGTCTTTAAGCAGATTTATGGTTATGATGATCTCCAGATGCTTCAATCCAGACTGCCAATGGTAAGCAAATTACTTACTTAATTTTAAACAAGTTGTCTTCACTGCTGATCATTGGTGCTACATAAAATGGTTCATTTAATGGTGATTAAGAGCTTTTCCTTATGTTCTATAGTCTTTCTTTTTAAATTTACACGAGGATTGTGTAAATTGATACAGAGCAACTGTTGCATCATGCATTTGTTCAGCTGAAAATCTCTAAATAGACACAAGTGTACTCTCTGCTGATGAGTGGAGAAATGTCTAATTTTTGTAGCAACATTATGACATTTTGTCTAATCTAATTGAAGTCTTAAGTGTTTTCTTCTACCAAGAGGTGAGGTTGAACAGCAAGTACACAAGTTGGTAGCCAGTAGGTGTATCTGAGAGGTTTTGGGTGTGCTCATAGGTATAGATCTTTGCATATGCATCATGGCAACAAATGCAGGTGAGCTGCAGGAGGGAGAGAGTGCAGTTTTTTTCCTTATCTGGATCCAGAATGCAAATGGCATATGAGACAGACTGAGCTCTCAGATGGATTTAAAAAGGGCCTCAATCTAGATTGAAAAATTATAAAGAATTTTCCTATCAGAAATATAGGGTAAGGAATGTGGAGAAAAGGTCTGGTAGTAGGCAGCTGAGAACAGTTACATACTAGATTGATGCGGTGTATCTATAGAGGCAGAAATGGGGCAGTGGGCAGTGATCTGAGAAGACTGGATGAATGCCATAATGTAAGGCCCACATAAGTACCAGGTATTCCGTGAAGAGCTTGGAGCAGCCAGAGTCAGATAGTTTAAAGGTGAGTACAGGGATGACTCAGACAAAGCCCTGTCAGACTGCGGACCCTGAATTAAAAAAACCCAAAGCTGAGCAAATGGATAAAGACTTTTACCAGAGAAAGTCATGATACTTGATGAACTGTCAACTGAAGTGCATGGAATTATTTTTGTGGCAACAAGATGCAAAATATTTGAAGTTGCAGGGCCAGAAGACACATATTGTGATGTGTTAACACTGGCAAGATGCCTGGTGGCCACCAAGCTGCTCTATCACTCCCCTCCTCATCTGGTCAAGGGAGAATATACACGCTGAAAGGCATATGGGGTGAGATAAGTACAGGGAGAAATTACTCGCTGGTTACGGTGATGGGCAAGAGAGATTTGACTTGGGGAAATTAGTTTAACTCATTAGCAAACAAATAGGGCAACAGGCAAGTGGATAATGAAATGAAACCAAATCTACAGAACATGTTGCCTTCACCTCCCATGATTTCCTGGACTCACTTTCATTCGTGATTGTCTCTACATTCATCTCCCAGGTGGCATAGGAGGATAGGCAGTGGGACTGCCTTCTGTGCCATTGCTCTTCTGCTCCTTCCTCCTCACAGTCTTGCCTGCTCCCGTTTTGGTTCCACACTCTTCCAAAACTTCAGCACAAGTCTTAAAATGTTTTGTGTTGGAAGAGGTAATCTGGTTGCAAGCACCTCTGCCATGGGAAGGGAAACCTTCTCCTGGACCACGATGAACAAAGCCCCATGCAGTATGACCTTGAACACTTCCAGGGATGTGGTAATCTGGCTACCTCTAGGACTTGTTCCAGTGCTTCACAATCCTCATAGTAAAGAATTTCTTCCAAATGCCTGATATAAACCTACTCTATTTCAGTTCAGAGACATTCCCTGTAGTCCATTGCCTGTCACTGGAGATGCTGTTGAAAATTCGGTTTTCTTGTTTTTTTGTAAGGTACACTGAAATGTTGAAAGGCCGCAGTAAGGTCTTCCTGGAGCAGTCCAGGATGAAGAACCCCAACTCGGTCATCTGTCTTCATAGCAGAACTGCTCTGATGATCCGATTGTGTTTGTGGCCCTCTAGTGGACCTTATGGAATAAGTCAGTGCCTTCCCTGTTCTGAGGCCTCCACCTTTGAAAATTGGGAAGGGAGGAGGAAAATACTCAGGAAAAAAGGGCCGAGACATAACTATGATGTTGACGTCAGACACCTTAAGATGTTATTATGAAGACGTAAATGGAAGTTTCTCCTTAACCAGGTGGCAATGAGAAGCATGACAAGCGTATGTCCAGGACCCTGTTAGAAGCAGGACTTGGAGTAGGTGTTGAGTGTAGATGCCTTTCCCCTGAGACAGAGGCTAGTAGTAAAGCTAGTGAAACGAGAGGCAGTGGTGAGTGCCT
>VWZS01006940.1:0-38637 GCA_013397075.1 Rhabdornis inornatus
GTGCATGTGACAGTGGACACGTTTCCCTCTGCAATGTGGGTTTCTGCTCACACTGGAGAACAGGCCCGTGATGTCACTGCTCAGTGGGGGCAGGCCTTTGCCTCTCTAGGCATGCCTTCTGCTGTGACAATCGACATTTCCGCAACTGGTCAAGCCACTGTAGAACACGCTCATGGTACTCTGAAGCGGTTTCCTGAAAAACAAAAATGGGGAATTCAGAGTAGAACCACGTGCTGTTGGTTGTCAAAGACTTTCTATACCACCAGTTGTCTTAGGTGCTGCAGAACTGAATAATCCTGTCATTTTGAATCACCACTTCTTGTTACAGGCTTCGGGCGAGACGCACCTGCCTCGAGCCAAGGTTCAGGTGTGAAATCTGGTCACCAAACAGTGTCAAGGTCCTTGTGACCTTGTCGCTTTGGGGTGCGGGTATCATGTATGTCCACAGATACTGGGGTGCGCTGGGTACCTTCGAGGTGTGTCCGTCCTGACCTGCAACTGCAGAGACAGAATCCAGCCAACAGGCGGGGTGGAAGCCGTGACCAAACTGAAAGCCATCAAGTGGCTGACTCAGTGACTGAGGACTCAAATGCAGACATGGCGAGTTATCACTCTGATCAGATGACCATGAGCAGAGACTGGTCATTGTTCATTTTCCCTTTCTACATTGTTCATTTTTCTTTTTTCTTTTTCTTTTTTAAATGGTAAAAGGGTGAGATGTTGCCCTGGTGTTTCTGGCCTTCTGATGTTGATACATTCTTTTTACACTTTCTCACACTTTCTTCTAAACAGTGATTGTTTTGCATTCCTCTTTGGAGGAAGCGAGCATTGAGGGACAGGTGATGGAACCAGTGGAGTCAAGAGGTCTCATCATCACTGTCCAATCTATCCTCATTGTTGGGATTCTATAAATAGACATGTTAAGTAAATAAAGCTCTGTCTTTTCTTGCATGAATCGTTGGAGTCAGAAGTGTGAGTGTCTCTCTCTCTCTCTGTGTTGTAACAGAGACAAGAAACTGCATTCCAGTTAATTCCAAGAAGAAGAGATTTAGCTTATTATTTTCCTGCCCACTGATACCTTAAAGATAAATGTCACTCCGGTGCTTGGGGTCTTTGCACAGATACCCTTTAGCAGAATGATCATCTAAAGGTTTATTTTCCATGACCAGTATGCCTGGAATTTGATTCTTTCTTCTTGTTGTGGGATTTACAGTCAAGCTGTGGGTTTTAACCCAGTTCATCTTCCAATATTTCTGTAGCAAACCTTACCAGTTAGAAGACTGGAATGCTTTCTGGCTATGTCTTATCTTATCTTATCTTATCTTCAGCTCCAATGTGCTCATTCACCAGTTAGAAAACTACAAAACTGTAGCAGTGTCCACGTAGAGCTTGACACAGATTTTGAAATAAAAAATTTATTAAGAAGTAAGTGTGCAAATGTTTGTTGTTAACAAGAATTGAATAATACTCAGAATCAAGGACTAAACCAGAAAAAGGCTAAAAACTCCACCTTTCTGTTCATTGGCTGTTTCAAGTCTTGATGTATCAAATAAAAAATACTTAATGTATCAAGTATTAAAAAGAAGGGAAAAAATGTAAAGATTTGTAGATTTACTTACTTCATCCTCTAGCATTCATACTTAGCCTGAGGAAGACAGTAAGGGCTACAATTCTGTTAGAATTTGAAACCAGTATTTAGAAAATAATCATTCTGCATCTTGTATTTTGTGATATTCTATGTGTATTTTGGGATACGGTAGTGAACAATTTCTACAGAGATCGTCAATTAAATATTTGGTTTGAGGAATACATTTTGCATGTTCTAGTACTCCCTAGAGGGATAGTGCCATTTATGTTTCTTCATTCTTTCGCTTCTACAAAAGAAGTGAACTAAATACAGCAAGGGGGAAGCATGTTCCAGGCATTGTGGGTCTCAGCAAATCCGCAGCTTCCAAATCTTTGCAAACCCTTGGGAATGCAACTGCCTGAGTTAAAATCAGTCTTACATGGTTGATTTTGAAAGCAGATTGTGGGTCAACAGCCAACTACAGCTGCAGGGAGGAAAAAATCTCCAGGAGTTTATAGGACAACTGAATCTTAGCTGGATACAAACACCATGACAGTGTTCTGCTTTGCTGTGGGGAGAGGGGTGGGCCTGCCCTTTGATTGTGCTGGCAAAGTCACCTCTTGCTGACCCCCTCTTCATGCCCCTGCTGTGTCCAGCTGCAGAGTCACCTGTGCGGGGTTTTGGTTCTCCCATCACTGGCAGGTAACCCAGCCTGCAAGATGTGATGCAGACAAGCTAACTTGGACAATGCTGCTATGGCAGTGGGAAAGGGAGTCAGAAGATAATGGATTAGCAATTCCAAGGAGAGGTTACTCCCATTAGTCATGGAGACTATTTTCCATAGCACTCAGGGACATTAATAATAGTGTTAATTACACCAATTAACAACTTTCCATGGTAATATGAATTATAATTAGTATGAACATTCTGCTAATTAAAACCTGAATTAACCTCAGTATCAGCTAATTAAATTAGAACCACAGTCAGTTTACTTTACAAAAAAAACATGTATACTGTTTCTGCCCCTCTGACCTGGCATCCCCTCCTCCCCAACTTCCACCTGCCCCAAAGTCTGTCACTAACTATGATTCTCCATGGTGCTATTCCATAGCAGCCCCGTGCAAGGATTTCTTGTGCTTAGAAGATGTTCTCAGCTGGTTGGCTTGCTTAGCTGTACAATCAGCTCCTTGTTAGGAATACAGGGCATGCCATGAGGTGGTTTTTCTGATAAAGAGGGATGTCTTCAGATAGAACAAGGTGAGCAGACAGAAGTGCCTTCTGTTGGCAGAGATACAGTAAAAACGTTGGTTTTGTGTTGGGTTACTTCTTGTCATTGTTGCTGTTTTTGTTAATTGGAATAGTGGTGTTAGCCAAACGTGCATATTTACAGCCAAATTACAAACTTCATGCTATTGGTGAACTTTGTAGCATTATCTGGTACTGAGACTTGCTTTTATACATCAAGCCAATGGGCACAGTTTCTTTTCTCTCAACACTTTTCCACCTTTGTGTTTTTCTTCCTTTCTCTAGGAAGCTAGAGAATTGCTAGGATTGCTGTTCTCTAGGAGCAGTATCCTATAGGATTGCTATCCTCTAGGAGCAGTATTCAGGAGCTTCAAGGGAAAATTATTCATCCTGTGTTCCCATCCTGGTTCTGCCACTACAGGATTCTTCCTCACTACCAATTTCATCATACTTTAGTCAAGACAGTAGTAGCAAACACATTTATGAAATGTATGAGCGTGGACAAAAGTGTAATTTTCGATTTCTCTTTTCTCAACACTCTAGAAATAACCACAGAATAATAAATGCTCTTTCTGTGGAATGAGATTTCATAACATTAAAAAAATTGCAGAATATTTGTATAGGTTTATTAAACAGAAGCAAAAGGTAGAAGAACACTTTTAGAGTCACATAGTTAATATTGATTTTAATAATCATAATCAGTCAGCTTTCACAGCTGTTGGCTCAGAGAATTAACAGCTGTCACTAGTAAAACAACCAAATTGTCCCTTTTTATTTACTCGAGGTCAGTAAAACAGTACAAGTGCAGTCCCTAAAATATTAAAGCTAAAATGCATTTCAGAAGACTATTGGAAGTGGAGAAGTCTCATATTTTTTCAAAGGTAGATACTTTTTTTACTCATCCCAAAGAAAGTAATTTCTCCTATTTTTTAAAAGAAAAATCAACTGATGTTCTATCTTCTTGTGATCTGACCTGTTCCACTGAGCTATAGTGCTTGAAATACAGTGCACAGTGAGTAAATGTAGGAGGAAAAAGAACATGTTGTTCTAGGAGCTCTGAAGTGAGAAAAATTTTGCTCTAAGAAGCCATTTAGATGCCACGAAGATGGTTACCATTACACTGAGACAGTGTCAGGTGTAATAACTGTTTCTCCTAGGTGACCAGGAAAACACGTATCTCTTTTCCATTATGCCAAGAAAGCACAATTAAATCACAGACATGCCTGGGCAGATCCCTCTGTGTACAGTCATGGGTCTGTAAGCACAAACAGCTGCCCAAGGAGAGAGTTTTCCACTGAAGCCAAGGCCTTGGAGAGGAGCAAGGACACAGGACTGCTGCAATGTATTACTGGGGGAAGGCCTTAAGGTTGAGGGCATGCTGTACTTGAGGGACAGAAAACTTCTGTGTCTGGGCATTATTCCTCTGTGAGCTTCACTCAGGTTCTGATCATACTAACGTCACCATCAGTTTGTTCAAGGAGATTTTTCATGGAATGCATTGAAGTAAAAGTCTCATCTCACACTGGGTGTACATGAGGAAGAACTGGCCTGGAGGTGTGGTGCTCTAGGCTGTCTCTCCCCTACTGACTTTGGGAAGAAATACTTAGAGACCATCATCAACATTTGTCAGGGAAGTTGCTCTGATTTCATATTGCACCAACACATCATGCGTTGAAAAAAACAGCCTTGAAATTATTTCTATGCACAGTTTCCTTTGCTTTCTGAGTTGGATAAACAGTTTAATGTGTTTTCGTTGAGATATTAATATATTCTTTGTCTTCCTTTGCCCATTTATTCTAAAAGCAGTGGAATTTAGAGCTCTCACACAAAATGGAAACTGTCTCTGGGTAGGAACTGGCATATCTGAGCATGATTTCCTTGTCATTTTCGGCACACCTCACACTGTTCATTCTGATGACAGACACAGGTTTTCAAATAATTGTGCTTGCTTCTACCCATTGCCCAATCTAACAGCCATTAATGTCAAGAAGAAGAACTCCTACTGATTTCACTGATCACAGCACCCCAACCCTTCTCTTGTAAGCACCTACTCCCTCAAGTGGTTTTAATTCTGAGTTAAGATTCCTTAGAGTGTGTTAAGTGCAAAGACTTAGGCCACCTTAACTTTGGACAGCATAAAATTTGGGTCATGATGACGAAAATGTGCGTGTAACTTAGGAAATCAGATATATTCATCCATTATAACTATGCTGTTCACCAGCACTATAAAGCTGGCAGAGCCTTCTCTTTAATGATAAAAGGGAATTAGAAGTAAGTATGACTCAAAACAATGAACTGTTTCAAAGCAAAGCTGAATTTGTCGAGGTTAAGCAGCAGTAAAGCTGGCAATAGGTACACAGTTGAGAGGTTTAGTTACACTTGTTATTTTGGCTGGTGTCCAATTATAAAAACTCTATCCTTGAAACTTGCCAATTAGTGATAGTAGAAGTAGTTCCACAAAGAGATGGAATTATTATTAGGCAAATAATAGGGAAATGGGGAGGAGTAGGGGGAGGTTTAGAGCTAACCTGCAGATGGACTTCCTTCAGTATACAGGTATTTATGTTTTTGCAAGGATTAAGTAGAAAGGAAAGGACCCTTTCACTTTGATTCACTTCTAAGAGCATATACAAAAACTGTAAAGCGGTTTCAAATGTTCCTGATGGTGAAACATCCTGGTGCCTCTGTTTGAGACAGCCATAACTGTCCCTTAAATAAAAAAATCCTTTCACTAAATCTCATGTAGTGACCAGACTGAAGAGTTATAGCACAAGTCATGTCACTGTTTTAAGATGCAGAAGAGGTGTTGAGAGCCATCCATAGTTCAGTGCAACCTATTCCCTGGTGGGCAGGGAAGGCCAGGAAGCAGGGGGAAGGTGGTCATCAGAGGAAAAAAATAACCTGCAGGGAAAGGATTTGAGGATTCTTAGTTTTCCAGCCCAGGGAGCCTGTGAACACAGTATTGTAACAGGCAATCCCTTTGTTAGCCATTCCAGCAGCACCACTCCTGGGTGCCAAATTATAAGATGTGCCATTAAAAGGAAAAATAAGAACCTGCTTATCTCACAGGCATCAGTTTAGCTGGTCAGACACATCTAAGTTGGCCTTTATAGAGCAAAAAATGTACCACTGCAAAGACAGATGTCTGCAGGCACTGGCATGATGGTGAGTTCCATCACCAGAGTCAGTGACCTCTGTTCTCTTTGTGCATCTCTTCTTCATATGTTCAGTAGAATTACAAAATGTGGAAAAGACCTTGGAGGACTAGGTCATCTGTCCTTTGTTAAGATACAGCCTCACAGAGCTGGATGAATTTAGGCTGTTGGGTAAGTGAGATTGTAGGACTGGTTGGATCAACTTGTCCAAAAGCTGCCAAAACACACTTCTGTTCAGGCAGTAGAAGGAACCAAACAGAAACTCAATAGAACTCAGAAGGCAGTAAGGGAAAATATGGACCTTTTCAGGTATTTCTGTGTTTCTCTTCTGATCATGGCCTCCCATGAAAGCTTTGCTTCCCTAGGTCTCAGAGTTTGCCCAGTTTTTAGTTCAGTTGGGTCTTATATTGTATAAATAATGTATTTATTTTTCTTCCTACTCTAGAAAAATTGTTATTATAATTATCATTATAGTAGTTATGTTTTTCCTTCTAAATGCATAGGATACATCAAACGGAAGGACCTTGATCAGTGTGTGCTTTCACAGAAATCAGCACAGTCTGCAACTGCTGGTCTGCTGGGACTCAGGGTCCTCCACAGGACTGGACTGTATCTTTCTTACCGATAAACATGTATATATCTGGATGCCAGTATATAGCTGAAAATATCCAGGGACAGCTAAGTATACTGGGCAAAAGAGAAGCCACAAGGATATTGAGGGCAGAGTTAGTACTGGAAGCTGAAACAGTTTGGTGAAGAGGAACATTATATTTGTTTTCAATTTTTAAAGCAGTGTGTCATGTCTTCTATCCAGACAGTGTGTGCCATGGAGAGGAAAGATGGGAAGAACCATTTCCTCAGACTGTGACAGAAAGGGTGTAAAAACCCCCATGGTATCCTGGCCTTTGGACTTTGGGGACCTAAATGCATGTGGATGAAAAATTGCCCATTAAGGAATCTGGACTCATCAGGCTTAGTGGCGAAACAGTACGCAGGGAACTTTCTCCTATTGAATCACACTTTCAGGAAGAAAAAAGCAAAGATAGATGCTGTGGATGGTTGTTGTCATGGTTGACACACACGGACCTCTCTTTGCAGAGAATGAGAATTTATTCCTTGGGAGGGGACTAGTTTTCACAGCTAAGAGAAGAGGAAGGAGGTATGTATGATACAGCACATTCTATTAAGGCTTTCGGGAGCAGGGGAAGGGTAGCTAAGTGCTCAAGAAGGGTCTTACACCTAAAAAAGCGCAGAAATGGGTGAAAATATATAAATGTGACCCTCTTCAAAGGCATAGCTGCTGTTTGCCACATGCTTCCAGAAAGGAAAGAGAGTGAAATTGCAGGAAGGAAGAGAAAGCAGGTTTCCCGTTACTTATTTGGAAACTATTTAAGCTTTTTGTGTTTCTAGCAGCAGCCTGTCTCATGTCAGATCTCAGGTTTGAATCCCTTCAATGATGTGCTTCTCATGGTCTTAGACCAAACTATACCAGACTTACAGTAAATTTAGGCTATTGACTTCCAGTTCTGTCAGTGTAATGGCTTTCATTGGCACTGACTTAAATCTAAAATATCACACTCGTGATTTACACACAGTTTTATGTGTCTGTATAGGTTGAAGAAATCCTTATGTTAAATAGAACGCCATGTAAAGTGTCTCCATTTGAACTATTATGAAGCTGGGCCCATTTTATGACTTCAAATACTTTCCACATTATCACATATTTCGGACTGCAAACCCACAGGAAATTAGTAATTATCTTTAACGGTTGTAGTTTCCCCTCCTTTTTTTTCTCTTTTATTTTTTTTCTGTGGGGTAGAGGCAACTATGTGTGGGGGAGAGGGGAGATAAAATATATAAATTTATCCCTCTTGAATTATATGTAGAAAGTTTTTTATGTTGTCCAGGAACATAGAATATTAAAGTTTGAAAATAGTTAAAACTGCGACCATGAATTCAGCACTTAAATGTTAAAATATTTGGCTAAAATATCAACATCTGGAAAGAAATGTCTTTTTTGTTGCTGTTAATCCCTTTTAGAGAGATCATTACATTATGTATCTTTCTAAAGATTTAATATAGTTCAAAAATGAATCAACACATGATGTAGGAATTACTTAGGTTCACCATCTTATGCTGCATGGAAATTTGGACTACATGATCATAAAAGCTCTTTCTGGAATTCAAAATTTATAAATAGCTACCTGCTTCTAGCGATTTCTTAGGAGTGAAATTTGGCTTGTTGAATATGTGTGTCAGCATCAGAGTAGATGGCCTATTAAGGCAGACACATACACTATCTGGCACTGATTGAATATTGGCTCAATTATTAAACTCAAAAAGAGCCTAAAATAATGGTTTTGGCCTGCTTGAGGTTCTCTGTATGTTAAACACCAATTACACAAATCTGTACTACTGGGCATTAAATCTGCCATACTGTGAGGGGTGTTCTATAGCAATTAGCTGTAAAATCACATACTGTAATCATAGTATAATATGGTATGGTATGGTATGGTATGGTATGGTATGGTATGGTATGGTATGGTATGGTATGGTATGGTATGGTATGGTATGGTATGGGTAGAAAACCGTGACTAGAAAAATCCTGAGTATATACATGTATTTTCTAGTAAAGACATTAAAGCGGTCTTCTCTTAAAAGCCCAGCAGTTTATTGTGGTTATAATGTTGTAAGTATTCTGGGATTACACACCACTGAGGAAGGAAAGAAAGCTTTAGGTGACTTTGCTTGTTTTGCTTTCTCTTTTCCTGGCAGTGGAGAAAGGATACAGCCAATTTGTTTAAATGCTGTAGGGGTAACCAAACCACGATTAAATTTCAGAGCCATTTGTCAAGCTCTGCTCATGCAAAAATGAAAAAAAGACTGATTGCAAAATAATTCTATTTATACTTTATCACAGATAAAAACATTCTCAGTAAGAGCAGAGTTAAGACTGAAATAAAACTGCTGGTCTTTTAGAAAACAGCAAATATTTTACCTCTTCTCCCCAGGAAAATTCTTAAATATGGTCATTTTGAAAGAAAAGAAAATTTTAGAAAGAGATGTACAAATTTTTGTGGCTTTGCAAGTGAAGAAAATCTTTCCATTTTTTTTCGTATGTGTATTTTCCTGAAAGCCAAGTTTTTGTAGGACTGATGTCACACCTCTCATGACTCATACTTCTGCAAATGCAGAGGTTAGTACAATTTTCCTGTTGATACGTAGCTGCCTCCAGATTTAAGTCCTGGCTTGAAAGTGACTTCTTGGTAATGAACCACAACTGTTCTTAACATCTGTGGTTGAAACACACCTAAACTTGGAAGAGCTCAGACACCTGAAGCAGGAGATTATAAAGCTACATCTAAAGTTTGCAGTGCACCAGAGAGTGAAACTATTAGAGGCTTAAGGTGTAGCCTAGGAAAAATCAGTTCTTCATTAGCAGAAGAAAAACTTTTGTTTCCAGAAATTACACAGAGATGGAAATTCACTGGCATGTAGGATTGCCTTAGCCTTAACACCTCCACCACACTTTTCCCATCCTTCTTTTCAGTTTCAGAGGGTATAATATTCCTCAGGTTTGGAGAAATTTTGCTCTCTGTACAGACACTCAAGAAAGATTCAAGTTAATCCCTGAGGCCATTTGTAGCAGACTCCCTGTAAAAAGAGATGAAGATGCAAAGATGAACTGGGCTAAAAAATTAAGTTGGTGCCTCCTCTTCCTTTTCATGCAAAATGGAAAAAATTATAGCTGATTCCTGACAGTAATTTCACCTCTGAAATGTACTTGGATTTTATGTAATTTTAGGAGTGGGATTTCTAGTTAAAATTAATTACCTTGCTGATTGGAGAGGAGGAATTTCTCCAGAGCTCTGGAGTAATGCTGTGATGGAGCCAAGCCTGAGTTTTTCCACTGAAGTTGGGATGTGTTTGGTCTGATGGGAAGCACTTGTGTCTTGCGGGCTGCTAGACACACTGAAGGTACTGGGCCAGGGAGTAGTGGGAGTTAGAGAGGAGGGCTGCTTCTCTTGGGAAGTGTTTCACTGAGCGAGAACATGCTGCTCAGCCTGCAGACTTTTCCCTGAGTTAGGGCTTCACCTATGCCATTAGGTTGGAGTCCCAGCAGAGATCTCATGTCCTGGCTCTCTTGAGGTGCAAATTTCTTGGGACACATCAAGGATATGATGATTTCAACTCGATCTCTTTTCAGTCTGTGATTTTTCTTACAGTTAGTGTCCAGGAGACTGCATTCCTTGTCCCTAATCAGTTACAAAGCCTGTGACCCAAGATAACCGAAAAAGAAATTTAGCTTTAAACTCTTCTGTTACAAACCTGTATTTTGCTACAGGTTGTTGTGAAAATTTTTAGTGGCTTTGGCTGTTGGGAAGGTATTTTTTAAATACATACCAAGCATGTCGCATGTACTCAAATAAAACCTTCAAGACTGTTCTATAGACCTGAAAATTACTCTGGAAAGCAACTGTGACCTGCTAAATGGAAATTACAGCTCCTGGCTCTGCCTTGAAAATGGACCCATTGAAAAACAAGACAGAATGCCAGTGTCTGTGTGCGCAGGCACTCCAAGACTCTCCTGGTTTCTCTTCACCCCCAGGTTCTGAGATAAGCGCTTGTGTGAACCCAGAACTGCTTTCCCTTATTTCTGGCTTTTTATGTAGCGCAGCATAACTATATATGCATGCAGACCAGCAACACACCGTAAAGTTAAAAGAGCATCTTGCTCTGCACATGGATTAGACCTCTGGGTTGCAAGAGAGTTTCTCACATCAAGCCATTTCAAATGCACTGAGGACAACTTCAGAGGAATCCTCTGTTTGGGCTGTCTCAAAATGCTGTACAATTAGGCGTGATCCTGACCCTCACTTTTAAGTACCTTTGATAAGATCCCATGCAGATCCAGCTGCCAAATAGTGACGGTAATTAATCTAATAGTATATTTTTAGACATCTGTAGTGACCATGGGGAAGGAAAAGTGAATATGTTGCCTAAGTGAAGGAAAGATTAGTGTACTGTCAAGCTTTCCAACCATTTATCTGAAAATGCTTTTAATCTTAAAGAAAGTAATCTACTTTATAAATCAATATATACCTCATTAGAACAAAATGAGCAGTTGCACTAATGATTTGCATTTAATTGAAATAAGTGGGTGAAGGAAATTAACAGTGTGCCAAAGAAATATTGGATTACCTAACGTCATTAATCCCTTTTTTTTAGAAAAGGAGCTTTGGAAAAAAACTTAAGGGGGAAAAAATTTACAGTGATAGGTTTATTCACTGTTCATAACAACATAAAATATCAGGTTGATTGGCCATTATCATTAAATAAGACAGGCCCAGAATTCCTGGCAGAAGTGATACATAGAGGGGTTAGATGGGAAGATTTCTTTCTGTCTGTGGGAAGATCAGGGATCGTGATGGATACATGAAAAGGCAGCTGCCAAGCAAACTGAGAGTTTAACTCTGCACTATTAGCTACCCCCAGCCTAATCAGTGGGATTGCTCACATTGCATCTAGTTAAGGTTTTACTTTAGCCTCTGTGGGAAATGGCAGTTCAAGTGTTATTGATGACATAATACAGATGTCTGTCTGAGGCACAGGACACTCATGTCTTACTGCTAGGAAGAATGAAATCCAATTTTAAGCTGGACACTAGCGGGGAATTCTGCTGCAAGTTCATTTTAAAATATTTTAGCAGCTATGGTCTGCAAAGTTTCTAGTAAAAGAGTTAGTGGGACAATGTCAAGCAAGGAATTGCATTTTTAATGCTTTTCTTTAAGTGACATTTGTCCCACACGAAATAATCCACCATAAAACAAATAGTTATGTGGCTGACAAAACAGTTATTAAACATATTAAATGCGTTTCCTTAAAGAGCATCTGAAAATATAAATATTGTTTTTTAAAAGCTTTTTCTCCAAATCAGCTCACAAAAATGGCTCATTTTCACTTCCTCTCAGTGGTACAGGTTACACAAGCTTTGTGGGCAGGAGGGTTTTGAGTTTTCTGTTTGATAACCTTTACTGAAATGTACCTCATAAAGACATGATCCTTCAGCAGATGTGCTTCTCTGTTAATGGCCTGTTTTACATCCCAAGCTCATACACTGGCCTTGCAGTTGTGCAATTGTTTATATCTTTGCACATGTGGACATGTGCAAAACATTGATCAACAGGAATAGCCAGTTCTGGCACTCTCCACATTGAGGCAGCTACTGCACGCTTGAAATCTTAGCAAGGTTAAAGCGGTGGATAATTATAACATCGAAATTAAAATGTACATGTTTACAGGTGGACTCAATGACCTTAAAACTCTTTTGCAACCTAAGTGATTCTATGATTCTGTGAATCTATATTCTACAAACTGGAAAAGGGTTTGGTACTGCATTCCCAGCACAAACCCACTCTTTTACCTCGCTTCCCACCCATGCCATGTTCCATATCGCAGAGGGGATGCACAGCACAAGCTGTTTGCAGACATCCTGCGATGGATGCAGTGAAAGTTGAAGTCACTTCCCTGCTACTAATCCATAACTACAGAGCTACTCCCTGTCACTCACAACTCTATGCATTAGGGTGGACATTTACTCTCAGTTTCAGGGAATGCTAACACATCTAGCAATAGTTGTACTGGATGTGCATCTAATATAAGGAGATCGAGTTAGAGCCACCTAGGAAAACACCAGAGAGCCTTTGTGGATGGAGCAGATCCAGCGTGTGCAACCTGATTTCAGTCAAGATAACTTGGTAAATGAGGTTGAAAAGCAGAGAAGGCAAGGCTTGTCCACATAGGTTACCACCCATGCACCCTCCTCCTCAACACTGCCATGCTTACTCCTTAACAGATGTGATTTGCAGATCCCTTTAAACTAGAAAAGGGCTCCTTAATCTCAAAGAAAGACAGTAAATGGAAATTCTGGCAATACAATTGGAAGGAGTTTACAGAAGCATGTGGAGTACACATGACTTGGGGAAGAAATGCAAAGGAAGGTAAAGCAAATTGTGGCAGGTGAAAATACCACTCTTCCAGATTTAATACTAAAAAAGGACAGTGAGTTTCTTTAATTTATTTCATTTATTACCCCAAATCCACACCTTATCTGAATTGCACCTGTTACCATTATATTGCAAAATAAAAATTTTGGCTTAGATATTAAGAGGTTGTTCTATTCTTTTCAATTATTTGTGTGTTGTGCTCATGAAACACCAAGATAAACAAAGCTGCAAGTTGACAGGTAGTTGAATCTTCTGCTATAAAGTATACTGAAGTTTAATTCCATTACTTTTTAAAAATTAATTTTAAACAGGAATATTTCAAAACATTTTTTCTTCCTAATTTGTATTTCTTTTAAATTGTAAAAATAACAATTTGTGCAGGTTTTAAGAATTTGGAATTAAATTTAAGAATTTAGGAATTAAGAATTTGGAGGGTTTTTTTAATTTGTGAGGTTTTAAGAGCCTTCATAATTAAAAAATGATATTTTTTATGCTTCCACTTAAAAAAATTGAAACTGAAATTATTACTGTTTATAACACACAATGTCAATAACAACTACATTTTTCCATAAGCACTCGTCTTGACTGAAAAGAGTGTGATATTATTTTGAAATTTGGTATTTAAAAAGAAATGTGACAGGTGTGGTTATTACAATACCAGATCAAAGACTCAGAAGCCTAAAATATTGCAGTATGGTCCTAGGAGAAGCAACATTACAATATTCAGTTGGTAAGGTAATCATTAGATGAAATCTTTGACTGCTGAGAATTTCTTACCTATTATATTACATTTAGGATGAAATTTTTCATCATCTGAGGTATTAAAATGCAGGCTCTCAGCAGCACACAATTAAAAATCTATATATTTATGCCAAAGTGGATGAAGTCTACATCAAGAAGTCACTTTCTTCATGCAAAATAGCATTTTACAAACTTACAGGTTTTTTGCCCTCTATGTATCAACCACTGTATCCCCATGCACTCTAACACGTAGACAAACTTTGCACAACTACAATTTGGTGAGTATGTATTCTTGTTAAAAAGACTGCTTACACAACGCAGACTTCTTACTGCAACTGCTGCTTACTTGGAGAGCTCCAAAAGAAATATATCCTAACAGAGTCTCATGGTTTATGTTTTAAAACAGTATCAAATGGATGAAAAAAAAATCCACTGTTTTGATTTGATTACGGTTCTTGATGTTTTCAAGCCAAAAAACCTCCAAGGCCTCCCTGTGTTTGCTAATCATGCTCAGAGTGTGCTTTGCCCACTTTAGCAGGCCAGACTGAGTCAGGCATTGATTGCACTAAGTAACTTGCAAATAATACTGCAGTTGAAAGGCAGTCAGAATGCAAAGCAACCTTCACAAAAATGGCGCTAATGCCTCAATTTAAAATTGGGAAAAAAGTTGAAAGCTAAATTTTTTGGTCTGTGACTGACTCAAGCAGAACCTGAAACAGGCTTCTTAGCTTCTATTGTGTTGTGCAATTTCTATCACTAATAATGTAAGCACAAGAAGATCTTTAAGTACTGGAAAACTGATGGAAAAAATATGCTAGATACATTTATTCCAAGCACTGGCATTTAAATAAGAAATGACAGAAGAATGCAATTTTTGTTTTGTTTTGTTTTTGTTGTTTGGTTGGTTTTTTGTTTGTTTTTGTTTCTGTTTCTGTTTTGGGGTGTTTTTGTTTTGTTTTTGTTTTGTTTTTGTTTTTGTTTTTGTTTTTGTTTTTGTTTTTGTTTTTGTTTTTGTTTTTGTTTTTGTCGACTAGCCTGGTGAATTGGGAATGGTTTTTAATATATCCAGAAAACAATTAAGCAGATCAGTTAAAATGTTTTTAGAAGGTCTTGAGGTTTTTAGAATCTGACTTCCAGTATTTCTCCCACTCCCCATTCAGCAGAAACTGCACCCAAAGATCCCCTAAAATTCTGCCTTCCACCCCAGGGTCAATGCTCAAAACATTTTACCAGTACAGCTATAGTAGTAAAGACTGGGATTGTGTACTGACTTAATTTGGGTAGCAAACCCTGTCCAGTAAGGCAGGATTATAGCGACACAGGTCACTTCTGAGACCCAGAGAGCTTAGTGATCTCTCCATACTTACACATGGAGATTGACAGTGTGCTACCATACCTAAAACTGATATCTTTTTGGGGCTAAGCTCAAACTTATTTTATGCCACAGACAAAAGACAAAGCCACTGCTAACGAAGTGGCCTCTTCCCAGAAGAGTTCTTCCATCTAGCTATAAGCCACTTTTTAGTCAAGAAATTGTGGCAACTATTCACTTATAAGACATCAGATGCTTTTTGGCATACAGTAGGCATATAGCTTCAAACAAAAGATTAGAAGATATTTAGGGCCATACCATGCAGAAATATCAAAATCAGAAGCAAATTCAGGGGGAACCAAAAGTCTGCATAGTTTAACTCATGTTTGCAGACAAATGTTAACTAACAACTTTGCCATCACTGAAAATGTGCTTAATTCAGTGCATGCTGCTGCTCAGGTTTTAAAGGCATTACATAATTACAAGATTTAGGCTAAATTTTCACGAAACTAAGTCAAGCGACCTACAAGCTTTAATTTCTGTGTATTAATGAGCAAAAATACCAGAAACATTGACAGAACCTTCAGTAAGTTTCTGAGTGATGGTTATGTGGTACTTTGACACCTCCCTGCAGAACTGACCTGCGTAACAAGGCTGAACCGGAGAAAAGTGGGAAAAGTTTCCTGCACCCTCCTACACACAAGAAGGCCCACACTGCTGCAAATGAAAAGGGTGTAAGCAGAAATGGATGGCAGGGTACCAATTTGGGCAGCAATGTTCAGCAACTGTAAAGCTGCTCCAGATCTCTGTGTTCCATTCTGTGCATTAGAAAAGCTGCAAAGAGGGAATATGCCTTTTCACACACATGTATATGCTCCTTCTCCTCCAAAAATATTATGTAGGGCATGTACTTCCGCAATATTTAATTCTGAGGAAAAATGATCAGTTAAAAGATAACTTGTCAGTGATTGACCACTGTTGGCTGCCAGGGGGTCCGTGGGGATCCGATGCTCCAGACCCAGAAAGCCGCCAACCTTCCCAGAGAGAGAGTCCCTCAAGGAACTGCCTTCTAGGGGGTGTTCTGGCAGGTCTCCTAGCCGCTGGATACACCTCAGCAAGCTGTGGCCATAAGTGATCAGCTCTGATCAGTGANTTGGGCCTCCACAACTTAGAACAAGTAAATTCCTTCTGAATTTACTAGAAAGGCCTCCCCAACAACTTTTTTGAAGCAACAAAAAAGGCATGAAAACATGAATCACAACAAAAATCGACAAAACATCCTTAACCAAAGATGAAACCAATCTGTTAATCCGCATTGTCCAAAAAGTTCATTGACTCTGACTGGGTAATTTTCCACTTTTAAGTACTTAACTTGTTTCTTCAGTTTCTGGATGTTTGTATGGATGGATTTTGAATGCGAAGAGAGGTTGAAGAAGCACATTCCTTCAAAGTCTTGGCAGCCATGTCAGTGGGCAAGCAGTAGGAAGTCTGTTGCTGCTTGATTTTTGTAGGAATGCGTGTCTGGTAGTCTTCTCATCCCTTTTCATGGCCCCTCTTGTATTTAATAGGAACTCTGGGAAAAAGGATTGGTAGCTGTGTAGTAAAGGTAGGGAGAAGAGTGGCTGCGGAAGGAAGACCATGGAGGGGAAAGGGAAGTAGGAATTTGAGGGAACATAAAGGGGTAATAGGATTTGGGGAAATCCCAAAAGGAGTTTGACTTATTTAATGGATGGAAAATGGGGAAAGTGGGAGGGAGGCAGGGAGGCAATAAGGGTTGGGGGAAGGCACCTGAAGGAGTGTGACATCCATTTGAGAGGTCCTGTGTTGTATTGCACTGTTTGTTTCGTAAGTTGCACTGTTCACAGTTTTATATTGCACCGTTATATTTATATATTGCACTGAGAAAATGGTTTGCTCTGTATCCCCCGNGTTAGCTGCTTGGGGGCCTTTTTTCCCTGTACTATATCAAATTCCACAGTCTCTCCATCTCCTACACTGCGGAGGTATTTCCTGGGGTTATTCTTCTTTATAGCAGTCTGATGGACAAACACATCTTCCTTTGTATCATTTCGGATGATGAAACCATATCTATTTTTCATGTTGAACCATTTCACTGTCCCCAGAATTTTCATGGCAATGACCTTTTTACTCTTGCCGGTAAGTTTGTGTCCATGGCTGTGCTGGCAAGGTTGGATGTGTTGGTGGTGGTAAGATTGTTGCTGACTGCAGTGCTGCTGCTGCTGTCGCAGGCAGGAGGCAGAGGGTGAAATGGCTTTTGATTTGCTGTCTGAGCGCGGGGCCTCACTGTGCTCCACTAGGAATTTCCCAAGCTCTGCTGGTACTGCTGCTGTCTCTGGGGCCTTTGGTAGCTGGTGCGAGGGTGCTGGTAGATGATTTTTCTGGACAGTTCTTTATAAAGTGTCCAAATTTCCTGCAGTTGAAATAGTGGGCATTATCTTTGGCAGTCACCACTGCAAATGCACTGGAGACCCCTTCTGCAATGCCCTTAGCAACTGTTTGAGCAACAGTGTTTTCAGTGGAGGAATAGTGTGTGCAACTTTCCACCATCTGTTCTATGGTGGGTTCTGTGTCCAGGGGTAAAGCCCTTAGGATAGTCTTACTTTGTTCGTTAGCATTTGCCATAGCAAGTTTACCCAAAAGTTCCTTTCATCCCCCTGGATTCTCTATTTGTTTGTCTAGGGCACCCTTTAATCTATCTACAAATTTAATAAAACTCTCATCTACCCCTTGTTTAATAGTGGCAAAATGCTGTGTAGGAACAGAGTCATCAGGGGTAAGAAGCAGTGATGTTTCTGCTGCAATAGCTATGTATTGTAATGCAGCTTCAGGTAAAGTGCTGGCCTGGTCTAGGGGTTGTTGAAGCTGACCTTCTCCAGCTAATTGCTTGATGGTCAAATTTTGCCGACTAGCATCTTTAGAATAGGTGTCTGATAATGTTTTTAAATGTCTTTTCCAATGCCTGTCCCATAGCATGTATTCAGCAGGGGAAAGAAGGCAATTTGCAATGTTGTGAATATCATATGTGGCTAGAATGTGCACAGAGAAGGTGGCTTTTAATAAGTATCTAAAGAATAAGCTCTCTGTATGGAATAGGTTTCCATGCAGGAAGATTTAGGTATTGACTACCATTGCTAGACCAGCAAAGAGTACAGACCCTCCATCTTCAGCAAAGTTAGCTAGTCCAATGCAACCTAGAGAATAATTTCCACAAAAGCTGTGTATCTGCTTTTAACACACTCCCAGGCTCTGAAAAATGCTGGATGAATAGTAACCATATGAAAATGAAAATAAGTGCCATAGGCAGCCAAAAAGGGAGGAAAAAGTGTGCAAGGAGCGGATTCACTGGGTGTTCTGGCACATTCGGTGTATAACAAAACCAGTCTTGGCTGTCTCATCAATATTCCACTGCAAATTCAAAGCTTGTTTTGCTGTATTTACTGAAGAACACTCCTCTCACTCTACCACGTGCAAGGCATTTGTACACCGTAAACTTTTCTGAGGTAGTTCTCATTCATCAGCAACAAACCTCTGTGGGAGTACTTTTTCCCTCTGGAAAGCAGGGCTCAAATTGTAGCTGTTTCCTTTTTTCCAAGACACACACTCAAAAATATGCTGGAAATTCAATGCTATGTCAGATGACTTTTAAGGTTTTTCCAGCTCTTTCCATTTCCATGCAAATAATACATTAAATAATTTCTTTCAAGATAAGATCAAATGTGGTTAGAAGCTAAAATTCTGTGTTTAAATTAATGCTGACCTCCTTCTCTTTTTGTCTTCAAATAGCCTGCCAATTTCTTCTGACTGTCATATATTTAAAGGTCCATTTGTCATCAGTATAAAGTGACATAGCCTTGAATTTGTACTGCTTTCGTCTTCTCTCTTGAAGGAGTCAAGAGAACATACTGATGCTGACAAGAATGTGTGTGCAACATAAGAGAAGGAGGGGGAAGCTTGTTATCTATATAAGACTATTAAGAAAAATTCTCTACAACAGACTGAAAGTCCTTATGCCATTTGAAGGTGCCAAGGCTTTGTAGCATATTTTTTCCCAACTTTTTAAAAGATTAGTCTGTTTTCCTTTCCCATAAGGCTAGAAATGTGGGGTTTTCTTGTTTTTAAGGGTTTTTCCTTATTAATTTTTTTCTCAAACCCTGCTAAGCAGGAACTATCTAAGGTTTTGTGGAAAAATCCCTAGAAATCTCAGATATATTAGTCAATGAGATATTACAGCTTATTGAAGAAAGTGGCATTCACAATATTCAACAATCTTCTTTTGCCCCATATGCTCTTTTTACACTGGAAGTAAACAGAAAGCAGCTTCAAAAGATACAAAGTAAACAGTTTAAAAGTACAATTAAAATGCTTCATTCTGCACTGCTTAACTCTTCTCATGCTTTCAACAAGTTGCCACTTGAATGAAGAAAGAGCACAAACCCAGACCCTTCCTTAACCCTTTCCCACAGCTACATTAGAGAAAGGATGGAAGGTACAGTTTGCCACGTAGTTTTAAAGGTCAATCCCAGTACCAGGCATCCTCAGGAAAAGAGACCAGATGAGACACGTCACTTGGGATTGATCCCAAGGGAACTGTCAGGTTTGTATCCAGCAGATAGCTGATGCTTAATGCAATGAGACGTAAATACTTAAAATCAAAACTTCCACTTTTAAGAGAAAATCTTCATGTTAGCAAGCTTTCTGGTAGAGAGTTGTGTGTGTTCATGACTGCAGAAGTGGAAAAGGCTTCTACATGATGTAGAAATGTTCTGTTGGATTTAAATAGGCTGTTCAGATTTTTCAGCTGAAAAATGAAAATGGAAAATTATATTGGGATAAAACCAGATGGTTTTAGACCTTGAGTTCATAAAATTTGAGGCCAAAAGTAATAATTTTGTATGACACATTTCTTACTTGCAGGGCAGCTATTTGAGGCTCTAGAGCCTGACTGGTAAACTAAATTAAATTCAGGGGTAACTGAGAGAAAAATAACTGACCTTCATTTCTGCTACTACAGATAATTCAGTGACTACTGTGAAAATAATGCCACCTGATAGGCATTGTGCTAGGTATAGTGCTGTTAAATCACATTCAGAAAATCAAATATTCTTGAAGCAGCCTCTCTGCCCCTTGCTGTTATCCATATGCCAAGCCAGAGGCTCATTTACAAAAGAATCAGAAATATAACATTTCACAAAAGAATCAGAAATATGCTAGAGAATGCAGAATAACATGGTATTAAAACCTAATAGACAAAACCCTTATGTGGCAGAACTGGTCAAAAACAGCACTGATGCTGCAATTACTTATTAAAATGAATTTGTCACATTAAAGAAAACAGTGTAAATCTCTTCTTTTTCATGCTGCCTTATATCTGCTTTAAACTTAAGAAGCCACTTCAAAGACCCACAGATCTCCAAAGAAAAATATCCCAACCCCATCTCTCTGCATGGAAAATGTGAAACTATTGAGAGGAGAAACCTCAAAAATTTATCCCAGTCCTCAGACAGATTCTGTCTGTAACTTATCCTGGCTACAAAAATATGCCCCTTGGAGACTGCAGTGGGAAAATCCCACACTTCCTCTTCCCTCTCCCTTCTATCCACTTCTGTCCTCTGTCTCTGACAGGAGGAGGGCTGAGCCTTCGTTTTAGTCAGGCAGAAAAGTGGTTTCATCAAAATAAGGTAGACTCAACATTCATATTCTGCCACAGCTCAATAGCAAGGCAGCTCCTACACACACTGAGACTTGCCTCTATTCTCAAAGTGCATGCTAGAAAGTGTTTGAGCTTTTAATTTTAAAAGCTTTTAATTTTTTTTTCAGTGGGACAGCACTTTATCAACATAAGAATATGTTCTTCACCGCTTGCATTTGTTTTAGCATCAAAAGTATATCAAATATGCCTGTATATTTCCTGTCTCCAAAGTCAAAATTATTTCTTACAGATAATTTTATTGTATTCTTCAAAGTGATATTTACCTCATTTCATGGAGAAGGAAAAAGAAAAAAGACAAAAGACAAAAAGGAGAAAAGAAAGTAAAGAGAGAGGATCAAGGCTGGGCAAATCTCCCTTGGAAGACCACTTAAGTAATAAGTAATAAAATTGCTCTTCTGGCCTCCTTTTATTTTAAAACCATTTAAATCTTGACATTTTCCCTCGGGACAAGAAATCTACTTTTTGACCAGTTCAAGATGGGAGATCTTGAAGGAGGACGGTAAGCCCTGGTATAGAACAAATCACAGTAAAGACTCTTTATCAAAAGCAGATAAGGACAACACCCTTCAGAATACTCAAAATTTGTGGAAAGGTGGGCACAATGAACACCCTAACAAGGAGAACTGAAAGATTATGCAGAAGAAAAATGGGAACTGGAGAACCTGTGGCAGCCTGAAGGCAAAGTGCTTCAGATATACCTTATCTCAAAACAGAAAAGTGCATCTACTAACTCTTTCAAGCCCATGGCTGCATTCATCCTCAAGTGCAGACGTCTCCCCTGGGAGCACCACATGCACATCCAGCTCCCTGCCTCACTCACCCTGGCCCAGGAGCAAAGCATAAGTCCGAGAGATGGAAAGACATTAGCACATGCTATTTCCCCTACAACATCGCCATTTGTCTCTGCCTGAGCACAGCTTTTTGTTCTCTTTCTCTTCTTGATGATACTTGGGAAGCTCAAAAGTCCTTTTGCAGAAGAAATTGAGTCCTTTGAGATACACTGCTGTCATGTCCTCTGTATGGCAAGACAGAAAGCCCATGAAATGAGGTAGAACTAGTAATCATCAAGAAAAGGGAGGACTGAGTGAAAACAGAGAAACCATAATTTATGAAGTTAATATACCCCAAAATACTTTCCATATGCTTATAATTAAGTAGAGATTTACAGCATTGTGTGCAGTCCATTATTTAAGTACTGACCCTGAAAACAAGTAACATAATTTCCTTGAAATTATTCCTGCCCTTAATTGGCCTATTTATGTTCTTTCCTAGCCACTTTTAAGCCACTGAATTCCTCCCTTATCTCGGCTTCCCACTCCAGCTGCCTGGTGATGGGGGCTATAGGAAAGGATAGCACAGCTGCAGTAGCTACAGGGCCACATGTCCCAGGAAAAGGCCAGACAGTGATGCTGGGGGGGCTGCAGCCATGCTCCAGGGTGCTCTATGTTGGTACACACAGGGCTGAAACAGCAGTGAGTATTCAGCTGGAACAATGAACTGAGAAGCAAACATTACTATATACCATCTCTCAAAGCAGTGATTGTTACCTCAGCTGGATGCTCAAACTAAGCCCTCCTCGCACCTTATCTCATAAAAACTGCACCAAGCTTGCTTGGTGTGTGGGTTTTTGACATGGAAAATCTCCTTACTTCTGGGGGAAAAGAAATTTGTACATCAGCATGCAAAACTCCTCAGAGATCTGCTGTGCAGCAAGAAGCTGACACTGTTAATGCCACTAGAACACATGTAGTATACTAAATTTTTAGGGGTGATGTTGGTGTTTGGTGTGAAAAGTAGCACTGATGGGTGAAAACAGAGCATGCTACACCAGTGATGGAAAAAGTGGCTGGGGACACTGGGGTAACCTAGTCCTCACACACAAAGTTGGCTCTTGCCAAGATCTGGGCCTAGCTCTTGGCATGGAAAGGAAGTGCCGGGATATGTTCAGCAATTTTAAAGATGAAGAGAATACACAGTAGGAAGGGTGATGAAATGTGAACAGAAAAGTGAATGATTGGCACGAGCCAAGCAGGACCCTCACAACAGGCACTGGTACCCTCACAACAGGCACTGGTGCAGGTGAAATTAGTGATCATGCTGTATATGCCTGCTTCCCACAGGTAAGGGTCAATGCAGGAACTACAGATGGATCCACCAAGAGAGGAAAGAAGGACAAGTGCAGTGCTTGCAGAAGTGGCATTTTGCACAAGTACAGTAGCCTGGCAGCAAATTCAATCCCAACACTGAAAGAAAGCTGTCTTGCCTTGGCTCTGCTAATCCAATGCCTTTGTCCTAGGCCCTCAATCACTTTGGATGACAGTTTCATAGCATTTCTCCTTCATGAACTTAGGCAGGTTTGATCAGTCTCAGACAACACTCTAGCAGCTTCCAGGATCCTGGAACCTTGCAAAAGTCAGCTCTCCAGAATACTGGCAAATAGTAGACGCACTCAATCTTCTGCTGGTAACAATCACAGTAACAAAGACCTGGAATCTGTCTCCCAGAGGCCAAAAAGGAGACAGAGCATTCATAAGATCTCCCTGACCCTCATGGCATTTTCTGAACAGTCTGCAGAACAACAAGAAACACCTGAAGCTTAGTCCAGGTTCAAGAACAGTGCTGTGCTTCATCACCCTGCTGTTGGCCACAACTCTATGGACAAACAGTGGGAGTATAAGAATTGTGGGATAAGCCCCTTGAGGGCTTAACTTCTGACATAGAAGCTGCAGAGACCATGGTTCTTCACAAGCCTGGATATTTCTGCTGTGAATGTAAGAAATGCTTTGTGCTTCAGCTCTGCTAAACTCGTGGTCACAGTGACACCCAGTGGAAATTACTTCCATGGCTGGATTGTATATGCTGTGCTACAGGCTTTCTTGTCTTCCATGTGCTGCTCCACCTCACCAGGTTTCCAGAGGCTGTCACAGCAGCTAGCAGCAAAAGGAGGCACCTCATCCCTCAAAATGAATGTTTCTCTGTAAGGTCACAAATTGCAAATGCTGCACATCTCCCATCTGTTGTCAGAAAGAGCTTTGTGAGGTGGAGTTCCCTGGCTTCTTCTTTTATTTGGATTCTTCATTTTTTCTGATTTCAACCTTCTCTCTGAAAGCTGTGAGGACTGAACTTGAAGGGATGCATCAGGCAGAAAGGGAGTGCTTTCTTTGAAACTCTAACAACATTCCTGCCCAGGCATAGCAAGTGGGTACGTCTACACCAGGCTCAAGCACTTCAGATCAGCAAAAGAAAATGCAGCAGAAGTAGCCAGGGACAAGACACTGCACTGTGTACACACTGTAGCACATGACTGCATGCAGAAATAGCACCAGTGCAGTATCCTCCATGGAGTGCTTTTAAGTGCTGCAATGCACGTATCGTATACAGTAATACAGTATATCAGTCAGCCCTGAATTGTGTAGCATATAAGCTTTCACACTTTGCAAGGATTTGTGTCCTGCCCATCTTTAGCCCTGTAAGCAGTGCTAAAGAGTGTGTGCTCTGCATCAGCCTCCTGTGACGTGCATATCACTGGCTGCCTCCCCTAGTTAAGAAAGAGTAAAGGCCAGAACTTTCCAGCCTATGACCTGGGGGGACAGAAGCTGATGTGGAGCGAAGGAAAACAGTGCTTCCAGGAGAGGTTTCTCACTCACCTCATTCATCCTTCAGGAATAAACTCTGAGGGCTGGGAGGGGCAGCCACTGCCACTGTAACTGAAACTGGAGGGAGCATCAATCCACCTGTGGCCTCTGTACCCAGCCTTAGACTGTCTTTGATTCTCCTGCTCCTTCCTTTTGTCTCAGAGCACTCCAAAAGGACTTTTTGAGCAAGATGCTGCGTTTCTCTGTGGGGTCCAAAATCATCCAATGTGTTTTTCATCCCCATGAGCTTGCTTTTCCTGCTCATCTCCCTTTGTGATTGCAATGCTGGAGTTTCAGCAGAGATGGAACTTAAGAGCAGTCCCTGTGCAGTCTCACCACATGAGTTGTGGTGGGAACATTCTGTCACAATAGAGGCGACATTCAATATCTAACACTGAATTCTCTGGGTCTCGGTGTGTGTAGAGCAACATAAGGAGCTTGGTTGCCATCTGCACCAGAGAATAAAGTCTTCCAGTAGCTCGTGTTGCCCAACAGAGACTTTGACCTGTCTGGGACAGGAGCTCACAGCATCCACTTGTGCTGCTAAGGCACTGTGGCTGACAATGCAGTCAAGTAGTGTCCTTCTCAATGGGCCTGATGCTAGCATGTCATTAGCACTCTAAACTGCATATAATAGACTGTAATGGTTTCTTCCAGGTCCTGTAGTGTTTTCAATTTATTATTTTAATTTGTGTATTATCACTGAGATATAGCCTTCTAAATAGTGCCACTGTAATCCAAAAGAAAAACACAGTCCAGGGTATTTTTATAGCAATGAACAGATGTTTGAACAAGATTTGAACAGAAATCAGGCCACTGTTAGTGAATCACCACTATCAGAGTGGTTATACATGGTATTCAAGCATTCATACATCTACTTGTAAAGCCACTACATCCCTGAATGAAAAAGAAACTATACTAGAATATTCATGTGAGTGAGAACTTCTCAAAGCAATGTAAAATACAGCTTTTCAAAGTATAAAGCTTGCAAGGGATTTCACAATGAACTACAGTATTAAGAACGATGCTGATTAACAATAATTAATATCCATAGCAAATTTACAGAAAATTATTATTTAACCCTGATAATAACAGTCATTAGGTCAGTGATCAACATTACTTTGTTACAGCCCACATATTCAACTCTTTTTTTGCAGTAATTCCCTGGAAAGAAATAGCAAGGCTGTTTCTCTATCTGATTAATCACTGTGAAACCTGTAAAATTACCTTTCTCATCCAGATGACTTGAGACAAACAGATTTTGGCCACCTACAAAGAGAGTTTGAATAACTCCAGGCAGCCATTCTTCCTAGACTAGCAGAAATTGATGTGGTGGACTGTCTCAGCTCCTCTGACATGGACACCCACTGCCTCCAGAGAGACACCTTTAGTGGTCTGCCCATGTTCCCTCCCCAGCCTCTTCTAAGATATTCTGGCAGAAAGACACTCCCTTTCTGTGTCATGTCCATGTGGGGAGCATGGAGAGCAGAAAAGGGTGCACATATCTTTTGGTCTGGAGCACTGCACATCAGTTGACCATATTGTATTTTCAGAAACTACCTATTTTTTACACAGTGCTTTATAATTATTATTTTTTTCCATTTCTGAATGACTGCCAACATAACTGATGGAAAGTTATACCAAAAGGTTAAAGATTTTAAATGTAAACAATTGCAGAACACGGCAAATAAGACAACCCTTCTAAAGATATTCAGACCTTGACCTCCTAGTTTCTCAGAGCTCATTGAAGGACACCAGAGTCATGGCACAGACATGCTCGGTTGAAGCCTCTGGTGCTCTGTGTATTTTTCTGCTGAGCCATGAGGCACTCTCTTCTTAATTTCTCTTTTCTTTGCCCTTTTCAAAGTGCTTCCAAAAAATCAATTTTCAAGCTACTATGCCACACATAATAAACACACAGTTTGTCTTTCAAACGCAGCTTGATGGATGACTGCCAGAAAGCCCATAAGTGAAAGTTGTGATATAGGAACAGATACATCCACAAAAGTACACATATACGTATATTTTCTTGTTTCTGTTCATTTAAATAACTGATACCTTATAATCTGTAATTCATTTACAGGAATTTCCCATAGTAGCTCTGTTTGTTTGTTTGGATAATGACTTGTTCTACAGGCATATCAAGCAATCTTTGGCTGTTTCCCACACATTTAAAGGCTGACTTGAATGGATGACATGCCTCTTGGGGTTTTGTGCTGCAAGAAGTGCTGGGTTGCTCTTTGGAAAGCTTGGAGGGGTGAGACAGGTGGCTGCCCAAGGATTTTATGATGCTTTGACTGTTTGGTGTGGACAGTAATTACATCATCAATGAAACCTTCTGAGTGCAATTGTAGAAGCTTAGAAGCAAGGACAGCCCTTTGTGTAATTTCCAAATAAAATTGATTCCTATCTCAGTCTCTGATTGAACTACTTTCCAGCTGAAATTACAGTCTTACTAAGGAAGATATATTGCAATCTCCATGTTTAGGCACAGACTCACCTCAGGAAACGAAGCAGCAGGATGGTCTCTTTTTTAAGTCACCAAGTTTTTGCTTGCAAAGAGGCTTAGCAGCAATATACAGTCCAGACAGGAAGGGGCTGGCAGCGCTGGCAAGTACAGTGGGATGAATGGAGGGATGGATGGATGGATGGATGGATGGATGGATGGATGGATGGATGGATGGATGGATGGATGGATGGATTGCTCCTCCAGCTCTGCTGCAATCATCTCCCCTCCCTTCCATCCAAAGTTTGTGTCCATTTGCTCTCTTCCCCCCACACTGCACTGCCTGTGCCTGCCATCTCTGCTTCTGAAAGGATCCATGGTGAGGCACCAGCAAGAAATCTGCTGTGGGAGCTGTTCAGAATCTGAATGCTCCTTATTGCTCAGTTGGTTGCACCCTTGCCAAAAATGCCTGTTGTGATGCCACTGAAACAGGCTGTGGGAAGAGGAGGGGCAGAAGCAGGGGGAGCAGAGGGCACAGTACAGCACATGCCCAGAAAGGAGGTGAGTGAACAGCCCCTAAACATTGAGTAAGTGCAGTGATGGGTATTGTGTGATGGAAAGCAAAGAAGTGCAAACATGCTACAGCTGTGAGATTTCTTTGGAAAGCTGAATGTCCAGCTGCCTTACTAGGCCTTCACTGTCATCACTTGTGGCTACCAGGGAAAGAACTGAAGGTCAAAGGCTGCCCTTTATCCCTTCACCCTGCTTCACATCAGGAAGCCCATGGTTTCCAGAAATTCACACTCTCACTAGCTTGAGATGAAGGTGGTACAAAAGATTTTTTCACCTGGATGTAAAACTGAGGGAAGCCACTTTATAACACTTCTCTAGCAGGAGAGGGGAAACAAAGGCTCAAACATTGCTGTATGAGCATCAGTATAGAAGCTGGTGCTAGACTTCGGTGAACTGCCCCGTGTGCCTTATTCAGGGCAAGAAGGAGAGCCTCAGTGGACTCCACAAGTAATCTGGGACCTTCATAATTTGAATCTGAACATCTGGAGGGCATGGGATTAGACAATTCACATGTCTAAAGGCAGAGACAAAAGGAAAAGGAGGTGTTCACAGTCCTCACAGGCACACAGATTCGTAATTTCTGAGATGGTTCAATAGCAGACTGCCATGCTGTGCCTCAGTTTCCCTAGGCAGGAAATGTATTTAAAGTCCTGAATTAGACACCCCCACCCTTGGCTATGTGGACTGTCAGCGCTTCTTTCTTTCTTACCGCTTTACAGTGATGCTGCACTGCTGAAAATTGGAATCTTTACCCAGCCACACATATTTAGAATACAACCCCAGCTGTGGCAGGGGTTAGGGAAACAATCACCTGTTTTAGCACATGAGAAGGACTGTGAGGCACAAGCACATCCTTCTTCCTACATCATTTTCTGTGGATTTAGTGCTCTAAAACCTCCTTGAGTTGGCAGCCACATGTCAGCAGACAGAAGGCTGCATGCAGTGGTTGACAGCAAAGACTGAAGATCAGTTGCTTCAGCAAGGCCAAGGGAATTATATTTTTTCTCTGCAAGACAGATGGCAATGTCAAATGCCTGCTTTGCTTAAAGATCTTTCCTTTGGTGATAGTCTGGAGGCTAAACATGCAGACCTTTCTGAAGGAGGCTGTGGCTCACTGCACACACTGCTGTGTTCAGGAGAAAAATATGTGAATTCTGATGGAGAGGGACAACACAGAAGCATAGCATTTATGCTTTGGGAGGGCTCACAAAAGGATCTTGGAAGTTAGAGGTCTATTTCTCTGCTACCAGGCAGAGTCAGCTAAATAAACTGAAAGATTCCTGACTTGAGTGCTCATGTCTAAGGTGACTGAAAAGCCTTCATTTTGTGGGCACCCTTCTGTTCTGCATTTAAATCTATGTCCACTTAATGACAGACAAGGTATGGACATGGGCAGAGGGAAAAAGTAATGGCAAAATCTTGGAGTGAAAAATCTGGCCTTTTCCGTCCATTTTAGGAGGCTGCATTCTGAGATGGAGCCAAGGGTTTGTAGACACAGTCATTGTGCATTTTTTCCACTGACATTATCAGGCCTTGAAGGAGATAGTTTCTAGAAGTTACCATAAAACCAAAACATTTCAAACTGAAATTGATTTAATAGTACTGAATATATCCATGATAAGCATTAATGCAAGTTAGAAATAATATGCCTGTGATGGGTTGAGGATTACAAAAACTGGTCCTTTGCTACTTTCCACAGAATTTTCCAGACTCTTCTGTCTCTGTTAGGCAGCTACTCTGCACTGAGCATGGCAGAAGTACACTCAAAGACCCTCCAGCCCCATGCTTGTACAAAGTAAATTCTGACTGCAATTTCAGTAATCAAAGTACATTCCATGTGTGAGTAACCACTCACTCACATCTCAGTGAAATTCTGTAGTATTCTGAGATTATAGTTCTCAGGTGCAGTTTTCCTTAACACTTCTCTACCTCCACAACTGGTACAGCTCAGGACAGTCACCCTCCAATATCCTGTAGCATGGCGCAAGTCATACTGACATATATTTCCTCTTTCCACCTTTCCATCTGCAAAACATTTCTTTCTGCATGACCATCATCTGAAGAGCTTTCTCAGCTACATAAGTTTTAAGCAAGTTTCATGCTTAAGGCATGTACAATACTTGTGATGTATGTCCTTGTCTTAAAGTGCATATCAGCTGTTCCAGATGCCATAATTCCTGGGTTCCTAATGCTGCCTCTTTGCATAATACCAGAAGAGAACATGTGATCTCAACACTCAAACAAAACACAAAATCTCTGACTGTGTTCAGCAATATGCTTAAGAGTTTTATTGAACAAAGACAAACTTTGACTGTGCAATTTACTATAATCTCTGAAATTCAGTGTCTGCCTAGAAATCAGTGAGGATAAACCTTAAGAAGCACTTTACATTCAGAGGCAGTTTTGTTCATAGCAAACACTGCAGGCTGTATTTTTGCCTGCCTCCTCTTCTTTTTAAATGATAGTATGGTGCAAAACCTTCCCAAAAGAAAAAAGAAAAAAAAAAGAAAAAAAAAAGGCTAAATTCAAATCTTAAAGAATATCTCCCAGTGAAACAGTGGACATTTGATAACTGACTTCATTTCCAGGCACGGTTTGGGGCACCGCTTAATCAACTGTGCACATTGTTGTGTGAATAGACTCATTGAAGTGACTTGGATGGCACCCTACAGTGAAGAGAGATGTCTAGAAGACTGTAGGTTTAGTGAATCATTGAGGTCCTGAAGCAGTTTTCAAGGGAAGGAATCAAAAGAAACGAGGAAAACTGACCCAGTAATGTACCACTCGAATGTGGAAATAAATCAACAGTAACACTGTATTATTGGAAACCTCAAGCACAGATACTGTATCTTAGTAAGCTTAGTAAGATCTAGATGCAGTTCTTACCTACACTTCATGAGAAAGAACTGTGTGCATTAATGCGATCTGGAAAAGTCAAATATGAGCAATTAACTGTATCTAGCTCTGAGGAACAGTGGCTGCTACCAGTTATTCAAAGGATGGGGAAAATGCTACTTCTGCCCCCAACAGGGATCTGAAGGCATCTGTGCCATCCTGCTGGTGGAGAATAAGGTGATTTTGATCCATTTAAGTTTTATTTCAAGTCAAAGAGTAATGGGAAGCTTGGTCCAGTGACTGAATTGGACAGGTTTTATTTGCTGAGTGTTTAGGAAGCTGTGGGAGGGGGTGGGTTCTCTCCTTCAGCTCTGCACATGCACAGATTGCTTATTACTTGACATATTTTGGTGCTTTTTATGAAGGAAAAGGGTGGAAAGGACATCAGAATCGAACCTGCTTCAAAAATGTCCGATCCTCTCTAAGAAAAGTGGAAATAATTTGTTCTCTGTCTTGCAATGAAAATGGATGCAGTGGGATACACAAAGCCTCAGGCATTTCACGGTGAGAATAAAAATAAATAAAAATACATGCTGAAAAACATGTCCCTGGTTACCAACAAAAGCCCCTTCCATGTTGGAAAGTTTGCTCAATCGTGAAGTTTCAAGACAACACATAAATCTTCAGCACCCCCCAAAAGTTGTTTCTGTCAAGGCCACAGCAGAGTTGGGCTTTTCATTTGGAGCAGGTGAGCCTCAGCTGGTGCAGGAACCACCAGGGACTGTCCTCTGCCATTGGGCTGGTGGTGCCCAAGGTCCAGTGCTGGCCACACGGTCTTTGCTCCTGTAGCTGCTGACATGAGAGACTAACGGCACAGCACCGTTTCTTTCCCAACATCACCTTCTGAAGTGGATTGCTGGATTGCTTAGAGTGACATCAGTGGTCCTATTGACTTCAGAGAGGCAACCGTGGGATAAAAATCCTACAGCACACTATCAGGAGTGCTAAACAAAGCATTCTTCTTGTTTGATCTCAGCAAGCATGGGAAAGTGCTGAGCACTGGTGAAATGCCTGCAAGAAAGTAAAGGTTTTCACCCAAATGGCTCTTAACCAGAGAGATTTATTCTCATTGAAACAGCTGACACAGAAAAAAGGGAATTGTTTGTCACATAAAATACCATTTCCACATTTTATCAAAAACATCAACGGAAGTTTTCTAAACTCTGTTTTTGTCAAACACAGATTATACTATGCAGATGAGCTCAGGCAGCCACAGAGAGACAAATGAGAGCAAATATCCTGGTATTTGCTCCCACACAGAAGACTAAATGGAGATTTCCAATTTCCATGCCTCATAGGCAGTCTTAGCAAGTTTCCCTTTCCAACTGTGGGACTGAGTGAGGCAGAAGAAAAGAATGAAGAAAGATGAAGAGAAACCTGCGCACATCACAAATGTTGCTCTCAGTGAATGCTGAAATATTATTCTTACTCAGTGTATCTATCAGTGCAAGTGCCAGAGTTCAAAAACAAGCACTGTTGACACAATAGGACCCGCAGTGCTACAAAAAAAAGGGTGGTGGTCCCCAGCCAGAAAAGTTAATGGTTGTTAAGGACATCCGTGAAAAACAACTGGAGGAACTAGGGTCATATATACGTTAGGATGGTAAGACATGGAGGTAATAGGTTTACGAAGTGTAATTGGCCTTCAGAGGTATTAATACTGCTGTTGCCACTGCCAGAGAGCAGGACTGGCATACACTTTTTACCAGAATATTTTCCAACAATTTCCAGATGCTTTACAATTTGGATTTTATATCTGGGAAGAATGAAAACATTTATTTTGTCTTTTAAAAATATATTTCTACTTTAAAAGTAAAAAAGGGAGGTTTTCTGTGCTTCAAAATGAGTGCTTTAAATAATTTTTTTACATCTGAAAAATTTCATCTTTTTGCTTCGTTTTACTTTACTTTCTTTCAAGTTCTTGCTTCTATTTACTTCTTCCCGAAGAAAAGGGGGACCAGAAGAACATGAAGGGACCTTAGCAGGAAATTGCTGTTTCTATGTTCTCTCACTTTGTTTCTTCAAAGCAAAATGATAGAGAAGTACAAATTACCTTAGTTTTGAAAAATCAAAGCTAAAAATTAGGAAAATGGATTTTCCACTTTTTAAGAAATGGAATGCAAATGTAGATGAAAATTAAATTAAAAGACTTTTTTTTTCTGGAATACCTGGTAAAAAAATTTAAGGGCATTTCAAAAAGGAACTTTTGTTGTTCCAATACATTTTCTTGAGAAATGTGTTTGATTTTCAGTCTGCAAGAAGGAAAGGGGCAAGTTTTCCATACCAGAACTGCCAGAGTTAGATTCAAGTAAATTCTGCAGAACCAGTATAGTTGACGCAGAAATCATTACTGACAAAAATGGAGGACCATTTCTGTAGACACATATTTTTAAAAATAGACTGGGTACAGACCTCCGCTCCTGAGGCAGTAATGCCCTTTTTACTTACTGCAAAGTCTATTTAATTACTACTTCTTCTGGATCTCCTTTCCATTTAAAAAAAGACTATTCAGCAACAGGCTCATACATTTTCATTCTTTGGCCTTGCCAAAGTGACCTGCTTGTCCACCAGCCCTTGCCTTCAAACTTTTGCATAAGGATGTTGCTATACAGCTCATTGCCTCACCACTTCTCCTTGTTGGTCCCAGCCAGTGCATGGTTGAACTTTGATGCTCTCACTGGAATGACAAAAACTGCAAGTTACAAGCTGATTTCATTCAGAAGCATGATTTCAATTTCTCCTTAAACTGAGCTCTTGTGTCCCACCCTGGTTATCAGACACCCTTAGCAGACATATGCAGAAAGGAGACTTGAATAAATTAAAGTTCTGCTAATGTCAGCAATCATTATTTGCACTGTGCAAAGACAAATACCAAGACTATTATTTTGCTTATGTCCATACACTGAGTTAGTAAAAGACTGGAGGAAAAGACAAATCACTTGGCCTTCCTTGTTTCACTGCTTCTTCTGCAAGCTGTGCTATGGGGAGTCCATCCTCGAACACAGTCAGCATCTGTCTGGGTGCAGCCTTGGAGCTGGAATGCCATTGCCTAAGCCTCTTAAAGAGTCTAAATGTGTCCCACCCCTGCTCTGCCTTGCATCGCCCCTGTGCTCTTCAGAGACTTTTAAACTGTAGCCAAACTTGCTCCCTCTTTCATCTCCATTATTGGCTTCTAAGAGTAGGAATATCTGTAGCAAAAAAATGTAGATGATTAGGTTAGAATTTTCTGTATTGGTGCTTAAACTCTGCTTATAATGTTGTAGCCATTCCTCTTTCCCAGACCAATTCCATATGTCACTGAATCAGTATAAAACTCTTATTTTGGTTTCTCTTTTATAGCTTTCAGAACTCCTAAGAGTTGTTGTTAAGTTGCTGCAGTCACTCATTAACCTCTTGCTGATCTATTATCCTCTCTTCTGCATAAGTAGATTTACTTCCCCAAGTCTTTTCACTGACGTGTCTTTCAAATCTCTTCTTTAAGCTTTTCTCTGGCTTGTAGCCCATTTTCTGACATCCTACCACAACTGGCTGTAAGACCTGGACACAGCATTTCAATGGAGAATGGCCAGTATGTGAATAGAGGATACACAATCTCTCCCCTCTTGATTCCTCAGGCTACTGCCCAAACTTGTCAAAATCAGACAAGCCCCTGTGACCTCAAAATTGCCCACACTTAGCTGACCACAGCTTGAACTGTATCACACTGCTAATAAAGTTTCTGCAGTATGAGTAACTCATGTTCCTTACATGCAGGTGTATAGTTTAAGAATTTCTGTTACAGTAGGAGCCACATAAAGTCTCATATCTAGTCAGAGGTGACTACCTCGTGCTCTGGACAGTATCTTCCTTAGGACAAATTCCTGTTAATTTCTAAACTTTACTGCTTACCTGTAGAAGAAAAAGATCGTATTGTATATTCGTCTTTCTTCTAGTTGTTGTTATTTTGTCCTACAGTTCCCTGTCATGTTTTTTCCTGAAAGTTGAAGACCTTTAGGAACAGTTATCCCACAGCTGCAGCAGTCAGTTCAAGTGTTTGAAAGTGTGTGATCAGAGCCTTTCATTAGCTGCGGTTAGACACACAGATAGATTAAATAAATTTTTATACTGGAAAGGCCTTTGATGTTCGTCTGTTCACCTCTGTAACACTGTCATACATCTTCATTTAGCAGAGTCTGCATCACACCTGGTAATTCTGGCTAAGGTAGAGGACATTTGGATCTCAGACCTTCCAACAAACAGAAAATCTCCCAGAAAAAAAATCTTTGTCTTCTCAATTTACCTCTGTACAGCATACTCCATATAACTCCAACATCATGGCCATCACTTCTATTTCAGCTACACCCTGTGTTTAAGAACCTGCTCACAGTCACCACTTGAGCATCTCCTGTCCAAATGTGCAAACTGATTAATCCTCCTGATTTCATCTCTAGCTAAGCTGTACTTTCACAATTAGTTACAATCCCTTTTAACATCTGATCTGTTATTTGCAGACTTGTGTACGTCTAGCTTCTAGTCAATGGGCATTCCTGGCTTTCATGATCTTGTTTCCTCAACAATGCAGAGATCAGCATGCATGTAGATTAAATGAATGCTTGCAGTCTGGCATTTCATGCTTTCCCAGAGACTACAACAGATTTCAGCTGTCAGCTTAATATTAGGTATTTTGAAAGGAGACCTAGTGCAGGTAGTGCTGTTGGCCACATAGCAGGATTCTGTAAAGTATTGATAGCGTATGCAAATTCATTGGCTTTCAAGTCACGAGGAAGCCTTACAGTCAACAAGACTGTTCCTCCAGGCCAAAGGCTGTAAGATTTCTTCAACCTTGCCTGTCTCCCATTGATTCAACTGTTCCACTTGTCACAGAGTTTAAACAAATGCACTTTGCCTAGAGACATTTCCTGGAGACTAGACTGAAATAAATGACGCTTCAAAAGCTTCTGTTACTCCTCCAATCCCAGTTTGCTTTCTCCCTAACAAAAGTGGTTGGGCCATATGTTTTTGAGCAGCCCAGCCATAACGTCTTCAGCATTCTTCACCTTCCTCCGCACAGTGATAGATCCATACTTCCTATGTGCCAATGCTGGAACTACCTCAGTGTAGTCACTGGTATATCATGCTGGCACACATCTTGAGCCCTGTGCATATATATGCTCCAGGAGTGGGAGTAAACAATTTTGTGTAGGTACTGATGAATAAGTACATATTTGGACCTGTCAATGATGATTTAACTAGATATTTTTGGCAAAGGAGTGGCCCATGCAGGACCTAAAACCATAGCTTTATCTTTGTGAAGGCATGGGCATGCCAGGTAGAGAAATCCTAGAAGCCGCCATCAACATCCTGCTATAGCAAAGGGTCCTAAAGTGTCAGAAAAAATAGCAGAATGGGAGAAAAAGAAAATTGTGCTACAATTGTACAACAGCAGTTGCATGATAACTTAAAGCTGAATTTGTTCATTGGTTGACTTTTAACTAATAAGATTTTGGATGCTTCACTAAGGTAGTAACATTCCCTAAACCAGTATTTGAGTGAATATGTTATTGCAATGGAGCTGACTTCTAAATTTTTATACATCAAAATGGACACTATTATATTGCCTAATAAACAGCATTTTGAGCAAGAATAATTTTGTTCTAAAAAGAGAATGGCAAAACATCTTTGCCTTTCAAAGTTTGATGTACTTTACATCACATTTTAAACAAAATGTTCTTTCCACTTGTGCAACCTATGTAAGTTCACAGAATTAATCAGTACAATATTCAGTCTTCATTCAATATGTCAGTTAAAAGTAACATTGATGTTATTACAACAGAATTAAGTTAGTTCCTTCAAACATGGTATGGAATCTATAGCTCATGGATTGAAAATACTGCCTGATTATCTAAGTGCCTGCATTAATGCATAATTTAATGTGCATATAATATATATATATATACACATATATATATGTATCATCGTTGTTATTATTATTCTCATCTTGTAAGGCCATAGGACCTTAAGGAAGAGTAAATTACCCCAACACATGTTGACTTTGCAACAAAGAACTAGATTTAACTCACACCTCTTGGGTGACCAGGCCCTCCTTTTATCCTGTGATTTGGTCAAAGGCTGGCTGTGAGGAGAATGGTTTGCCTCTTCAGAAGGGCGAATTTCTTGCCTTTTTTATAGTTATCATGGTTGCACCTTAAATCTATATATAACTGCAGATTTCAATCATTTCTTCTTGGGATCTTGCTCCTGGGACATGTTTTCCTTTCTGAGGGGAAACTTTAGTGTTCTATGCATGTGGGTGAACGATTCCCAGTAGATTATTATATATTTGTTTCAAGGCAAACACTTCACCTGTACTAGCTATCAGACTACCTTTTTTATACTTCAGGTTTCTCAGCTATTGAATGACAAGAAAGTACATGCACCATACAAAATATACACTGAGAAGTGCCCTTATAGACTTCCCTTCACACAGACAAGGCATTATGAGTAGGATGGGTTTTAGCATTGTGTATAAGACAGCTGTGGGTCATTCTGTAAGTCATTTGGGGGCAAAAAGAGGAAAATGCATCTGAGGTGACAGAATGCAGTTTAAATTCAGGACTCCTAGCGAGTATGTATGCAAGCAAGCTGCAGAGTACTGGCTAGCTTGTCTTCGATAGGAGAAAGCACAACAGCTGGCCATTTACTGACGTCCTACTTTTATGAATGTAGGATGTGCTTTCACCAGCCTGATCCTGTGTGAAAGGTGGCAAGACTTCAGGTTCATGCTACCACAGGATGCAGTAAAGTTAGTGTTTCTGTCCAGAATAAGTACAGGTGTTCAGTTCAATGGTACATGTGTCAAACTTTCTATTCATTCCTGGTTACACCTTTTTTGCCAAGAGGGTGCAGTTTGGTAGTGTTTATTCTGGTACTGGACATAAACCAGTTGCTTTACCCTGTTTCTGGTTTGCTCTGTTGATGCAAGGCAAACATGCAAAATTTTGCTGAAGGATCCCCAAGGAGCACAGAGAGAGGCAGCAGAAATACAGTCATGTCCTTTTGGCACAGAGGTGGAGGGATGCAGTCTGGGCCTTTCTATTGTTCCTGTCTACCCTTTGTATATCTTGCTTCCAAATTATCCTGGCCTTGTGCTGTGGGTTGCTTTTCTGCAACTTGCTTAGCTCAGTGCAGTTCATGTCATAGCAATGAGCCAAAAGTACAAGATCCTCAGACTTCCCTGAGGGAAAAGAAATACCTTGCTGAAGACAGTCATGAGTGTGGCTCATAAAGATTCAAAATTCTGAAGGTGCAGTGACTGCAGTGTTTACCACACAGCATGGCCATGTTTGCAGTGATCTGAAGGATTATTCTGCCATACAACACCACTACAGAGATAGAACTTACACGGATATATTAGGACCCAAGAAAGTAGAAGATAAAAAAGTTATTTGGAGTAAACTGCTGTGTAACTCTCAGGCAATGCAATGAAGTGGAGCTGCAGAGTTATTTTTGTGCAGCTACTCAACGTACTGTGTGCATTAGAAATTATTAAATGTTTACTGAAAAACAGTTCACTGAAAAAGGTTCAGTCTGGGAAAAAAGCACACTTGGGTTTTCCACAAAGTTGCATTGAAATAGAGGGCAATCTATGCTGATACGTCTCACTTTCCTATCTGTTTCTGGAATTATATATAAAGTAAGCTTGAGATATTCTGTCAGTACTTTAGCGTATGGTCTGGTACAGGACCCAAGGCAAATGGATATGCTCACAACTAAGCCAATACCTGAGAGTTCAAAGTTGTCCCGACCTTGAACAGTTAGCCTATGCGACCTGTTGGCAGGAAATTGCCACAGGCTGTGATAGTACAAAAATATATAAACTACAAAGAAACAAAAAAGATAAAGGGAACAAGGAAGGAAGAGAAACAAGCAAGGGATGGGACCCCCTCGAAGATCTATTACCTCCCCCTCCTGTCTACCCAGTGCTACCCAAAGCCCCTCTTCTAGCTCCCCCAGTTATGCCCCAAGTTCCTTCCCCAACTTACTCTGCAGAAACTTCAGTTCCCCCTTTGACCTCTATTGCAAAACCTTTGATCCCCTTCCCCTCAGAACCCATAATCTCCATTCCTTCACCACCAGTGATCCAGTCATCACCTGCTCTTAGTGTTCCTACCCAAAACCTGACTCCTTTACCTATCCAGTCCACCGCCCTTATACCTGCCCCTAATCCCCCTGTGCCTTCAGTCCCCTCTGTTGTCCCTCCACCTATTCCCTCAACCCCATCCTCAGTGTCCCCCGTAGTAGATTCAACCTCCCCTCCGTTGCCCAATACCCTTCCTCCTCCTCCTCCTCCA
>VWZS01006955.1:0-16310 GCA_013397075.1 Rhabdornis inornatus
GGGCCCGGCTTAGCGTTGGGAAGCCCCAGCTCCCCGCCCCAGCCCGGCCCCGGTACGTACCTCCCTGAGGCGGTTCAGCCGTCACCCGCCACACGTCTGCGGGAATGGACACCCCGTCAGGCACCCGGCGGGCACCAGTTGACCCCCGGCGTGTCCCGCGGCCCCCGCCCGCTCTCACCTCCACCTTGCCGCGGGCTAGGTCCCGCAGCACGGCCTCGCGAAGCCGGGGGGGCTCCCAGCTGCCGCCGGCCGCCGGCGCCGCCGTCGTCAGCAGCAGCAGCAGCAGCGACAGCCACGGCCCTGGACACGGCCACGACGACAACGCCCGCATCGCTCCCGCCGCTGCCACGTACGGCGCGACTCGGACACGCGCACGGCTCCGCGCATGCGCACCGACTCGCTCGCACGAACACGTGCGTGCGCGTGCGCGCAGGCACGGACGCGCGCAATCACGTCCAGGGACGTGCGCCCCATGTGAGTGGCGCGTAAGTCCCGCGGGCGCCGACCGTGCACCAGCCGGCGCCACACACACCAACAGCACCACCACACACAGTGCACCAACCGGCACCACACACACCAACAGCACCACCAACAGCACCATCACACGCATCGTGCACCAACCGACACCACACAGACCAACAGCACCACCAACAGCAACGCACACACACCGTGCACCAACAGACACCACGCACACCAACAGCACCATCACACACACCGTGCACCAACCGGCACCACACAGACCAACAGCACCACCAATAGCGCCATTACACACAGTGCACCAACCGGCACCACACAGACCAACAGCACCACCAACAGCACCATCACACACACAGCAACATACCCACACCGTGCACAGACCGGCACCACAGAGACCAACAGCACCAACGTACACTCAGCAGTACACACACACACAGACCGGCACATGTAGACCAACAACAGCAACACGCATAGAGCAACACACATAAACAACTACACATACACACAGAACACACACACACCCCCATGCACAGGCCAACACATAACACACACCAGCAGCAGCACCACACACAAGAACACCACATGCCAGCACATACGTACCAACAGCACACAGGAACACACACCACTCCCACCAACTCTGCACACACCAACACACACACCACGTGCACATCCCAACACACCCCAACCACACTGCACATCCCAACACCACACACACTATCTCTCACACACCTCTACCCCACACACACCCATGACACCAGCATTGCACACATCCACAGTACGCGCACTGACACCACGTAGTACAAAGGTATGCAGAGACACTCAGGTCAGAGTGTGTGCATTCACACATAGCAGCACACACACACACCATCCTGCATATACAGCTGCACACACACATACACATGCACAGCTGTGTGCACACAGCCCTGCATACATTTAAACGCAGTCTGCACAACAGCACATGGGTACACACACACTGCTCCCCACCTTCCACTTGCTTCCAGCCATGCCTACAGTCACACGTATCAGCCTACACAGCAGTGCACAGGGATAGAACCTGCACCCCAGTCACACGTGCAGTAGTGTGTACAAACATGCTGATCTACATGTACACCCAGCTGTATGCACACACTGCACACACACATATCTGAGGCACACACATGTGCAAAACATCATGTACACCTGCACATACCTACCTCAAATCCCTACTACCCCCCCTCCTCCCCCCACTGCGGCTGCACATAAACACCCATGCACGGGCACATCCCAGACACAGGTCATGGGGTTTTGGATTGGGGTCTCTCTGGTCCCATCATCTGTTCAGGCAAGGTCACTAAGAGCCAGGGGCCCAGGACAGCCCCCACATGGCATTTGTGAATATCCAAGGATGGAAACTGCACACCTTCCTGGGCAACTTGGGCCAGGGAAAAGTGTTTCCTGACATTCAGAGGGATCCTCCTGCATTCTAATTTGTGTCCATGGCCTCTGGTCCTGCCTCTGGACACCACTGGGAAGAGCCAGTCTCTGTCCTCTACACTTCCCCTCAGATATTTATATACATGGATGAGATCCCCCTGAGCTTCCTCTGCTCTGGGAGGCAGAGTCCCAAGTCTCACAGCTTATCCTTACATGAAAGATGCTCCAGCCATTCCTCCTTGGGGCCCTTCACTGGACTCCCTCCAGCACATCCGTGTCTCCAGGACTTGCTCTTGGGAGCTCTGCACTGGACACAACACTCCAGGGGTGGCCTCACAGGCACATCCATGACCTCCTGTGATTTGCTGGCAACACCTCCAACTGCAGCCCAGGACATCATTCACCTCCTTTGCCCTGAGGAGATGGTCAGCTCATGGTCAATATGGTGCCCCCCTCATATCCCTCTGCAAAGCTGCTTTCCAGCAGGGTGGACCCCAGCATGTCCCAGTGCCAGGGTTGTTCCTCCCCAGGGGCAGGACCTTGCATGCTCCCTGGTTGAGCCTCAGGAGATTCCTGATGGCCCATTTTTCCAGCCTATCCAGGTCCCTCTGGATGGACACATGACTCTGGTTTTTCAGCCACTCCTCCCAGTTTGCTGTCACTTGCACAGTTGCTGAGAGTGCCCTGTCATGCTGGCCAGGTGGGATGAAGATGTTAAACAGGCAAGGTCCCATCACTGATGCTTAGGGACACCGTGAGTGACTGGCTTCCCACAGGACGTGTGCCACTGACCTCCACCCCTGGATCCAGCCATCCTGCCTCAACTTCTGTTTATCCAGCCTGTAGGCCAACAGCTTCCCTAGGACAAACAGATGAGCCCGACACCCCCAAGCAGTGCAGGTGAACACTGTCCCCTGCTGTTCACATCTGCCAGCTGCTCACTCCATCACGGAAGGTGGTTGGGTGTTCAAGCAGGACCTTCCCTTGGAGAAGCCAAACTGATCCCTCAAGAGGTTGTTGTTCATGTGCCCAGTGATGGTTACCAGAACTTACTGCTCTGTCATCTTCCCAGGCTGAGGGTGAAGCAAACGTGCCTCGAATCCACCTTCACACCCTTCCAGAAACTAGCAGTCGCATCGACTCTCCTCAGTCCTTTCCCAGTTGCCACCATTGACCACAAATTATTGCTAGTGCCCCACCACGATGGCAGGAGCCGCTTCTCACAGTTCCCTTGGCTCCTGACTCAGTCCCACGAGGACCCAGGGATTTTGTACTCTCTGACTAGTATCCTCCTCTGCCTCGCTCCTTAATTCACCAGGGTCCTTCTTCTCCTCAAGCTCCAGTCTTCCCCAGACACTGTGGCAGGTACAGGCTGAGGGTGGACCTGTCACCCGGACCCCTGTGTGTGCGTGCACCCCGAGTGCAAGTGTTCACACCCGCCTGTACAAAGTTCTTCGCTGAGCACATGGGCACTGCTACACACAGGTGCAGCAGCACCTACACACAGAGCCACATACACACAGCTGCACGCAGAGATACACACACACACCCAGCTACAAACACACAGCTGCACAGAGCTGCACACACACATCTGCACACGCAGTGCTGCACACACAGCTGCACACACAGAGCAGTACACACATAGAGGTGCACATGCAGCACACGCAGCCCATGCAGCCCACATGTAAATACACACACAGCCAGACACAGACACACATGGACACACACACTCACACCCAGCTGCCACGAGGGTGTGTGTGCTCACCAGCAATGCAAACACTCTGCAGCAGACCATAGACATATCTGGCACAAGCTGACACAATAGCTGCAGTGCTGAACAGAGTCATATACACAGTATATACAGTAACGCACACGAGCAGGCGTTTATTTGCAGGGCCAGATCTGCACATGCAAGGGCAGGTATGCACGTGCAGGGACAGATACGCACTTGCGAGGACAGGTGCGCAAGGACAAGTGTGAAGGAGCGGGTGCCCACACGCAAGGAAAGGCTTTCGGAGGGCAGAGAGGGGAAGCACGGGCCGTCACGTGAGTGGGGCGGAGCGGCAGGTGAGCGAAGGGCGGGGCCACTCTTGCGCCTTTAAGGCACCGCGCAGGTGGAGGGCGTTGGCGTCACTGTGTGAAACGTCACGGGGCGGGGCCGTGGCCGCGGCCGCGGCCGCTGCGGTCTCCTCCCGCTGATGGACCTGGCTCGGCGTGGCAGCGCCGACCGGGGCTTGGCCGCCGGCGCGGGGTCCCGACCCGGCCCTCCGCGCGGCCCCGGGAGAGCGGCTCGGCTCCCGCCCGACGCTGGGGCTTCGGCGGCGCCTTTCCTCGGCGGCGGCGTCCCGAGCGGCCGTAGGAGCTCCCGACCGGACGGGCAGGGCTTCGGGCACGGCTGCCCACGGCGCGCAGGAACCGAGGAGCGGTCCCCGGCCCGGACCCCGCCCGAGGGTCTCCCGCTGCCGGCCCTGCTGCCCCCCGGCCCAGGCGGGCTCCTGTCCCCGGCAGCGCCCGGCCGCTCCGCCGTCCCCGCGTCGGCCCCGTCGGAGCGGCGGGAGATGCTGCCCAAAGCGGAGTCCAGCGATCACATTGCGGCCTGGGCGGGCCCCGCCGTGCCCCGCGCCCCCACGTTGCCCAAGGCCGTGTCCAGCGAGTTCCTCGCCGGCGAGTGGGCAGGCCTGACCCCCCGAGTGGAGCCGGGCGAGGAACTGCCCGTCCTCCCCCGACCCCTCGGCCGGCTCAGTCCCGGCGACGTCTGTGATCCGCTGCCCGACTGCTCGGGACGGGCCCCGGAGGAAGGCGCGTTTCGGTGAGTGGGCCCACGAGGCGCTCGCGGGGACGGGGCTCGCAGTGCCGTGGGAGCAGCACCCGCTGTGCCCCTTCCTCTGCTGTGACAGGTTCAGCAGGATTGGGGTGCGGGACTGCCGGCAAGCTCCCGGCGGGGAGGCTGCCTGGTGCCTACTGTTCGTGCGGGATATCGTGATACAGATACTGACTGGGGAGTGAGTGCCACGTACCCCGGCTGTCCCCGAGCACTGGGGTTAGCGTGGCGCTGCTCTCCTTCCCTATTGAAATGTCTCCCCTGTGACTGAGGCTCCTGTCACTACCAAAAGAGCCTGCGGGCCCTTTGCTGGTGCCCGTTGCGCAATGGAATTGATGTGTTGTGACGGATGTGGCTTTGCGTTGGTGAAGGACAGCACTGCGGGGCTGCAGCACCGCTGTCACATGTGCTGCCCTGGCCTTTGTGACTGGCAGGGGCTGGGAACTGAGATCTGGGTCCTTTTTCCCCAGGAGCCTGAGCCTTCCTGGGGAGGGGGGGGAAGCGGTTTTCCAGAGACACCCTGTCTCGAAGCCTGCCTGTGTCAGCTGTTGATGATGAAGATGAGGGCTCTTTGTGCTGGTTTCTAGAATTTCAGGTGCACATCCTGGGGGATCTTGGAGGCAAGGATCCATCTCTCTCGTATGGGAGTTACGGACCTGATGTTTATGCCATGACTAAGCTTTAGCCTTGGCTACTTCTGTTGCTAGCAGAAAGCTTCCTTGGTGGATCTGGGGGCTGAACAGGGTTACAAGGAACTCCTCCAAGCCCTCGTGTTAGCCTATTCTTCCTTTGTCCTCCCAAGCATCACAGTGGTCACCTGGAACGTAGGTACAGCCATGCCCCCAAATGATGTGACGTCCCTGCTGCACCTCAACACGGGTGAAACAAACGATGTGGACATGATCGCCATTGGGTAAGAGGATGAGGTGCGGCTCCCCCTTTTCCTGCCCCTCCTCCCTCTGGCGAATTCCCTTTTTGGGGAATCCCCAAAGCCCTAGGGAACAAGGAATGGAAGAGCTGCAGCCCCAGCCTCCCTTGGGGCATGGGGAGCAGGGAAGGGTGTGCATCACAAATGATAGCATATCAGAAAAGGTGATGGAGAATCACTGCCTGCTAAAATGGGAATGCTGAGAGGAACTGAAACCCTTGAGTATTGATTAGACTTGAATACTCATCGAGCCTGAGGCTGGCTATGCTGGGCCAAGTTAGCCCTGCTCTTGCTGTGAACTGTGGCAGTCCTTGGGTCAGGTCTGTCAAGGCATTTGACTCACCTGGTCAAGCCCTCTGGGAGCATTCTTTTCCTCTCTGCTTTTGCATGTGGTATGCAAGCCTCAAGGGCATAGATCTGCTGTTCTACTGAGACTGGCTCTATGTCTCTGCTACACAGACCTGCTGGAAGGGCAGTGCCACAGCACTGTGGTGAGGCTGGTGAGGTGAGGGTGGCTGTTCCTTGAGGACTGCAGTGGTGTGTAAATTCCTGCTAAGGCTAGGGATGTGCTGTCTTTGCACAGGGAGCAGGAAGCAGCCTCTGCCTATAGGTATGAGGTGGAAGAGCTGGATCTACCTCCAGGACTGCCCCTGAGCTCCCAACTTCGGGGGCATAGCGGCGTGAGAGCTGATGCTGCTAGAGCTAGGATGCTGTGTTTGAGCCAGACTCTCAGTCCCCTCAGCCTTGCAGGCCAGTGGAATGGGTCTGTGGGTGGCAGAGGCCAACCTGAGGTGGGATGGGTGGCGTGAGGGGTGTAGCTGATAGTAAGGGACCTGCTGGGACCATGTTCCAGCCAGGGCAGGGTGTCCTGCTACTCCTCACTTCCTGGCATCTGTGCCTGGCTGTGTCCTTCCTCTGACCTGTGTCTTTGTGCTCTAAGCACTTGATATTTTTGGGCAAGACATTTCCTGATTGCGCTGTTCTCTGTGGATGTTTTTCCCTCTCTTCATTAATTGCTGAGCTGGGAGGAGCACTATTAGCTTTCTGGTTGCTGCTGCTCTGAGCTACGCAGCTTGAATATGGACACCTCGTGCTATTGGGACGTGACTTCTCTGTAGAGACTGAAGGCCCTGTAAGCCCCTCTTGCACGCTGAGTTGGGCTTTAGGCTTCTGCTCAACCTTGTGCAGCTTTACTGTTTCTGCTTTAGAAAGGGCCAAGGTCTCCTGGATTCAGGGCCACTTGTGCCTCCTGCCAGCACATGGCCCAGAATCACTGGAGCAAGGACATGGCTGGTTTGTGCTCTAAAATCAGTGTCTTCCCTTGAACTGCCCTTCCCACCCTGTCCTGCTGCCCAGCATTGAGCTTTGGCACCTCTCCCAAGTTCTCACTAACTGGGACATAGATGCTTTCCTGATGTGGCTGCAGGACCTGTACATTTCCTCTCAGGCTGCAGGAGGTAAACTCCAAGATAAACAAGCGCTTGAAGGATGCCCTCTTCACAGATCAGTGGAGTGAACTCTTCATGGATGTGCTGAGCCCCTTCCACTTCATCCTGGTAAGGAGTCCTGGAGGAGTTGGCAGCTGGTGTTCTTTCTGCCTGCCAGGCAGGTGGGACACAGGGATAGAGAGCTGGACTGCAGGATGGAGGGAGGTGCAGTGGGAGAGCTGGCTGTAGGGACAGCCTGCAGCCATCCAAGCAGCAGGGACCACTGTTGCATCTCACCCAGCAAGTTATTTGGCTTGTGCCACCCAGCTGCCTTTCCTGTGCTTATGCTTCCCCTCTGGTGCTTTGAAGTGACTTTATGTTGCCCCCTGCATTGAATCAGGGTGAGGTGAATGTGGGAGCTGGCTGGTGCTGCTGGCAACAGCCTGTGAGGCTCAGCTCCCCACGGCATTTGGCTCAGAGCATATGTAAGCCCAGCATCACTGAGGCTCAGGTTTGGCTGTCAGTGTTCAGAAGGGTATGCACAGATTTCTGAACCAAATGTGCTGTTAGTCACCTGTGGGATGAGGGGGCACAGAAAGGGTGGAGGTGCTGCCCCATGGCCTGGAGTGGGGGAAGTTGTCCCCCTGTCCCTAGGCTCTCTACCATCCTACTTCAGCCCTCGATCCTGTTCCAGGTCAGCACAGTGCGGATGCAAGGTGTGATCCTGCTGGTGTTTGCCAAGTACTACCACCTGCCCTTCTTGCACGACATCCAGACAGACTGCACCAGGACAGGGCTGGGGGGATACTGGGTGAGTGTGGCCCTGGGGAGAGATTGCAAGGGGCTGGCTTCCAGAGGAGTCATGGGATCCTCTTGGTGCAGGGCAACAAGGGTGGGGTGAGTGTTCGTCTCTCCATCTTCGGCCACATGGTCTGCTTCCTGAACTGCCACCTGCCAGCACACCTGGAGAAGGCGGAGCAGCGCAAGGAGGACTTTGCCACCATACTGCACATGCAGCAGTTTGAGGGGCCCGTGGCCAATGGCATCTTGGACCATGAGTGCGTACCCCACCACTTTGCTCCTCAGTCTGGGCTCTAGTGCTTGTCCCCATCCTTGACCGCCTCCATATAGGGTCTGGGGTCTGTCTCCTGCATCCCAGCACAGCTTGGAGATCAGGTCTTGCCTGCAGAGCTGGCCCAGCATGGACTCAGCATGGTGGGATAGGTGTTTAGAGGGGTCTTGGTCTCATCACATTTAGGGCTGGTACAGCTCCTGCCTTACTAGCAGTGTTGAGGTTTGGGACCAGTCAGGCAGAGGGGCCAGCTCTGCCCTGGTGTCCTGGCTGTGTGATCTGAATCCAATGGGTGCCTCATGGTGGAAATTTCCACCCTCAATTTCAGCTTGGGAAAGTGTGGCCCACTTTGCTAATGGTGCTTGGTCCTACCTACAGAATTCTGGCAGCTGGCCAGGCTGCTGGCTGAGCACGGATCTGTGCCAGGGTTCCCAAGAGCATCTGTGCTGTGGGCTAAGTCTGCCTCCAGGCTGGGGACATCTTACCCCTGCTGTCTCTGCCTCTGGTAGCCTCAGCCCTTTCAGCCTATTGCCCTTGTTACCATCCACAGCCTCGTGTTTTGGTTTGGGGACCTCAATTTCCGCATCGAGAGCCTGGACATCTGCTTTGTGAAGTATGCCATTGACAGCAATGTCCTGAGCCAGCTCTGGGAGAAGGATCAGGTGAGGGATGGGCCTGCTGCCAGCCTACACTGGACCCCAAGCAGTGATAGACTCCCTAAAACTGCCCATGCAGCTGGGACAGGGCACGTCCTCTTACAACCTGTAGGACACGAAGGGCCCTAGCTCTTATGTCTCTGGGTGAGGAAGGGACAGCAGAGTCCCCGGTCAGTCTGGATGGAGCTGGGCATAGTTCCCTCATCAGCGTGTGAAGAAGACCTGAGGCATTGAGCCTATAGACTAGCTGCTGGCTTAGATGGACAAACCCTGAGAGCTGTGGGAGCTGGCAGGAACAGGACTGGGATGTCACAGTGTGTGAGGGTGGAGAGATCTTGGTGGGGTTTGCAGAGGGGTCTGGCTATGGGAGCTGCTGTGCTCCTTGACATGTTCTCTTCCCCACAGCTGAACATTGCCAAAAGCACGTGGCCTGTCCTCAGAGGTTTCCAGGAGGGACCCCTGAACTTTCCACCCACTTTCAAGTTTGATGTGGGCACGAACAAGTATGACAGCAGGTAGGAGAGCAGAACTGGGCATGAGGTGGGGCTGAGAGATGCAGGAGCTGTGGGGCTCAGAGCTAGTGCGGGTGCTGGTGTGGATGGGTGGGGAGAGCAGCAATGGGGTGGGCACAGGCTAGACTGGGATGTGATGGCAGTGCTGGTGCCAGCGCAGGTCTGTCCCTGCAGCTGTGCTGAATGCCAAGATGAGCCGCATCCCCTGCCCACACATGCTGTAGTGCCGGGGGAGGCAGTTTGGGTCAGAGCCCACTGCCCCTGCCAGGCAAGAGATGCCCCTCTGTGCCCTGCAGCGCAAAGAAGCGAAAACCTGCCTGGACTGACCGCATCCTGTGGAAGATAAAATCTCCCAGCAAGGGATTGGGCACAGGTGGGCACCGGCCCAGCCAGGGCGTGCTGTCAGTGAGCCAGCTGTGCTACTGCAGTCACATGGAATACACAGTCAGCGACCACAAGCCAGTAGCTGCCATCTTTGCCGTGCAGGTGAGCGCTGTCCAGTGCTGCTGGGAACAGAGGCAGGAGCTGCAGGGGTGGAATGCCCAGCCTTGTTGGGGGGGAGCTTCTCTTTGGCAAGATTAGCTGCCTTGCCCCTTACTGGGGGCTGCTGTGGGTATATGCATGGGGTCCCTGGGCAGCAGAGGCAGCTCTTTGCCATGCCCTTGCTCACTGTGTACCTGTCTCTGACAGTTTGCTTCCAAGGTGGACAAGCCCCTGGTTGAGATTTATGTGGCTGACGAGTGGAGCAGGCCTGAGCAAGCAGTTGTCAGGTACAAGATGGCTGTTGGCTTCCACCGGAGCTCCTGGGACTGGATAGGACTCTACCGGGTAGGGGCTTGGGGGCTGCTGGGGCTGGAGGGAGTGGGGAGCACTGCACAGCACTGCGGGGTCCTTTCTGAGCTACCCCCCACCAGCGGACATGGTGAGGGCATAGAGCTGTGCCCTCCCTTCCCCTGGCATCATGATGTGGTCCTGCTTCAGGAGGCTCAGGTCCAGCAGTTCCCTTTTCCTCCTGCTCTGTGGGCCCCACAGAGCCCCAGGGCACACCTGGGGGGTGCAAGGCAGCTTTGGGTCACTCTGTGTGAGCCCCTCACCAGACGGGGCTGAGTAACAAGAGACTGAAGAGTAATGGTGCCAGGCTGGGCTCACATTGTCCCACTCACTTGTGTTCTCCTATGTATTGTGCACAGGTGGGCTTTCGGCACCCTAAAGACTACGTGTCCTATGTCTGGGCCAGGAGCGATGATGGGGAGCGCTGCCTGGAGAAGCAGCTGTATGCACAGGTGAGGTGGGGCTAGCCCTGCTGTCTTGTGGCACTTCTGCTGCACAGTGGGGGGACAATGGCCCATTTGTGCCCTTGGATGGGGAGGCAGGCACCTCGTTATTGCTTTTTGCTGAGCCTGGGGCAGGCTCATGGTGTTGGCAGCAGAGGTTTGCTGGGTGGAGGGGGGGGCACTCCTGGGCCAACCCCAGTGCTCATCAGGTATCTCTGGGCTGCAGGTGATGTTCTCTGAGGAAGCACTGCCCAAGGGGAACGGCGAGTACATCCTTGGATACTACAGCAACACCTCCAGTAGCATCGCTGGTGTGACTGAGCCCTTCCAGGTGAGCACAGCCAAGAGGTGAGGGTGAGGGGGGAATGGGTATGGGAAGGGTCTCTGGATGCGGGAGGCCAGCTGGTGTGGTAGCCAGTAGTCCTCTGTGAGGGTCAGCTAGCAGTGCTGATGCAGGGGTGCAGATTTCCCTACCCAGGTCAGACGAGGGCAGCAGCTCTACGGACAGCTCAGGCAGCAGCTCAGAAGAGGATGACAGTACACTTGTCCTCCTGGCCCCCAAATCCCGTAGCCCCAGCCCAGGCAAGATGAAACGCCACCGGAGCCGAAGCCCCAGCCTGGCCAAGTTCCAGGGCCTCATCCTGCGGCCGTCAAGCCGGGACAGGGGTACAAGCCGCAGTCCCTCACCCCAGAGCCGTCGCAGCCTCCCCAGGAGTATCCCCTCCATCCATCTGCCCCAGGAGGAGCTGGGGCACCCTGGAGTCAAAAGCAAGGAGCTGAGACAAGCAGCTGAGAGCCCAGAGGGCAGCTCATTCTACCAGACTCTGCAGGAGCAAGGTGGCCTCCGGCGTGTCTCTGCTGATAGCTCCCTGGCCAGGGCTGATCCCCGGAACCTGGGCCTGCTGCCAGCACTGCGCCTGGAGATGATTGACCAGGCCCTGGGCCTGCGGCGGGAGAACGCAGACCAGGGCTATTACCCCTGCCGGAGAATGAGCCCCACCAGCCCCCCAGGCTGTGGCACCTCCCCAGAGGGGCACAGCCCCCAGGAACTGGACAGACATAGCTGTGCCATGGGCCGCTGATGCAGTGGCTCCTTTCCTCCTCCCCATAGCGTGCTTGCTATGTGCTTTCCTCTGCCACTTCCCTGCTGAGACACTCCCTCCCTTATTTATTGCAGTGATTCCTCACCCCTATTGTGTGCCTGGCAGGTACAGGCCCTCCCTCTCTGCCCCCAGCCCAAACTCCTGCCACAGGCAGGGCTGTGAGGTGACAACACAGGGGGAGGGTGGGCAAAGCTGGTCTAATGCAGTTTGGAGAATTTCCAAGTGCAGGACTTTGTCCCATGGGAGGAATGCTGGCCTCACACCTGAGGTGGCTTAAGAGGCCAGGGCAGGGCTCTGGCAGGAATGGTGATGGGCACAGAGCAAGGACCACCATAGGGTACCCTGGAGATCAAAGCTTGCTCCTTCCCTGCTCTACCACTGTGCCTCAGCCTGAACATAGTGCAAGTGACAAAATAAATGATCCTGCGCACCCCAGCTGCACTGTGCTCACTGCTGGGGCCAGGATCAGCCCTGGGGTGGGGGCCCCAGCATCAAGAGAGGACAACAGGCTTAACGCTTGCACCATAAACCCTTTATTTCTTCTGCTGCATACATGTACTGACCTCCTACCCTGCCTGGGCAAAAGGGCCAGGTTCATACCTCACTGCTCAGACCCCCCAGTTGAAGGGTCACAAATCTAGGCATGGAGCACCCTGCCATCCCCCCTGCCCCAGAGCACACCACGGAAGGACAATAGGTTTCTCCTTTCCTGAGCCCTCCTATTTCCCCTTCCTTTTGATACTCATGGATGGCAGCCACAGCTCCTTTGAGAGGCTTCTCAGTCCCTGTGCCTCTCTGTCTGTGGTCCCCAGCTCCATGCTGTCATGCCAACAGCCGTGCTCAGTGCCATCCTTTGACCTGAGGACCAGACCCCAAGCAGCTGCAGGAGCTGCAGAGCACATCTTCCTCCCCTTCCTTCCCAAAGCCACGCTGCTTGGGTGTCATTGCAGCATGGTGTGGGGCCAAGCACCTGGCGTCTGCTCTACGACCAGATGCTGGCACTTCCTGTGTGGACGCCTGGCCTTGGAGCTCAGCTGCAGAGGGCCCCAGCATCTTAGAATCTTTTTGAGCTGTCGTGCAGGTACAAGCACAGCCCTGGCCAGTGTGGTACAGCTGCTGAAGAAGCAGAGCTGTGAGCATCACTGTAACCCTGCAGCACCAACAGCCACTGCCCTGCAGCCTGGTTGTGGCATGGCAGAGCAGGAGCTAACGCTTGCACTACTGGTTTCCTGCCCCACCTAGGCCCTGGCCTCTTGACCTCCCCACTTACCTATGCTGTGACCCCCTGCCTGGGCTGCAGGCAGCAGGCAGCTCCAGAACAAAGCACTCCATGGTGATGTGGTCAGCCAGGATGCCCACGTCCATGTCACTGCAGTCCCTCACCCTGTGGAGGCACCGTGCCAGTCTGCAGGCACAAAAAAACACATATCAGCAAGTGCTGGCCAGGGCAGGCATCCCACCTCCTCTGATCCCCAACTGTATGCACACAGTGCCCTTTTCCTTCTGGACTCACACCTGCGTGTGCAGTTGCAGTGGAGGAGTGTCCGGCTCTCCACGTTGTGCAGCTGGTACCTTGTCTCGTGGGGTGCAATCTGGTGCTCACACTTACCGATGTGCTTGTTGCACCTGCACCCCCTGCTCGGGCCTGAGGAGAGCAGGGAGGTAAGCGGCATGCCCATTACATGACACCACCAGCCCGAGGCCTTAGGCCACCCCAGCTGCAGCGTGTACTTGCTGCCCACAGTACCAGCTCACCCTGCTGCCTGCGCCCCTTCACAGCTGGTACAGGGGTGGCTCCACACTGCGCTGTGGCTGGGCTGGATCCAATGCTGCCATACCAAGGGTGTGCTGAGCTTCCACCTCCTTGCTCTGCTCCAACCAGATCCTCTCCTGACACTGTCAATGCTGTTGCAGGGCCAGGCTCTAGCCCCCATTGCACTGCTGGATGCCTGGTTGTTAGCTCAGCTTTATCCCTGGCCGACGCAGGAGCACCTGGGCCTTGTGGCTGCTGGGCTGTCTTAGGTTTCCGTGCCTGGCGGCGCCCAGGCTTTGCTCTCAGTTCCTGTCGAAGCTGCTTACGCCCTGCTCTAGAGAAATTCCTTCCCTTGCCCGAGGACTCCTCTGCTGGTAGGCTGGGGTGGTACTGATTCTGCTGCACCATCCTGGCCAGAGGCACTACATCATAACGCTCACACCTGAGGACACCATGTACTGTGAGGTCCTGTACACCAACCAAGCTGTGCTCGAGGAGGCAGCTGAGCAGGCCACACTGAGGGCCAGGGCACCCCTGGGAACTCACCCGCCCCACCAGTGCCACTGGACGCACTCCTCGCTCTCTTCCAGCACAAAGCACGGCACTTCCAACAGGTTGAAGAATGTGACGCCGATGATGTTGGAGACGGTATCGTTGATGGCGAGCAGGCACCGCCGGAACCTACGGGCAGGGACCGGTGAGGAGGACGGGCTCCCCAGGCCCCCCGTTTCCTCACGGCCCCGGCCACCGGCTCACCTGGCGTCGCAATCGCAGTGGGACACGGTGTGCAGGCGATAGTTGCGGATGCCATAGTTGAACTGCAGCGCCGTGATCTGCGCCCAGCACTGGTCGTGCTCCCGACAGCACCGGTCGGGGCCGCGGAACAGCCCTACGAAGGCGCCGATGAGAGCGGCCCCGCGGAGGGAGACNTCGACCAGCGCGGGTCCGGTGCCGGTGCTCAGGAACGCCACGTACCGCGCGCCGCCCGCGCCCGCCGCCTCCCGCGCGCACACAGCCCCGCTGAGCCAAGCGCGCGCGCACGCGCAGAGCACCGCGCAAGCCACCACCGCGCGCACCCACATCCCGCGCGCGCACCGCCTCCCCGCCCCCCGGCTTTAACTCCGCGCCCGGCGGCAGACCCGGTGCCAATTGGCCAGCGCCGCGCACGCCCCGCCCCGCCCCGGGGTAGAGCGCGGGATGCCGCCGAGGTCCCCGACCCTGGCCCATCCTCATCCCGGGTACCCTCCCCCCACCTAGGACACTCTCCATTTCCGGGCACCCCTCCATCCCAGGCACCCCCTGCTACACGCACCCCACCCCACGCGCTCTCTCCCTGGGCACTCAGTGTGCTGTCAGGGCCACGACTCTGGATACAGGTGTGTGTGCAGGTGTGCACAGCTGCCTGCACACTCACCTTGAGCACACGTGTACACACGTGTGTGAGTGTTTGCCCATGTGCCGTGCATGCCCAACCATGTGTGTGCCCCGCACAGACTGTAGTCATGTCCCTGCTCAAGTGTCCACTGTGTGCAGTCAGCATACAGAGCACTGTCCTGTCCAACCCCTGCAGAAGCTGCTCATGGCCCAGGACCACACCTGTTCGAGAGCTGAGGATCCCCGACGATGTAGCCACCATATCCCCCCAGGGCAACTCCTACTACTGCCTGACCCTCACAGTACAAAGGTGTTTCTAAATATCCAAAGGAATCTCTCGTGTTCCAGTTTGTGCTTATTGCATTTTGTTCCAGTACTGCACATCACTGAGAAGAGACGAACTCTTGTCTCTGCACCCTCCCTACCTGTGTATTAACAGGATCCCTCAAAATTCCTCTGCTCTAGCCTCAGCAGACCCCGCTCCTGCAGCCACTTCACACAGTACAGGTGGTTCAGTCACTCCATCACCTCCTCCATGGCTCTTTGCTGGACTCACCCCACCATGTTTGTGCCTTGCCCAGGTGATCCCATCTGGAGCAGGAAAGCCTCCCCCTGGTGCTCCCTGCTCAGCTTTGCTTAGTGCAGCTTGGGCTACTCCATGAGGACACATCCCTGGCTCATGCTTTGCTGGTGCTCATCAGAATCCCATGGTCCATCCCTGCAGAGCTGTTTTTCAGCTGGTGGCCCAACTTACTCTGGTACAATATTCCCCTGGGAATCAGGATCTCTCTACCCTGGAATTACCCTGGGAGGATAGCTGGGCTGTGGGGCAGAGCTCACCCCCCCACCTATCCCAGGGCCCCTGTGCCCCAGGGAAGGATTGCTTAGGGTGGCCAGTGGGTCTGGGAATCCTGCTGCATCACTGCTGCATCCCAAAAGGATTCTGGTCCTGCTCTGGAGAATTGGCCCACTGAAGTCCAGATGTACCTCTCTCTTCCCAAAGAGGCTGGAAAGGGAAGGCAGGAAGGAAGGCAGGAAGGCAGGAAGGAAGGAAACCATGGTTCCTCTGGTGGGGATCTTTCTTTCAGGGCTAGTCTGGAGTCATGTCTGTGTCCAGGCTGATGCTTTGCCCTGCTGGGGTGCTGGAGGGGCCAGGGGAGGTGGCCTGTAGAGCCCCTAACCTGGGGACACTGGGGGCTGATGGATGGGGCTTGGCAGTGTAGGCTTATCTCACCTTATCAGAATTTCCCTGACAACAATGCACTGCAGACGGGGCAGAGTCCACCCTAGGACTGTGATAAGGCAGCCATGTGCCACCCATGACATTGCCNCCCCCGGAGCTCCGTACCCAGCTCGCTCCAGTTCCCCGCCGAGTCCCCCGCGCCACACCACAGCGTTCCTGGCAGCGTCCAGCCCCGGCGGCGGCGGCGTTGCGGTCCCGGGGGCACGGGGTCGGTGCAGGCGGCGCGGCGCCGCCACAGCGCGGACAGGGCCCGGCGC
>VWZS01006962.1:0-12267 GCA_013397075.1 Rhabdornis inornatus
TTTTCCCCTTTCCCCTTTTCCCTGTCCTTACAGATTTTCCCCCTGGAGATGCCCCCCCCCGGCTCCCCAGAATCGCCTTTCCCCAATTTCTCCCTTTCCAAATCCTGCTCTGGAGCCACCTCCTCCCCAGCCGCACCCACGGCATTTTCTGGTTAGATTTTAACACAAGATTTGGATGAAAATTTTAACAAAATCTCTCCTTTCCATGTCCAGGGAGCTCAGAAATGTCCGGGGGGGTTTGGAGCAGTTATTGACACAGAGAAATGATCGTGTTTATTCCAATTTCCCTGCTCACAGCTCAGCACTGCCTCCTGATTCCTAATAAATCCCCTCAAAACCACACTCCCATTACTTGTCTGCAAGTATTTTTGGTTTCCTGGGCTATTTTTGGCTCTGGTCTCTGCAGCACCACCCGGGTGTTGTTGTCCTGCCGGGTGCTCAGTGCTGAGCCGGCTCTCCAGGGTTCATTTATTTATTCCTTGACATGGAGGAGATGAAAATGTCCCCAGGCTGAGCTGGGAGAGGAGATGCTGAGGAGCCGAGGGGTGACCCAGGGCAGGAATTTGGGATTTGTGAATCGTGGGCAGCGGATGGGCTGGAATTCCCAGAGCCCCTGGATCCCTGGCAGTGCCCAAGGCCAGGCTGGACACTGGGACACCCTGGGACAGTGGGAGGTGTTCCTGCCATGGCAGGGCTGGCACTGGCTGGGATTGAAGTCCTTCCCAACCCAAACCATTCCAGGATGATTCCATGTTTTGTCCTTCCCCTAATCCCTCCCTGAGGTCGGGCTGGGCCGTGTCACACAGCTCTGGCTCCAGCAGGCAAAGCCCATTTGTAAAAGAACATTTCCATCACAAACGATGCCCCTGGACCACGTTTGGGCAGCAGGGATTTGATCCTGAACATCCTTTGGCCACTCAGATAATTCGGGAAATGATCCCTAGAAAAGCATCTCACAACCCAGCCCGTTGGATTATCCCAACACCTTTTCATCCTGCTGCACTCAAAAATCCGTGTGTGGAAAAGAGCTCCCCAATTTCCTGGATGTTGAATTCCACGTGCCAGAGCTGCCAGTGGGGGTGGCAGGAGCTCCCACACAGCCCCTGCTGCCACCACAGCCACCCACGGCTATTCCTGATTTTTTGGTGATGGTTGTGGGTGAATATTGGGGGAAGAGCTCGGTGTAAAATAAACCCAGCTTCAATAAAATAAACCCAGCGCCTGGGAATGGGGGGGGAAAAGGGCAGGGGCTGGCCAGAACTGAGCTCAGGGCTTGGGAATTGCCTGGGGAAAGGGAAGGGAAAGGGAGGAAAATTAAGGAAAAGGAAGGAAAATTAGGGAAAAGGAAGGAAAAGGTAAGGAAAAGGATGGAAAATGAAGGAAAAGTAAGGGAAAATGAAGGAAAATGAATGAAAAGGAAGGAAAGGTAAGGAAAATAAAGGAAAAGGAAGGAAAAGGAAGGAAAGATTACAAAAAGTAAAGAAAAGGGAAAGGAAGGAAAAGGAAAGAAAAGGAAGGAAAAGGAAGAAAAAGGAAGGAAAAGGAAGGAGAGGCATGGAAAAGTAAGGAAAAGGAAGGGAAAGTAAGAAAAGCAAGGAAAGGTGAGGAAAAGAAAGGGAAAAGTAAGGGAAGGTAAGAAAAGGAAGGAAAAGGAAGGGAAAAGTGAGGAAAATGAAGGAAAGGAAAGGTAAGGGAAAGGAAGGGAAAAGTAAGGGAAAGGAAGGAAAGGCATGGAAACGTAAGGAAAAGTGAGGTTTAAAACCGCATAATTAATGGTCCCTAATTAGCAACACCCTTGGAGCAGCCGCTTCCCGCAGCCTTTGTCAGGACACTGGGGGCTCAAAATAAATAAAGAATTTCTCCTCATCCCGCTGAGCTCGGTGAGCAGCCCCAGGCAGCCCCTGGGGCGGGTCCCTGCAGCAGGGACGGGATTTTGGGATGCTCCGCTGGAATTCCAGCTCGGAGAAGGCAGAGGGCTGGCACAGAAACCCCACAGAGCCCAGGGAAGCTGAATCCTTCAGCTGCAGCCCCTGGAAGGTCACTGGGATGGTCACATTTTACTGGGCAGCCCCTCTCTGTCCCAGTGCAAGGGATTTCTAAAGTTAATCACAAAATCTTTGCCGTTAAATATATTCAGCAACAATTATTTTTGAGTACCTCGGGTTTAATTTGGGCCCCTTGAAATTTTAATATCTGGCTTCAATATTTAATGCTGCCCTGAGATGGGTGTAGGAATTTCAAGTCTATGCTTTGAATGAAAGGAACCCTGGATTTCTTTATGGAAAGGGTTGGGATGGAGAGTTGAGGAAAGAGTCTGTCCTGAAAGGATCCAGCTCTTCCTCCTGTCACCCTACACGTGTGTATTTTATGTGGAGGGGCACTGCAGGGCTCATTCTGCTCTAATTAAGGCCTCTCATTTATTAAAATATCTTTAACACGTTTGCAGCACAGTACCAAACCCGAGAAGCATGATGATAATTTTTAAGGCTGTTTTTTTTTTCCTTCTGGGAGGGGGATGAGACGCCCAATTAACACACACCATTAATTTGTGAGCTGCATTTGAAGTGAAACGAGTAACACAGGATTTGTGGAATTATTTCAGAATCTACATTAGAGTCAAAATGCACAAAAAGTCTCGTGAGCTGCTGGGGTTTAGTGTTTAAAAGCTGCTGGAGTGGATGAGCTGGGGATTAAAAGGGTGAGGATGGGGTGTGAGGATGTCTGGAGAGCTCTGCCTCCATCAGAGGGCAAAGGAAAAACCCCACTGCGGTTGTGGGGCCGGGCTGGGGGTGAACGAGCCGGAATTTGGGTGAACATCTTGTTTTCCTGAAGGTGGGAACAGCAGCAGGACAGCAAGGGCACACCAAGGCTGGGTGACAGACAGGGATAAAGATTGGGAAGAAGATAAAGTTCCTGCTCCTGCAATTTCCCAATGGCAGAAGCCCACATTTATAATATCCATGATATATTTATAATCTGGACACATCTCCTGCACTCAGATGATCCCTCTCAGCTTTTACTGCTCCATTCCACGGGATCACAGCCTGCCCAGGGCTCATCCCATAATATCCTGCAGCAGGATTGTCCCCACAATGTCCCCTTTCCTCTGGGCTCATCCCATAATATCCTGGAGCAGGATTGTCCCCACAAAGTCCCCTCGCTCTGGGCTCATCCCATAATATCCTGGAGCAGGATTGTCCCCACAGTGTCCCCTCTCTCTGGGCTCATCCCATAATATCCTGGAGCAGGATTGTCCCCACAATGTCCCCTCGCTCTGGGCTCATCCCATAATATCCTGGAGCAGGATTGTCCCCACAATGTCCCCTCGCTCTGGGCTCATCCCATAATATCCTGGAGCAGGATTGTCCCCACAATGTCCCCTTTCCTCTGGGCTCATCCCGGGTTATCCTGCAGCTGGATTGTCCCCACAATGTCCCCTTTCCTCTGGGCTCATCCCATAATATCCTGGAGCAGGATTGTCCCCACAATGTCGCCTTTCCTCTGGGCTCATCCCATAATATCCTGGAGCAGGACTGTCCCCACAATGTCCCCTCTCTCTGGGCTCAGCCACCCCTTGGACAACGGGATTCACTGCCAGATGTGCAAACCTCTGGAGCCATTTGGAATGCCCGGCCACGCCTGCACTCAGCGCTCGGGGGGGGGCACGGGGCTCCTGGGGGGCGGAGCTGGCTGGGAATTGGGATCTGCTCCCAGGGATCAGGGGCAGGACGGCAGGAATGGGCTGGAGCTGTGCCAGGGAGGCCCGGGTTGGACACTGGGAATATTTCCATGGAAAGGGCGCCAGGCATTGGAACTGCCCAGGGCAGGGCTGAGTCCCCATCCCTGGGGGGTGCAGCAGCCCTTGGATGTGGCACTTGGGGACACGGGGCAGTGCTGGGAATGGTTGGATTTGAGAATCCCAGAGGAGATTTTCCAACCCAAACAATTCCATGAGTTCATGTGATAATAATAAATGTGATAATGTGATAATGTGACAAAGTGACAATGTGATATTTTATTCCTTGCAAGGGAGAAGAGGCCGGGTGTCAGCTCTGATGGCAGTGCTGGCGTTTGAATCCTGCAGCTGGGGCTCAGCTGTTGTAGATCCCTTCCAGGGAAATATCCCATTCCATTCCATTCCATTCCATTCCATTCCATTCCATTCCATTCCATTCCATTCCATTCCATTCCATTCCATTCCATATCCCATCCCATCCCATCCCATTTCCATTCCATTCCATTCCATTCCATATCCCATCCCATCCCATTCCATTCCATATCCCATCCCATCCCACTATCCCATCCCAAATCCCATCCCATCCCACTTTTCCTGAGACTCCCCATCCTGCTGTTTCAGCGTTGAGCTGGGATAAAGATGAGCTTGGCTTTTACAGCTCGCAGAATGTGATTTTATGGCTGAGCTGGCGGCAAACTCTGTCCCCACTCCTGCGACAACTTTGCTGAAGTGATCTCGGATTGGGTTTGTCCCCGTGGGAAGATGCAGCTCAGAAGAGGGAAAAGGGGAGTAGGAGCAATTCAGGCTCGAGGAAGGGACAAAGAAGGGAAGAGTGCCGAGCCCTGCTGATGGAAATTCATTAGCTCCGGGCTGAATAAGGAGCTGTGAATCTCTTTGAGTGTAAGAGCTCTGCCAGCTTGCAAAGGAGCAGATGTGCTCACAAGATGGAGAGTTGCAAATAGTCAAAATACTGTTTTTTGGGTTTTTTTTTTTGCTTTGGTGATTATCTTTTTTCATCGAAAATAAATCCAGATTGTGCATAGGCTGGAAAACAAAATAACAATATTTGGAGAGTGGGAGTGTTTATTTAACAGGTGGCTTATTTAGCAAATGGTTTACTCCTGCAAAAAATAATATTCCTGCAGGATCCTGCAGCAGTGATTGGGAACATCTGAGAGCAGGAAGGAGTTTTGGGGGGTGATTGCCTCGTGTGGGCTCGGGGGGGGCTGCTTTAATGACGAACATCTGCAGGAGCACGTTGCTAATTGCATCTGCATCTCTGATTGACTGGGAGGGGGTGCTGGAGAGTCACCCCTCCTTCCCTGGGAGCAGGAACAGCCCAGGCTGGGCTTGGAAGGGACTCTGGGATGGGTCTGCAGGGATATCCCCTATAACAGCGCGGTTTTGCTCTCATTCCCGGGAATTTATCCCGTGGAGGGCAAAAGCAGGGCGATGCCCTGATGGAAAAGGGGAAGGGCAGGAGCTGAGCTGGATCCCAACATTTTCCCTAAAGCTGATTTTTGGTGCGCGTCGCTCTTTGCCCCTCAGTCACCCACCCCAGCACTGGAGTTTGCAGATGTTGAGGGGTTTGGGAATTCGAGGCTTTTGGGTCTGCAGGATGACGGTGTCCCCACGCCCAGCTCCCACAGGCAGGTCCTGTCCCCGCCCCAAGCCGTGCTGTGACATTCCCTGCCCTGGCTGGGACATTCCCTGCCCTGGCTGTGACCACTGCAGCCTGAGCTGGAGCTGTTTAATTACAACAGTTTGGATAATTACTCCCACATCTGCCTCCCTCCAAGGCTGCCTTTCACATGGAGCAAGTACAAATGACTCCATGCTGCGGGGATTTTTATCCTGAACCTTCTTTATTGTCATTAACCCTTCCAAAGGCACTGTCCACCACCACTGGGTGGCCCCTAAGGTCCTTACAGCCCAAACCACTCCACGATTCCGTGATGAAGTCGCTGGTGCTGAGCAGCACCTGCTTGGAGGAGCTGTGCTTTGCTTTTCTGCCTCAGACTGTGAAAAGAATTATTTTCCAAAATATTTGTAATCTATTGGAATATTAAAGCACTTGTCAGAACTCCCAGGTTTTTCCAGAGGCGTGAGCAATAAATTCAGGTAAAGTGCCTTTGATGACAGAAGTAATGAACAGAAAAAAGTGATTATTAAATTAGAGCAGCCCTAATTCTCAACATTCTTTTGAGGTCTCCCCCCTCAAGTATTTATCTGATTTGTCATTTACAGCGACGATGTCATGGTTTTGGGTGGGAGAGGATTAGAAACTGAGGAAGTTTGGGGATGGGGGAAAGGCTGGGATGTTTTTTGCCTGGACTGGCCAAACCAACCCTTCTTGAGGAGATCCTGGTGAAAAGGGCAGAGCCTGGCAGCAATCCTGGCACCTTCCCCCACACGGCAAAGGAATTCCTGTGCAGCAGCAGCAGCTGGGTGAGGAATCGAGGAGAGGAACTGAATTCAAGATCACAGTTCTCAGAAAAATGAACACACTTGGCACGCTTGGAGCGAGATCCTTGGGGATCCCAGCTGAGAACAAAGCCAAGGCTGCGGTGCAGCTCTGGGAAATGCTCCTGTCCTGGCCAGGGCAGCTTGTCCTGGTGGCCAGGGGAGCTTGTCCTGGTGGCCAGGGGAGCTTGTCCTGCTGGCCCAGGGGATCTTGTCCTGGTAGCCAGGGAAGCTTGTCCTGGTAGCCAGGAGGGCTTGTCCTGGTAGCCCAGGAGGGCTTGTCCTGGTAGCCAGGGGAGCTTGTCCTGGTAGCCAGGAGGGCTTGTCCTGGTGGCCAGGGGATCTTGTCCTGGTAGCCCAGGGGATCTTGTCCTGGTAGCCAGGGGAGCTTGTCCTGCTGGCCCAGGGGAGCTTGTTTTGGTAGCCCAGGGGAGCTTGTCCTGGTAGCCAGGGAAGCTTGTCCTGGTGGCCAGAGCAGCCCTGCCCAGAGCCCTGCTCGTGCTGGATCCCATCTCAGAAATATTCCCGTGAAGAATCCTCTCCTCCCTCCTCGTGCTCATTAACCTTTACTGGAGTGCTCATTCTGTTTTCAAGCAGAAGGTCAAAGCCCTCAGCCGCTTTTTTCCCGAGGAATGAAGTGTCTGATCCTCCATCTCTGCAGGGAAATGCCACACCACGAGCTCCTCAGAGCCTCTCGACTGCGCCGCCGCCTTCCCGAGCAGCGACAGAGGGTGATTAACTGCGGGAAATTAATTCTTTAAATGCACTCTCTCACAGCGTGGCCTTTTGAAAAAGGTGCTTGAGGAGTCGGAGCAGAGAGTGAGGCGCTCGGTGAGGCTGCCAGGACAGGAGGGAAAGGCTGGCTGGGCTCAGGGGACATTGGCCACTCCAAGGCTGCTCCTGAGGGTGACAGGACGGACGTGGCCAGGGCAGGGGAGCTGATCTGAGCTAAGGAGCATCCCAGAGCTCCCGGGTTTGTGCAGATGGAGCTGGGAGCCAGGGGAGATGGTGAGAGCTCAGCTCTCCACGCACCAGCACTCACTCTGTTGTTGTCTTTGTCCCATGGCTTTTTTAGGGTCCTGGAATGGGGTGGGAGCTCAGCCTGGGCTGCAGCCTCCTCCTGCTCCTCCTCCTCTTCCTCCTCCTGTTTCTTCTCCTTCTCCTGCTCCTGCTCCTGCTCCTGCTCCTGCTCCTGCTCCTGTCCCTGCTCCTGTTCCTGCTCCTGTCCTTGCCTTCCCCTTCTCCACGGCTGGAGAGAGATGGGGACCAAGAAATAGGGACTGAGAGATGGGAATGTACCATGAGGATGAGAAGAGGACCAAGAGAAGGAGGAAAAGAGACAGGGACCAAGAGATGGAAACTGAGAGAAGAGGACCAAGGGAAAGGCGCCAAGAGATGGGGGAAAGAGGCAGGGACTAAGAGAAGGAGAAAAAGAGATGGGGACCAAGAGAAAGGGAAAAAGAGACAGGGACCAAGAGATGGGAATGGAGAGAAGGGGACCAGGAGATGGGGAAAAAGAGACAGTCACCAAAAGAAGGGGAAAAGGGGACAGGGACCAAGAGATGGGGAAAAAGAGACAGGAACCAAGAGATGGGCAGAGATGGGCACCTTTTTTGGTCCTTTTTTTTTGGGGAAAAAGAGACAAGGCCCAAGAGCTGGAAACTGAGAGGACCAAGAGACCAGGATTAAGAGATGGGAAGGAAGAGACAGGGATAAAAACATAGGGACCAAGACCCAGAGGCCAGGGGCTCAGGAGCAGCACACAGGAAAGTGTCCTCTCCCATCACACACTTTTTTTGTCTTTCTGCAACTCACAACACAGAGTACTGGGGAGGATATGTGCACCTGTCCTGCTAAAAGTCATTTCTAAAGGAGTCACAGGGATTTAGGATCCATAATTTTCGGCAAACTCACATTAAATCCTCTTTACACAGAAAATAGTGGCAAGCAAGATCTGTTGCTCCCCTGTCCCAGCCCCCCAGGCTCTGTTTTTAAATGTTTTTGGGGAAGGATTTGCAGTCATTTACTCCAAAGTTAATTTTTTTTCCCCCTTTATGGTGAAAAATGCAAGAAGGTCAAGGACAATGAAAAAACAATGAATTTGAAACTCAGCTCTTTCAGCAGTTCACTTAAACAGGAGAGGAAAAGCAGCTCCTTGGAGGCTTGAGAGCTTTCCCAGCCTGATGAACCGTGCAGAGCCCAAATTCCTGCAAGGACCTGGCTCATCAGTGGGGTGGGGCAGCTCCTGCCCGGCCCCAGCTGAAGGGACACAGCAGAAATTCTGAGCACCCCTGCAAGGCAGAATTACCCACCCCCCAAGGGGAAAGGATGTTTATAGCAAAAACAGCTGCAAAACCAGAGCGAGGGCGGGCAATTCTGGCTCAGAAATTCTGGAAATTCTTGGAAATTCTGGCCCTGCCATCCCATCCTCAGCCACCCGTTGGAAATCCAGGCTGCTGCTCCAGGCTTGGGGGGTTTTTCTCACTTGGGGCTCGCATTTGAGGGGTGGCCTGGGGGTTGATGCCTCTGGTGGGGCTGGGGAGGGAAGGGGACAAGCTGATGGCACTGCACAGAAATCACAGCGTGCCATGGGCCAGCTGGGTCTGGTTTGGGCTGGGAAATCCAAAAAGGAGGAATAAAAGTCCGGCTGGAATGCAATCACCGCTGCAGGCAGTTTGTGAGCTGGCAGCAGGGGAGGAAGGGGAGGGGATGGTGAATATCCCAATGCCTGGCTGGTCAGGGGAGCTGCCATGGCTGGAGCAGGACAGCTCTGCTGTCCCCTCCCTGTCCTTCCCTGCTGCACAAGGGACATTCCCGGTGCTCCTGCAATGCTGGGGCTGGGGCGTTTGGAACCCGGGGTCACTCTGAGCTGGGCTGCTCCTGGCAGCGTTCAGAGCTCTCTCTGTGGGAGAAGCCAGGCTCTGCTGCGGCCAGGTTTGTGGAGGGAGGGAGCCAAGGTGCTGTCACACCCCTGCCATCTCCTGCGGAATAAATCAGAGCAAACCCTCAGGGATAACTCTGGCAGCACTTGGGACTGAGCTGCACCCCCTGAGCCCCCAGCAGAGACCCCAGAGCCTCTCCCAGCTCATCCCAGCCCAGGGCAGAGCAGCCGGGGCGGGCGGGAACCGCTCCTCCCTTGTCCCACAATGCAGATTTTCATCCTGCCTGCCCACAGGAACGCTTCATCTGCCCTGGAATAGCAGCGACTGAAAACTGAGCTTATGAGAGGTGGCAAATCTGCTGATCTCTGCGGTTTTTAACACGAGAATTTTCTAATAAAAAGGAACCTTGGAGCTCTTCATGAATTAGGCATCAGGAGCTGGAGCAGGCAGCTGAAGGTGCCCCAGCAAAGCCCTTGCTCACACGGAGCTCTGAGAGCAGGATTTGCTGAGAATCCCTTCCCCATCGGAGCTCTGTGGCCCTGCCTTGCCCTGCCTGTTTCCAGGTGGATTATGGACTTTCCTGACTGCAGGATAAATCCCTGCCCTGCCCCCAGGGCTCGGTGGAGGAACACAAACAAGGACTGAGCCCCAGCACAGCAGGGCCAGCATCCCTGCCCTGCCACATCCCTGCTCACTCCTGCCCAAATTCAGAGCCACTTCCTCCCTTCCCTGCCACCACTGATTCCTCTGCTCTCACCACTAAGGCTGAATGGAGAATTTTTAATTCCTGGTTTTTTAATTCCCTTTTTTTTTTTTTTTTGGTCAACACTTCCTCATCTCACTGTGTCCTGTGTTGGCAGCTGCAGCTTGGCAGGAGGGTTTGGGGATGTGCCCCCATTCCCACAGCCCTGTGGGGTTGGGGAACACCCAGATCCCTCACCCTGTCCCAGCTCTGAGGGGTTTGGGTGCGTGGGGGACATGGAAGAGCATGTGGCAGTTTTTGGTGGCCCCACACTGCCAGTGCTGGAGTGCCAGGCTCCACCTCATCCTCTCCCTGCTCCTCCTCACTCATGGCAGCTCATGCCAGGATTTTAAAACTGTTAAAGATTCTTTTAAAACAAATGCTTTCCCCCTCCCCTTTATTATTTTTTTTTCCTCCAAAGAAACAACCCCCTCCATGGCAGCTGTGAAATGTGGATTATTTACCTCCAGACTGGGCACAAGGCAGAGCCAGCCTCAGAAGTAAATGCATATTTAGTCTTTAAGGCATATTTATCCATGTAAATACATATTTTGGTATACACATTCTTCATGACACAGTTCTGTGGGCTCTGTGGAGGTTTTGGTAGCAGAACGTTTGCCATTGTCTATTTCGAACACTTGCTCAGAAAATGTGCAAAAAAAGCAGCTGTCACTGGGATGGGTTTGACACTCCTGGATCTTAAAAACAGCATCGACTCTAAAAAAAAACCTATTGAAAAGTTTAAAAAAAGCTGTCTGGCTCTGAAGGATCCTGCCAACTACAAACCCTTGAGAAACTGCATTTGTTCCCGAGCTGTGAGACATCCCTCAGCTGAGTGTCAGCAGCGTGCCAGGGCCAGCAGCGGTGTCACAGCAGTGTCACAGCAGGGTGGGGACACAGCCCTGAGTGACCTCCCAGCCCGGGGGCTCCAGTGTGGCAAAAGCCCCGATGGAAATGCCCAGCTGAACCTTTTGTTTTCGTCTTGGGAAGGTGGGAATCGGTGGGGTCACACAGGACAGGGTGGGGCAGGACTGAGGAAGCACAGAACAAACCCAAAATGCGCCCCACAAGGGACAGGGCTGGCACCAGGGGGTCCCTCCCAGCCCCAAACCCTCTCCCACGCCTGTGGTCACTCTGGTGCCACTTTTGGGAGCAGATCCCAGCCTGTCCCACCCCAGCTCACCCAGAACCAGGTGTCCCCATCTGTCCCCATCTGTCCCCACCTGTCCCACTCTGCTGCAGATGCAGTCCTGCCCAAACCCCCAAATCCTCAAATCCCCCAAATCCCCAAATCCAGGCTGCAGAGCCCTTGCAGTCCCCCACCCCTCACACCCCCCAGCACTGCCAGCACCCTCCTGCCCCACAGGGACCCCCCTGGCACCCAGACACAGCTCCCAGCTCTGCTCGTGGTGTGGGTTTGGGTTTTTCTTTCTGGGCTCCTCCAGGAGGATGTTCCCCGCCCCCCCCGCAGGTGAAAATCAAACATGGGACAGGAACATCTCATCCCTGTCACCCAGTGCCTCTCCCTGGTGCAAATGCAAACATTCAACACTTCACTGTGCATTCTTTTTTTTTTTTTCCTTTTTTTTTTTTTTTTCATATTTAATAAAGCTGCTGTTCATTCTATTCTGTTGCTGGAAAGGTCAGGTTCCAAATTTCAGGAATCACTGGAATGCAGTGTATCATTGGAATGCAGGATTTGATCCAGCCACAGTATAGAACCCTCTCCCAATTTTACACACAGGGGTGAGGTTATCCATATCCTTATTTTTTTCCTTCAAAAAACTGCACTGACACAAGACTTCCTGCAGCACCACTGTTTCTAGTGAATGGATTCTAAAATAGAGCACTTTAAAGCTGCAATACAAGAGAGATCAGGATATCAGCACTGATAAACTCATTGGAGCCGAGTTTGCACCCTTTCCTTGCAGAATGGGTTCGTTCATGTTATTCCAGGTTTGAAAAAATGCCTGAAAACATTTCTGAAAACAGCAACTGCTTGGCACACGGCTGTAAATAATGAGAGAAATGATGGAGTCTGTCACTGGACACACGCAGAGTGACCCGGGATGGGTTATTGCCACCTTTGGGGGTGAACTTCTCTGTTCCTGCCCCTTCTCAGCAGGGACAGCAGAGGCACTGCACGTTCTGCCCTGGCACACTTCAGACTGAGCCCAGGAAACTCAGAGTCCTCCTCGATGAAAAAAAAAATGGGATTTTGGGACTGCTGAGTGTTCCCAGTGCTCAGCTGGTGCTGCTCACCTGCTGTGAGGAGAAAAAAAAATGGGGGAAATGGGAAATTTGTGTCATCTCCTGGAGCTCAAACACAGAACCTGGGAATGATCACAGTGAAAGTGGAGCTGTCCCCCCCAAGACCAGGCTGGATGGGCTTGGAGCAGCCTGGGATGGTGGAAATGTCCCTGTCCCCATCCCTGTCCCTGTCC
>VWZS01006962.1:15442-26858 GCA_013397075.1 Rhabdornis inornatus
ATTGATCAGGGAGTAGCCACAGGATGGAGGCACAAAAAAAAAAAAGTTGATTTACAGACTGGGGGGGATGATTTTGAATAATTCATGAAGTTTTATGAATATGCAACAGGTCGATGCATTTTAAAAAGTGTTCTCTGAATTAAGGGGTGCTCTTGGCTGAGTGCCCAGCACCCCGCTGTTATAACATTTCCCTTTATTGTCTCTTGTTGCCTTTTATTAAACTTTTCCTTTATTGTCTCTTATTGTCTTTAATTGTATTTTTTAAAAATCTACCAGGAGACTGAACCTCGTTTTCCAGAGGTGCCTCTCAGGGAATCCCTGTGGAGAGCAGAGAGCGCCGTGAGCACAGCCCAGCCCTGCCCCGGGAACGGCGCCGCTGGCTCCAGGAGGAGGAACTGCTCTTAAGGCGAGCACTTAAGAGTGGGAGTGCTTCATTTTTTACCAGCTGGATAATTGATCCATGTTTAAGGAACTGAGCATTAAGATCTGCAGTGCAATCAGTGAGAGGGGACTGGATGAAGCTCTCCTGGAAAACAGCTCATTTTCCTTCCAGGAGCCAGAGTCTGACAACCGTGCTCAGATAAAGACATTTATACTTATTTCGAAGGAATTGTATTTATTTGTTTGCCACAAAGCCTTTCTGCAGTTCCTGGGGATTTGCCACACCGAGTGCAAAGAGGGGAAATACAAAAATCAGCGCTGAGGAGCCAGGGAGGAGCTGGGACAGGGATGTCCCAGGGATGGACCTGGCACGAACCTTGGCCTTGGCAGGGCCAGCAGAATGGCCTTAAGTGTTGATTTGGATGGGATTTGGGCAGGAATTGTTCCCTGGGAATGATGTGGATGGGATTTGGGCAGGAATTGTTCCCTGGGAATGATTTGGATGGGATTTGGGCAGGAATTGTTCCCTGGGAATGATATGGATGGGATTTGGGCAGGAATTGTTCCCTGGGAGTGATGTGGATGGGATTTGGGCAGGAATTATTCCCTGGGAGTGATGTGGATGGGATCTGGGCAGGAATTGTTCTCTGGGAATGATTTGGATGGGATCTGGGCAGGAATTATTCCCTGGGAATGATTTGGATGGGATTTGGGCAGGAATTGTTCCCTGGGAATGATTTGGATGGGATCTGGGCAGGAATTGTTCCCGGGAGTGATTTGGATGGGATTTGGACAGGAATTGTTCCCTGGGAATGATTTGGGTGGGATTTGGGCAGGAATTGTTCCCTGGGAGTGATTTGGATGGGATTTGGTCAGGAATTGTTCCCTGGGAGGGTGGGAAGGGGCTGGGCTGGAATTCCCAGAGCAGCTGTGGCTGCCCCTGGATCCCTGGAGCTGCTTTTATTGAGGAGCTCTGGGAGTCAGGGGTGCAGACCCAAACCTGACTCCCACATGGATCCCACATGGACATGTTTTTATACCCTTTTCCTTATATAACTATATATTAATTATTAAACCCACATTGTTCTATTGTATACATTGATCTTATCCAAGCATGAATTCTTGTCATTTCCATTAGGCCCCCCAAAAATCTTTTCTCATGATTCCAGTTATGATTACATCATTTCTCATGATTCTCATTATGATTAAACAACAATCATATTCAATTACCAAACAATCATTACATTTAACAATCATATCATTTATCATATGATGATTATGCAGGTGTAGCTTCACATGATCTAGGAAAAACCAAAGCTCAACATTTGTTCCCAGGGCCCAGTTCCCTGTCCCAGGTCTATCCCCTGGATGTGTCATATGCAGTTCCCATGTTTTATAGGAACATTTTAACCCCATGCTATCACATCCTGCCCCAAATCCTGTTTGCTGCCACAGCCTCTCCCCAGTCCTGTTCAGCCCAAAAATCCTGGAGCACGGAGCTCCCTTTGGTTTCTGTGCACAGCCCTGCAGCTCCATTTTCGGTGGGTGACATTTTATTTGGCACAGACAACGTGACACGGCCCCAAACCCTCTGCTGTCCCCCCCGTGCAGAAAGGTTCAGGTAATAAACCCAAACCAAAACAAGATTAAACTCAGTTTTGAAGCTTAGTTTAGTGACTGATGACTGTGACTAACTGCAGGCCAGGGCACTTCCTCTCCTCTCATTAAAAAGAGACTTTCTGTGCTAAGTCAGGATGACAAATCAACCTTTAATTTATTACAAGGGCTGGGTGAGGAAGCTGAAGCATAACACAGGTGCTATTTCATTTTATGGTATGAAAAGAGTTCCCTCAACTTAAAGATAATTTGAACTAAGGCGGCTATAAAAGCGAGCAGAAAATTATGTAAATCTGATTTCCTGCATATGAACCAGCTCTGTCTTCCCAGGGCTTATTAAATCATACCTGGATTGTTTCTGCACAAAGGCAGGAGGGGAGTTAATGGGGGGAAAATGCTCTGACTTGAGCAGATAATAGAGAAGAGTTACAGTTCCCAAAGCTGCCTAAAGCAGGAGAATTGGATGGGAAAGAAACCTGAAGGAGAAGCAAACCTGGAGAAGCTTAATTATCAATTATGATGTCACACGAGGCCTGCTGGATGCCACACAGCTTAAAATATTGGGCTAGACTCTTAAAAATTCTTAAAAATTAATAGTCTTCAAAATTCATAATCTCCTGCAGACTTTTTCTTTTCCCCCTCAGAATTCTGACTGACTTTTCCTGTGGCTCCCTGGATTCTTTGCTGGCCAAGCAAAACGCTGTTGCTGGGTGTTAATAAGATTCTGTAGATTTGTGCTGATACATAAACTTTAAAAATAAACACACATTTAAAATTTAAAGACTCTTAGCGTGGTCTGCTCAGTCCTTGATCTACCCTGAGTAATTATTTTGGTGAGGACTGAGCAGCTCTTGATTTCCTGAGCGTTTGCTGTGCGAGGCCATGCGAGGTCACTTTGTTCTGGGACTTGGGGATTTTCAAAGCACTTTTGGGTGGTTCTCTGTGTCAGACCAGGGAAAAATGAAAAGGTTTAGATGTTTGAGGGCAGAATAAACCAGCTGCCTCTTTTTGCCCCCACTGAAATATTTCCATGTCATTGTTTCACACACGAGCTCCCAGCCTTAATATTTCTGCAGCCTGGAGGAATGTGTGATCAGGCTTTAAATAAAAGCTGGAATTGTTTGAGCCTGTGATTGCACCTGCAGCCATCCTGGGCATTTCCAGAGCTGGTTTTCCAGAGGGCAAGGAGAGCTGTGCCAAGGGAGGCTCAGGTCGGGCACCAGGAATTTCTCCATGGAAAGGGCAGGTTTGGATTCCCCATCCCTGGGGGGGTCTCAAAGCCCTGTGGATGTGGGGACAGGGGTCAGGGGTGGCCCTGGCAGTGCTGGGGATGGTTGGACTCCATGGTCTGGGAGGGCTTTTCCAACCTAAATGATTCCATGATTTTATGACCTGCAAATTCACTTCAGAGCCCTGGGAGCAATACCTTGAAATGCCTGGAAAGAAAATGAATTTCCATCTGGGAAATGATTAAAAGGCTGCTCCACGAGCAGCCTGATGCCTGAAATATCAAATGACCCAGGATTTAGAAGACACAAAGAGTTGAAAATGTCAGCTGCAGCCACTGAAGGGTAATAATTTCCTTCTAAGTCGGATTTTCCGTAGAGGCAGAGAGGCTGCATCCCTCAGGGTGAGGGAGGGACACACACAGAGCATCTCCAGGGGCTGGGATGGGACCCACTGGGACTCCCAGCGTGGCTGGGGCTGGAAACTGAGGTTGAGGGGACCCTAAAAACCCTCTGAAGGGAAGGAGAAATCCCTGCCATGGCACCACCCCAGTGCCAGCACACCTCGGGTGCCTCTGCAAGCTCTCCTTTCTTCCCGTTCAGGGATTATTGTCCCTAATCCTAATGTTTTACACCAGCCAGCACTTGTGGAAATAGTTAAGACACCCTTAGCACAGATAGGATTATATTCAGACATCTCTCCTGGTGCTGAATAGAAAGGAACAAAGTAATATTATATCAGTATCTCTAATTAATACAAGAGATTAGGAGAAGTGCTATGCTGGAACACATAAACCAGCATTTCCTAGCACCAAGGGCTGCATTAACCAGAAATAATTATAAGCTTTAATGCTGATGCTGTGTAGACAAAAGCACAGACCCCTTTAGGTTGTCTGAATAAGCAAGACTAATTCTGTTAAATGGATTATGCAGGGAGATGTTAATAAACATTTCATTTAACTATATTCAGGTTAATCGTTTACTAAAGCAAAGCCTCAATAAATCGGATTTTTTGGTGCAACACTTAAAATATACAGAGAAGGAAGGAATAAACTACCTCAAGGTCAAAGCAGTGAGGCAAAAAAAAAAAAAAAAAAAGATGAAAAAGGCTGGGCTGTCAAATAACGTTCCTTTAAAAGAAAAGATGGGGAGATAATGGGCCTCAGAAGGCTGGGGCCAGGCCCGGGGATAACATCTCTCTGTTTTGTTCCACTGGAAGCTGGTGGAGGATTTATGGCTGTGGAGGAGAGGGCTGACAGTCCATAAAGGACTCAGCCAGGGAGCAGCAGTGGTGGTGGGCAGGGAATTCCTGCAGAGCTCTGGAAGCTCTCCGGGCTCTGGGCAGGGGCAGAAAGCTCCAGCTGTGCCCCGGGGGTCGGCAGGGGCTGGGCAAAGCTCGACCTGGGCAGAGCAAAACCTTCAAAACCTCGGCTGAGGACGAACCAGGGAAGAGGGGGATTTGTTTGGCCTTGTGCAAATGAATTAAATCATCCTCGAGGCTGGGATGCAGCGGGGTGGGAAATTCAGGAGGGAAGTTAAACAGAGCAGTGAGAAGGAGGAAACTCTGCTGGAGTGTGTGCCACGTGGAAACTGGGATTAAACTGAGCTCTGGCCACGATGGAAACGCCTGGAAAATGCTGGGAAATTCAGGGATGGGGAAATGCCTCTGGATGCGAGAACTGGGGATTTCAGGGATGGGGAATTGACTTTGGATGTGGGCACTGGGAATTTCAGGGATGGAGAAATGAAATGCCTTTGGATCTGGGCACTGGGAATTTCAGAGATGGGGAAATGAAATGCCTTTGGATGTGGGCACTGGGAATTTCAGGAATGGGGAAATGCCTCTGGATGTGGGCATTCCCAGGTTCTCTCCAGCCTGACATTGCTCTGTCCCTGGCAGGGTTTAAAAAATCCCTCCTGTGCTGGGATCAGTGTTGGCATCAGTTCTGGGATCAGTTCTGGGCCCCTCAGGACAAGAAAGACATGGAGGGGCTGGAGCTTGTCCAGGGCAGGGAATGGAGCTGGGAAGGGGCTGGAGAATNAGATGGGAAGGGGCTCAGCCTGGAGAAAAGGAGGCTCAGGGGGGCCCTTGTGGCTCTGCACAACTCCCTGACAGGAGGGGACAGCCGGGGGGATTTGGGATCTGGGAACAGGGAACAGGGACTGGAGGAGAGGGAATGGCTCAAGTTGTGCCAGGGGAGGTTCAGGTTGGATTTGAGGGAAAATTCCCTCTGGAAAGGGCTGCCCAGCCCTGGCACAGCTGCCCAGGACAGGAATATCTGTTCCCTCCCCCAGCATCATCCCTGTCCTGCTCCAGCCCAGGGCTCAGATTTGGCTCAGTCCCTGTCCCTGCAGCCACTCCCTGCTCAAGGGGATGAAACTCGGGGCAGGATCTCGCTGTCTTGTGTTATCTGTCAAGAAGAGCTCAGCACTGCTAAGACAAATCTCTGGAAATCCTTGAGAAGGACACGGAATATTGCAGGAGCTGTCCAGGAGCTGGATAAACCAGAGCCGTGCAGGATAAAGCTGGGAAGTGCCAGGTGCTTAACAGAGGGGCTTTATCATCCTCTGGGATGGGAGTGCTGGCAGAAAGATTGAGGAGATGAGCCCCAGGAGAGTGATGGGGTTGATAAGAGAGGGGAGTTATCAGGCCCTGTCCATCAGCATCCACACAGGGCTGCTGGCAGGGCGGCAGCTAGGAAATGAAATGCTGATTTGTCCTTATTTCAAATTTAAATGAACAAAAAAAAAGCATTTTATGAGCCTTAAAATGGGAAAACAGGGACTAAAATATGATTGCTAGAAGTGCAGAAGCAAAAATCAGTTGTTTGTTGTGCTAAAAATCTGAAAGCTTAGTATTTTAAACACTTGAGATGTGCCACCAGCAATGTCTTAAAGTGAAATATTATCCCAGGCTGTGTTTGTGCACGCAAAGAAAATGAGACAGAAGCATTTCTTGTTTCAGTCATGAAGACCCCAGCTGGGATGTGCCCTGTGTCTAATTCAAAACTGATCCTGATGCTGATTTTGACCGAGGTAAAACATAGAATATGATATTTACAGGTAGAAAAAAAGAAGAGCCAAGCGATGAACACACGGTAACCATGGCCACCAGCTGAGTTATTCTGAATTGTGGGGATGTTTTCCTGGGATTTGGGGTTCCCTGGCTGTGGAACCCCGACCCGAGGAGGCAGAGGGAGGAACACGTCCCCTCCCTGCCCTCCACAGCAGTCAGAGTCACCTTTCCCATTCCCTGACAAATAACTCGTGCTGAATGCTGTAAACAGCCGCACACTCAGCTCAGACTGCTAAAAATACTCCCAGCACTGGGGATTTTCACTCTGATTGTTTTGGGTGGTGGGAGGGGTGGGGCTGCCAGCCCTGCTGTGCCTGGCTCAGCAGGGAGAGGCTCGGGGTGGGGGGGTAGAGGAGGTTCAGGGTCTCAAAGAACCTTCTGGAACAAAGCATCTCCCGAGATCAAGAGCCCTGCCCGGTTCCTCAATCAGAGGTTCCTGAAAATCCCTCCTGGTCCCTTGTGGGATCTCGCTCTGGTTCCTGCTCACCCGGAGAGGAGAAGGGTCCAGGGAGAGCTCAGAGCCCTCCCAGGGACTAAAGGGGTCCAGGAGAGCTGGAGAGGGACTGGGGACAAGGCACGGAGGGACAGGACACAGGGAATGGCTGTGAGCTGCCAGAGGGCAGGGCTGGATGGGATTTTGGGATGGAATTCCTGGCACAGGGTGCCCAGAGCAGCTGTGGCTGCCCCTGGATCCCTGGCAGTGCCCAAGGCCAGGCTGGACAGGGCTGGGAACAATCTGGGACAGTGGAAATTGTCCCTGCCGTGGCAGGGGTGGCACTGGGTGATCTCTGCAGTCCCTCCCGACCCAAACCATTCCAGGATCCTGGAATCCCAGGAATCCCTCCTGGCTATCCCAGAATCAGAGCAGTGCTGCTGCTCTGACAGTGCAGGACAAGCTCTAGTGACAGTGACAGCTCCAGGAACAACCCCCCCCATTTTCAACCTTCCCACACTGCTCAGGTGTGTCTCCAGTGGAAATCCATTTGGACAGAGATGAACCTGATGGTATCAAACAGAAACACCTTCCCTGAAACACTGCACAGGAGAAGAATCCCTCGGATGCCTTGATGGGATGAATGAAGTGGGAGCTGAGCACAGAGAGCTCGGAGTTTAACAGGATGAAATAGCACAGCCCTGATGGACTCGGATTCTGCTGCAAGGAATATTTCACAACCCCGAGAAGTATTTATGAGGAAAATCACTGTGAGGGAACAGAATGAAATTTGGCTTTATAGATCATCCTTTATACTCGAGTCGTGTCCCACTCCTTTGTGTGGCTGAGGAGTGCAGTGGTGTTGGAAAAATGAAACATCTCTGAGGAGCTCTGGAGCGATGGATGGGAGCAGCCTTGAGGAATGAGCTGGCCTGGGACAGACAGAGGAGCTGTGAGCCCCACCCTGGGGTAAAGCAGGGCTTGACGGGGTCACCACCTCATCCCAGCAAAGGGGAGGGCAGGAATCAGCCAAGGGAGCAGGGAGGATGGCTCTGGGCAGCAGGAGCAGACCCCATCACCCATGGGCACTTCTAGCACCTTCCAGGACCTTCTAGCACTGCCCAGACCCTCCTGGAGCTGCTCTGGCAGCCTCGGGGCCGTGCCCGTTCCCGGGGGTCTGGGCAGTGCCCGGCACCCTCTGGGGGAAGAGCCTTTCCTGATGTCCAGGCTGGATGGATGAGATGCCTGAGTAAGGCTCAGCCTGTGCCTCCCCTTGTGAGAATTCTCCAGATTTACTGCTCTTGGCACAGTCAGGGCAAAGGAAAGCACAAAGTTCCCTGGGATTTCTGAGTCTAAACCCTGTTCTCCCTGTCTGGGAGAAGGGGAGCAGCCCTGGGAGGGGTCACTGGGAGGAGCAGGTAAATCCTGCTGGATAAATGTCATTGTGTTGTGCTCTGGTCACACAGCTGGGATGGGAGCTGCTCGAGGCTGGGACTGTCCTCTCCCACATCTGCCCAGGTTTGGGTTCACCTGCAGCAACCACCAAACCCAGCCTTGTTTAGCCTGAAGTTCAACAGAAACCAAGCCTGACGCCGGGAATCCTGCCTGGGAATCCCAAATTGAACAGGAGAATGGCTCAGGATCTTCCACTGGCCATGGCAAACACAGCTTTGGTCAAGAGGACATCGAGAATAAACCATGAAAGGGCCAGAGGAGGCGATGGGAGAAACAAGCTGCTCATTCCCATTCCATTCCCATTCCCATTCCTATTCCCATTATTCCCATTCCCATTCCCATTATTCCCATTCCCATTCCCATTCCCATTATTCCCATTCCCATTATTCCCATTCCCATTCCTATTCCCATTCCTATTCCCATTATTCCCATTCCCATTATTCCCANGTATTCCCATTCTCCTTCCCATTCCCATTCCCTTTTCTATTCTCATTATTCCCATTGCCATTATTCCCATTCCCATTCGTATTCCCATTCTCCTTCCCATTCCCCCTCCCATTCCACTCCCATTCCCATTCTCATTCTCATTCTCAGTCCCATTCCCATTCCACTCCCATTCCCATTCTCATTCTCATTCTCAGTCCCATTCCCATTCCACTCCCATTCCCATTCCCATTCCCATTCCCACTCCCATTCCCATGCCCATTATTGCCATTATTCCCATTCCATGAGGGATATTCCCACCCCAAGGCACGGGGACAGTCTGGAGCCACCCCTCCGGGTTCCAGCTGGATCAATTCCCTATTCCCACATGGAATGGGCAGCAGAGCCATGGAGTGAGAACTGGGGAGCTCAGGTTCCTGTCTGAGCTCCCGGTGCAGATCCTCCTGCCAGCCCATAATAACTGCTTCCCTGACAATGTGCCTCTCATTTGTAAGTGTCACGTTGGAGACAAGGAAAAGCATTTTAATGTGACAGAAAAATTTGACTTGGGAGCTAATTACTTTCATTTGAGAGAATTTTTGGCTCATCTGCATACTTGACAATTATTTACAGCTTACATTGGTAATTAGAGGTTGGGTCTTGTGCTGAAATATTGCAAATGGCTTTGGAGACATTTGCTGATCCTCCTAACTTTGAGAGGAAATGAATTTATTAGTAGTTAATATGTAAAATATTTGTACTTCTGACCTTTTGTTAAACATTCTTCCTATATTTTAAATGATTGGTTGTCAGAGCCATTTTTCTCCAAGTGACGTGTGACATTGTAAATAAGCTCTTGAATTAAGCAGCACATTAAATCTCCGTGTTCAGTGGCAACCTTTGATGGTTCTCATTTATCAGGGAGACTTTGTTGGTTCTGCTGTGTTGAGGCGATGTCATACAGCAGCGTGAATGATAATTTTTTACACTGAACTTTCCAGTTTCTGCACGGTTTCCACATCATTCTTGTGCTCGTGACAGAGGATGTGGAGTTAAGCAGGTTGGAACATGATTTCTCTCCTTTTTTTTATTTTTTTTGGTGTACAAGGAAGGAAGATTTTGGCTGGAGGTGCTGGTAGCCTTTCAGCAAATCTTCCACTGAGCTGATTGGCAGATGATTCCTAAGATGTGGGGTTTATTCAGATTTCTGATGATTTTCCTAAGCATTTCTGGTGGGTTCCTCTTGGCCATGTTTCTGCCCAGTGCATGTATCCCTCTCTTTTTATAGGAATATTGAAAACCCCATAATCCACGGAAATTTATTCCCAAACTGTGCCAATAGCCAAGGAATTAATCACCAACAGTGATTCGATCAGAAGAAGGTGGGGGATGAAATAAACAACCAAGTGCAACTGTAATTCCAGAAGTTACAGTGGCCCCCTGAATTCTAACAGGCTGGGCCAGGGGAGGCTCAGGAATTCCCAGGAATTTCCAGGAAATTTCAGCATGGAATTTCCCCATGGAAAGGATGGGCAGGGATCGGAAGTGCCCAGGGAGGGTTGGAGTGCCCATCCCTGGAGGTGTCCCAGGAATTCCTGGAGGTGGCCCTGAGTGCTCTGGGGACAGGGTGGCATTGGGGACTGGACCCACCCGGGACTGGACTCAGTGGTCTGGGGGAGCTTTTCCAGTCTCAGAGGTTTTGGGATTGAGCTTTTGTGTCCTCTCCCAGGGCTGCCTGTGCATCCCCACCCTAACAGGGCACGGCTCAAAGCGAAGGGCACAGGAGGAGTCACCTCCAGCAGGGGATCCTGGCACTGGCACCCCCAGCACCCATTCCTGCATTTCCTTCCTTCCTTCCTTCCTTCCTTCCTTCCTGCCTGCCTTCCTGCCTTCCTGCCTTCCTGCCTTCCTGCCTTCCTGCCTTCCTGCCTTCCCTGCAGTAAAATCTCGAGCCTGCTCATGAGGGATGATTGCAATTTCCACGGGGCTGTGTGTGTGAGGAACAAACATCACTCCTCACAGCCTGAGCTATTTGCTCTTCAGATCCGAGAGCGTTTGTCTGCAGCCCCTGACGTGACATTAACTATTCGTGGAACTCGAGACTGTTCAAACACCGCCCCAGTAAAATTGTTGCTACTTTTCAACTTGATTGAGATCTTCCCCTGAGCCAGGCTGTGCTGCAGCCAGCTCTGCACACTCAGGGATGCAGGAGTGGCCAGAGACTGGGGCTGGCAGCCCTGGGCTCCCACGAGAGCTGTGGGGATTCAATGCCTGGAGATTTTGGTGATTTGTCACCCTGAACATGTTTGTCACCTGCAGCCGGGGCTCCCTGGGGTGGCTGCAGGGAAGGGATCAATCTCCCGTCACTGACTTTCTGAGGGATCCTTTCTTAGGATGGGCAGGTCCTGGCACAGGGTGCACGGAGCACCTGGAAGTGTTCAAGGCCAGGCTGGACATTGGGGCTGGGACACCCTGGGACAGTGGAAGGTGTCCCTGCCATGGCAGGGGTGGCACTGGGTGGGATTTACTTAAGGTCCCTCCCAACCCAGGCCCTTCTGTGATTCTGTGATTGATTCTGTGATTCTGTGATTGATTCTGTGATTCTGTGATTCTGTGATTCTGTGATTGATCCTGTGATTGATTCTGTGATTCTGTGATTGATTCTGTGATTCTGTGATTGATTCTGTGATTCTGTGATTGATCCTGTGATTGATTCTGTGATTCTGTGATTCTGATTGATTCTGTGACTTTGTGTCTGATTCTGTGACTCTGTGACTCTGTGATTCTGTCATTCTGTGATTGATC
>VWZS01006962.1:37766-50838 GCA_013397075.1 Rhabdornis inornatus
AGGAAAAAAAAAAAAAAAAAAAAAAAAAAAAGAGAACATTTGGGAGTTAATCACACATGGAAGACAAGTACAGAATGAGACAGCAAACAGTCATGCAAGAGACAGCACAGTTTAACCTGGAGTGGGGCTGGGACAGAGCTCGGTGCTGGAGCTGCACCCAGCAGTGCCCTGATCTGTATTTGGGGCACACCATCACCATTGTCCTGATCTGTATTTGGGACACACCATCACCATTGTCCTGATCTGCATTTGGGGCACACCATCAGCAGATTCCTGATCTGTATTTGGGGCACACCATCACCATTGTCCTGATCTGCATTTGGGGCACACCATCACCATTGTCCTGATCTGTATTTGGGACACACCATCACCCTGCCCTGATCTGTATTTGGGGCACACCATCACCATTGTCCTGATCTGTATTTGGTGCACACCATCACCATTGTCCTGATCTGTATTTGGGGCACACCATCACCATTGTCCTGATCTGCATTTGGGGCACACCATCACCATTGTCCTGATCTGTATCTGGTGCACACCATCAGCACCAGCACACTCCCAAGCTTTTTGCCCCTGGAGTTCTCCAGCTCCAAAGCATTTTTCCAGGGAGGTGAAACCTGGCTAAGAGAGAAGAGCTTTGTTCACTTCATTGAAGGCAATTTCCTCCCATGAATATCAGTCAAGGCGACAATTTTGAACAAAGAATGTTTTAAAGCAATAGTTTTTGTGCTTGGGTGAACTTTTAAGAAGGCACATCTTTTTAATTATTGAAGTCTTTCCAGAAGAAAACATTTCTCAGAAACATCAAACCCATTTGGAAGTTGTTTACTTCCCCCAGGGCAACCAATGCAAACAGGCAAAGTTAAGAGAAGACACAGTTCTCCTGCATCCAGCCTAATGAAACAATCACCTGTGGCTTTTCATTATAATTTGACTTTAGAATTCATTATTCTGGGCCTTTTTATTAGCTTTGAATAGTGCTATGCAAAATGAAATACCAGTCCCAATTAATCTTGCACGGAAGCAAGCTCCCATCTCAATGCAGCAATTCAATACTTCTCATAAAAAAGCTTTAACAAAATTACCAAGCTCAAAAGATCATTGACCATATCTTGACTATAACAAGAAACTAATGAAAAAAAAAGGAAAAAAAAAGGGCAGAGAGTTGACAAGCAGGGCTGTGCAGGGAATGGCTGAGCACACACCAGCTCCTGGCCAATTCTGAGGGGTTTTTGGTTTTTTTTTCCACCTACAATTGCTTTTCAGGTTAATGCTGTGCAAACACCAGCGCAAGAGAAATAGCAGGCAAATATTTCCCCAGATAAAAAAGTTATGGAGTTTCTTTACCCAACTGCTGAACTTCTGCTAATGCAGATGAATGTTTCCAACCTTCAAACCAATTACTGAGCACCTCGACAAACACACCGTGGGTGCTGATGGACCCAAAGCACGTTTTAAAGGCAAAATGGGATTTGAGCTGTGTTGCACTTTTAATTGGCATTAAAATCCCTGAAGTTGGTGACACCCTCAGCATGAAAAGGGTTTCAGGTGCTGAGGATTCCCAAGAGCCACAGGAATGCGTTAGTGGGGTTTGGATGACCCTGCTGAAAACCCCAAATGCTGGAGCTCAACACAAGGGAAAAGGGAAATCAGCATGAGGGAAAAGGAAATTCAACATGAGGGAAAAGGGAAATTCAACACGAGGGAAAAGGGAAATCAGCATGGGGGAAAAGGAAATGCAGCATGAGGGAAAAGGAAATTCAACACGAGGGAAAAGGAAATTCAGCATGAGAGAAAAAGGAAATTCAGCATGAGGGAAAAGGAAATTCAGCATGAGGGAAAAGGGAAATCAGCATGAGGGAAAAGGGAAATCAGCATGAGGGAAAAGGAAATTCAACACGAGGGAAAAGGAAATTCAACATGAGAGAAAAGGGAAATCAGCATGAGGGAAAAGGGAAATTCAACATGAGGGAAAGGGGATATTCAATATGATGGAAAAGGGAAATTCAGCATGAAGGAAAAAGGAAATTCAGCATGAGGGAAAAAGGAAATTCAACACAAGGGAAAAGGAAATTCAGCATGAGAGAAAAAGAAATTCAACATGAGAGAAAAGGAAATTCAACACGAGGGAAAAGGAAATTCAGCATGAGGGAAAGGAAAACTCAACATGAGGGAAAGGGGATATTCAATATGATGGAAAAGGGAAACTCAACATGAGGGCAAAGGGAAATACAACACGAGGGAAAAACAAAAAATTCAACACGAGGGAAAAAGGAAACTCCATGAGGGAAAAATGAAAACTCATCCCAGCAAATGCTCCCAGCCCCAAATGTTCCCCTGGGAAGGGAGGTTGTGTCCCTGCACGGAGCAGCCCTGACTTCAGCAGCACAAACAGGAATTGGGGTCAAACAAGAGACTCAGGGAAAACAAAAACCTATCAAGATTTCATTGATTTTTGTATTTTAATGATTGTTTTAAAAGCGTGACAATAATTTGATTTAGTGCTCCTTAACTTCTCCCAAACCTTCATGTTCTGAGCAATTTCAGCCTGCTCCTCATGGATAATTCTCAGCCTGGCTCAAATGTGTTGTGCAGTGATGACAAAAATTATTTTTCTGGCTACTTTAAGTTAACAGCATCTTTTTCTTGGGAATTTAGGAGTCAATCCTCGTGACTGTGGCATCTCAGGAAAGGAGAAGTTTACTCTTGCTGCAGATGAACACCACTTTTTCCAACAATCAGGCAAACTAGCACACTCAGTGAGCACAATATTTCATTAAAAAGCAAAATACCCTCCCCAAACCAGCAGGGATGGTGCTGGGATCGTGTCTCCCCTGGAAACATCGGATCTAGACTTAATTATAGGTGCTTAAGGTAGCATAAAGTCACAGAATCCTGGCAGCATTGAGGCTGGCAGCGAAGGCGGTGATTTCGTGTATTATTCTTGCAAAAAATCTCATTTTTTAATGCATTATTAGATCAAGGCATTGGAGAGACGGATCTATTTCCAGTTTCAAGTTCTAAAACTCTTTGCAGATCTTTATTCATGAAAGTGTTCAGGTCTATGGAGAGAAAACAAAACCAGCTGGTTTTGCAGAAGCACGCTAGGCTGGTTCATTCAAATTAAAATTTATTAATGACTCCTCAGGAGCACTGGAGGCAGGGAAGCGTGGGCAAGAGTGGCACTGTGTGTGCTGCACTTCCCTGGGACCCCATCCTGCAGGATCAGGGCTGCTCAGATTTCCAGGGATGCTCGTGGAAATAGAATCTGCAAGTCTGATGGAAAGCCACGACTTGGTGTGCGTGCACTGGGGAATTCTCCCCGAGCTTTGTTTCCCAAAGCAGAGGCAGAGCAGCGAGTGCCCAGCAGCTCCTGGTGTGCCCTGCTCCTCTGGGCACGGCCAAACCCAGCCCAAACCCAGCCTAAAGCAGAGCTTTAAGTCAGGCTGGGTTCAAAACTGCAAACCCAGGAATGTTCTGGGTGTTGGGATGCTGGCACAACATCCCTGGCTGCCAAACAGACCTGGGTGGGGATTTCTGCCCAGCTCTAAATGCACCAATGCCCCAAGCCCTGATTGATTTCCTGGCCAGTGAAGGAATTTTCACTCCTGTCCGAGCTAAACCTGCCCTGGTGCAGCAGGGAAATGCTCTGACAGGTTCTGGTGTGGCAGCCCAGCCCTGCCAGGCTGGGAAAAGGGAAATGTGCCTGCAGGAATCTCTAGCACGTTGTCAGGAGAAGAAGCAAAGCCTGATGTGCTCCCTAAAATCAGTTTTGATTTCCTGGCCAGTGAAGGAATTTTCACTCCTGTCCGAGCTAAACCTGCCCTGGTGCAGCAGGGAAATGCTCTGACAGGTTCTGGTGTGGCAGCCCAGCCCTGCCAGGCTGGGAAAAGGGAAATGTGCCTGCAGGAATCTCTAGCACGTTGTCAGGAGAAGAAGCAAAGCCTGATGTGCTCCCTAAAATCAGTTTGGTTGGGGGTGGTGAGCTGGATCTAAGGCTGGGAATAACCCAGGCAGCAGCTGAGTGGGTTTGAATGGAGAGGGAGAATAAACCCCAGGGATTTGTGGTGCAGCTCTAATCCTCAAAAGGGAAAGCTCTGGAGAACACAAGCACTGAAAACAGCTGGGCCAAGGAGGTGAGGTTAAATGTCAAGGACGTTTAGCGCTGCCTTTTACCAAAAGCACAGAGATTGGATCTAGAAATTCCTTTCTGATCCCAGAGAGAAAAGAGCTGGCAGAGAAAACCTCTCATCGAGATGGGAAACCAGCCCGTGAAAGGCTCCCCAGCACAAGGAGGCAAATTACAGGGAACAAAAGGAATGGGCTGCAAAAAAAAAAAAATAAAAAAGCCAGAACAGCAGCTCAGAAAGGAACCAGCACAAACCTGAGTGACCCCAGACACTGCAGAATCATTAAGGCTGGAAAAGAACTCCAAAATCATCGAGTCCAAGTTAAACACCACCATGCCCACCAAACCACAGAGTGAAGGAATAAACGAGAAGGAAACAAGAGCTCCTCTGCTCACAGAGAAATTCACCGTGGACCCAAACCTATTTTTGTCTCTGCTTTATCACAAGCTCAAACCCCGGCGTTCTGCATAAAAACATGGAAATGGAAATTGCCAGACCAGAGTTAAAGCAAAATTCAATCAGCTCAGGAGGCTGAGGTCAGAGGGATTTAAATATGTTTGCACATAAAATTGTCAAAACAACAGTAAATTCCTGGGCGGGGGAGGACAGCGGGACTGAGAATTACAGAAGTGTTCCAGGAGGGCAGGACCTGCAGCTGCAGCTTCCTGACACCCAAGGCTTGGGAAAAATATGAGCTGGGAGCTGCTGTTAGAGGATCCAGGCAGGTGAAAACAAGCAAGTAAATAAACCCTGACTCTTAGTTCACCAGAGGCCAATTACTTGTAATTATTTGCCCAGCAAATCTCCTTGCACGTGGTCAGGGAGGCAGCGATTCATCAGCCCCTGTTTGCCCCAGCAAAGGGAACAAACCCAGGGCAGATTCCTCCAGAAATCCAGGAGGATTTCTCTCCAGCCTGGCTGTGCTCACGCTGCTCCTCCTGAAATGAAACCTGAGATGAGGTTTGCTTCTGAAATGAGGAGGAACTCCTCACAAAGATGAATTTGGGCAGGGATTACTGCAGGAGCAGCCTGCAGCAGGAGGGGCTCAGGCTCTGCAAAGCCCAGCTTTTCCTCGCCGGGAGCCCATGGGGAGCTCAGCAAAAGAGCTGAGAGTGATTTCAGTCCGTGCCTGCAGCCAGGAGAGGAGAACCTCTGCTCCCAAATGGTGCCTAAAGTTTTAGTTTTGTATTTCCAGACTCTGCACTGCATTAGTAAATAACTCTGAACTCCACACAAAGTGTTCCAAGCTCTCCTCCCAGCTCAGGCACACACAACAATCCTTTTCCAGCCCCACAACCAAGGACAGCGCTGCAGCTCCAGCCCCAAAAAGTGCAACCAGCAGCGAATGGAGGAGAGAATCTGGGAGGGTGGGACTGCAGAACCTGGAGCTGGGATTGGACAATGAACCCCAAGGTGGGAATGGACCCAAACTGATCCAAGTGTGAGAATTCCTGACTTGGGTCCATCTTGGGTGGAGCCATGGCCAGGCTCTTGCACTGCCCAAGGTGAATCCTTGGAAGGGTTTTAATTAATCTCTGCTTTATTCCTTTAACTCTGTCCATCCTCTGTCCCACACATCCATCCCCGTGGGATTTCCAGCACATTCCCATCCCACCCATCACATTCCCATGCTCTGCTCGGTTCTCCAGAGCCCTCCCAGCCCATCCCTGGCACCAGCTCTAGAGCTGAAGCTCTGAATCCCATTTTTTGTTACAATGGTGCCTTATTTTATCACTCTGCAGCTGGTCCAAAACCAAACTGCTGCTAGAGGGATACCAGGCTTTAAAAATTAAAAAACTGTGTTTCATTGTGAGTAAAGCCACGCCTAATTCCTGGTTTGGGGAATAAAAAGCAGTGCTGTAATGAATTCTCAGTGTTCCTCACTGTTTCAGCAGCAGAAATTCCAGCCTGTTTTCCAAGGAACAGAAACTCTGGAATGTTTCACTGCTTTCTGCAGCCCCTCACACGTGGCCTTGGTCTCTGTCACTCCTCAGGGGTCTCAGGCTGGATTTTGGGAAAGGTTCTTGCCCCAGAGGGTGCCCAGGCTCCCCAGGGAATGGCACATTCCCAAAAGTGCCAGAGCCCCAGGATCTCCCAGGGATGCCCAGGATTTTGGGATTGTCCTGAGGAGAACTTTTCCCAGCTGGAGAACACAAAAAGCTTCTTCCATTTCCTTTTCCTTTTCCTTTTCCTTTTCCTTTTCCTTTTCCTTTTCCTTTTCCATTTCCATTTCATCAGTACAATTGTTTGACTTTGATATTTCGACTTGGAGGAATCAATAACTGGACCAAAACACAACTGGCAGTTAAATACCAGCTCATTAGTTAATTAAAAAATGCTTATAACTGCTTCCATTTATGACCTTTGATAATTAACTGGGTTTATTTAAGCTAATCTCCCCCAGGCTTCATCAGCTTTGTTAAAGATTAATGATTTATTGTGAAATCGAGGTCTTTAAGCCCAGGGAAGGCAGAGCCTGTTTGAGCACCACAAAAAAATGGAAAAACACTTCATAATAAATCTTTTGGATGGAAACTGTGAGTGGATGGGCCAGAGACGTGACCTTAATTTATTCTGTGTCTTTCTCTCACCCTTAATATTTTGCAATTACAATTAGAGCTTTTCTGCAGGTTTGAGTTATTACACCTTAATTGCCTCATAATGGTTTATTTTATTTAAATGGTTTATTCTTTTATTACAGCGTGATAAATATTTAATAGCTCTACGCTGGTGAGACGTTAAAAAAATAATAATTGTGAAGTTGAAATTTGGGATTGCCAGGGAGTTTTCTCACTCCAGCCTGCAGCAGCTCTACACCTCCAGCTGATTGTTTTGCTTGATAGCAGGGGCTTCTCAATAAATATTCAGATATTTTTTAGGGCTGCAGAAAACCACATTATTGACACATTTTTGTGCCCTGATGTGAAAGAACTCCAGTGGAAGGTAAATTTTGAGAGCCTCCAGGTTTGTGGATTGCAGCCCCGAGTCCCAGACTTGTTCTCAGCTGGCAGCACAATGGGGTGAATTTCAAATTTGACTTAAATTCGAATGGAATTATGGAAAGGCAGAAAAAGATACTAAAGGCATTGTTTTAATGCCCCATTCTACTAAAAGCTTTCTTATTTATTAATTTTTTAATACGTTCCATCGTGTTTTATGTAGGATGAACGATTTTATAGTGTGAAAAAAAATTAATTTAATTTAATTTAATTCAACTTAATTTAAATGTGAGAGGCGGCGTTATGTGTATGTGTGAACCAGCAACAGACATATTTTAATTAAAAACATTCAAAGTAATATTTTAATTAAAGGCCACGTATTTGGTTCTCTTGGCAGTAAAAATATGCATTTCCCATCTTCACTCTCACAACAATTTCACATCCATAAGACACTGGTGTTTGCTTAAGGCTTTACCTTTCACAGGACTGCCTGTATTTTGAATAAATGAATAAATCAGGGAACTTTGTCCTCAGCAAATGGGTGCTGGCAAAAGCAGCCACTCATTTGCAGGCCACTTTTTGGCTGCCACAAAAATAAACCCACAAACGGGAGGGCAGGTCTGTATCCGTGTTTACAGCACTAAACCATGAAAAATGAAAAAGCGCAGCGCAGGAAGAAAAAAAAATCTCCTGAATTAATGATGGATTTTAGCAGATTTGAGGAATGATTGTGAGCAGTGAGGTCTTTGAGAAGGAACCTGAGCAGCTGCAGCCCAGTGGGGTGTGCCCGGAGAGGCAAAACCCAGAGAAAAACCCAAAGCAGAGCAGGGCAGGGATTGCTGGGGCTGGGAGAGCAAAGGGAACGGCTTTGGTTGGGATCCAGGCCCCGGAGAGGCTCTGCCCACGCCTGGACCCCGCCGGCTTCTGGCCGTGGTCAAAAATAAAAGGCGATAAAAGGCACAGCCAGTCTGCAGCCTCTGCACAGGAGCTGTGTTCATGAAATATTCCATGGTTTTGTAATATTCCATGGTTTTATCATATTCCATGGTTTTGTAATATTCCATGGTTTTATCATATTCCATGGTTTTATCATATTCCATGGTTTTATCATATTCCATGGTTTTATCATATTCCATGGTTTTACAATATTCCACAGTTTTACGATATTCCATGGTTTTACAATATTCCATGGTTTTGCAGTATTCCATGGCTTTACAATATTCTGTGCTTTTACAATATTCCATGGTTTTACGATATTCCACATGGCTTGCAGGGTTTTTTCCTGCCATGAGGCTCAGGAAAGCAGCCCTGGGGATGTGATTTCTGCATTCCCTGCAGCCCTGGGGATGTGATTGATTCCTGCATTCCCTGCAGCCCTGGGGATGTGATTGATTCCTGCATTCCCTGCAGCCCTGGGGCAGCNCATTCCCTCCAGCCCTGGGTGGGTATGTGATTCCTGCATTCCCTGCAGCCCTGGGGATGTGATTGATTCCTGCATTCCCTGCAGCCCTGGGGCAGCTCCTCAGAATCTCCCGTGTGCCAAAAGGGAAATCCAAGGTTTCACCACCAACATCCGAGGGAAGGGTTGGGAACCTTTCCCACCCTGCTGCACCCCAGCTGTGCCATCCCAGCTCAAATGTTGGGATTTCCCACCGGGGGCAGCATCTGCCAGGGTCCCACAGGTCATGACTGCAAAGGACACCCCCAAATTCCAGGGATGAGCCACCTGCACGTGGAATCCAGGACAAAGCCTTGGCTGTGGCTGCCCTGGGTCCCTGCAGTGCCCAGGGCCAGGCTGGACAGGGCTGGGAGCACCTGGGACAGTGGGAATTGTCCCTGCCATGGCAGGGTGGGATGGGCTGGGCTCTGAGCCCCCTCCTAGTCCCATTCTAAAACAAAAATAAAACACGTTTTTGACTCAAATGAGTGGAGGAGGAGGAACGCCTTTGCTCATGGAAGAGAAAAAAGAACACTTCGGTTGAGGACACCTGACCCTGGTGCTCTGAGCACGACATTCCACGGGGACAGAGATCCCTGGGATCACCCTGAGCCTGCCCCAGCCCCAGTGCTGTGTCACCCGTGTGCTCTCTGTGCCTGGGTGACAAAACCAGGTGACGCAAAGACAGAAACCCACTGAACCTCACACATTTGGATGTGTCTGCATCACCAAAGGCACATGAAAGACAATGCTCTGATTTACTTATTCAAGCTGCAGTGTTCTAAAGGATAAACAATATTTGCTCACCACTCCTCATTCCTCATTTCAGATTTTTCCAGGGAAAACTGCTGCTTTAATGATTTTTACAGCTGTTGAGACCGTAACAAAATGAAGAAAATGTGACAAAGTTGGCTGTGTCCTTTGAGCTTGGTCTTTCATTCATATGGATAAATGGAAGCTCATGAATAATGCAGCCCTGGAAATGTGTTAGCATTTTCCTGCTCAGAAACATATGATTAGCACTGCTCTGACTCCCAGCAATGATATTCCTGTTCTCAGAGGTCACTCTTTGGATCTGCACAACTGTTGTTGTATTTCTGGGAATAAATGCAGCAAAATGCACGCAGGGATGGAGCAGGGGACACCTCTGGGGCACCAGAGATTTTCTGTCACTGATCCAGGGCAGTGCCATGGGAACACAGGGCTCAGGACAAGTCCCAGCTGCAGCAGTGACCCAGCAGCTCCCACAACCCCACACTGGGATAGGAATGACCTGAAATCCCAGCCAGTGCCACGCCTGCCATGGCAGGGACACCTCCCACTGTCCCAGGGTGTCCCAGTGTCCAAGCTGGCCTTGGGCACTGCCAGGGATCCAGGGGCAGCCACAGCTGCTCTGGGCACCCTGTGCCAGCCCTGCCCCCCCTGCCAGGAACAATTCCTGCCCAAATCCCATCCAGCCCTGCCCTGGGACACTGGGAACTCAGCACTGCATTTCCCACAAAACCAGAGGAAGGAACCAGAGGGATGTGCCCGAGTTACACAGGAGCAGCAGCTCGGACATGGGGATCTGGCAGGGGAGGTTCACATGAACTTCAGGCACCCAAACTCCCGGGGTTTGTGATCCATTTGTGTCCCAAGGAACCCAAACTCCCGGGGTTTGTGATCCATTTGTGTCCCAAGGAACCCAAACTCCCGGGGTTTGTGATCCATTGGTGTCCCAAGGAACCCAAATTCCCAGGGTTTGTGATCCATTTGTGTCCCAAGTACCCAAACTCCTGGGGTTTGTGATCCATTGGTGTCCCAAACTCCTGGGGTTTGTGATCCATTGGTGTCCCAAGGATGGTCCCTGTGGGATTGGGCTCCTTGTGCCTCGGGGCAGCCCAGGGAGAGGCTCCCCTGTCCAGGGGAAAAATCGGAATTGTGACCCCACCCTGGAGGGCTCCTGGGTGAAAGGAGGCAGCTGGAGCTCTGGAATACAGGCATGGAATACAGGTATGGAATACAGGTATGGAATACAGGTATGGAATACAGCCATGGAATACAGGTATGGAATACAGGTATGGAATACAGGCATGGAATACAGCCATGGAATACAGCCATGGAATACAGGTATGGAATACAGGTATGGAATACAGGTATGGAATAGAGCCATGGAATACAGACATGGAATACAGGCCGGGACACCTTTCCCAGGACAGAGCCATTGTCCCCAGCTGTCCCTCCCCATCCCTGGATTCCCACCCGGGGGTGTCCCCATCCCCTCTCCCCCCACACGGGTCCGACACGTGCCCAGAGCTCTTCCAGCGCTCTGCTGTTTGCTTTCCCTGGCACGGCCATTTGTGAATAACTTATTTAGTAATTAGTGCCTAATTACAGCTCTGCTGATCCCTGACGAGCCGAGCCCCTCAGACAATGCCTATCAAACGAATCATTACAATCTCTATCAATTACACACGGGACGTGCCCATGTCACGATGAGATCCATGAAATGACTACAATTCCTGTGAAAGGAGATTAATTAAGATGGAGTTAGGGTTTAAGAAGGAGCAGATTATCCTGCCCCTGTGCCCAGCCCTGCAGTGGATCTGTGCAGGGACAGGGATCCTCAGCACAGCAGGGACAGCAGCTCCTGGAGCTGAGCAAGGCCTGGAGCATCCCTGTGCCCAGGAAAGGCTGAGGGAGCTGGGGCTGCTCAGCCTGGAGAGGAGCCCCAGCTGAGAGGGGCCTAAGCCCTGGCTGTCCCTGGGTGTCCTTGAGTGTCCCTGAGTGTCCCTGTGTGTTCCTGAGTGTCCCTGGGTGTCCCTCAGTGTTCCTGGATGTCCCTGTCTATCCCTGAGTGTCCCTGAGTGTCCCTGAGTGTCCCTGTGTGTCCCTGGATGTTCCTGTCTGTCTGTCTCTCCCTGAGTGTCCCTATCTGTCTTTCCCTGTCTGTCCCTGAGTGTCCCTGAGTGTCCCTGTGTGTCCCTGAGTGTCCCTGGGTGTTCCTGTCTGTCCCTGAGTGTCCCTGTCTATCTGTCTTTCCCNTGTCTCTCCCTGAGTGTCCCTATCTGTCTTTCCCTGTCTGTCCCTGAGTGTCCCTGAGTGTCCCTGTGTGTCCCTGAGTGTCCCTGGGTGTTCCTGTCTGTCCCTGAGTGTCCCTGAGTGTCCCTGTGTGTCCCTGAGTGTCCCTGGGTGTTCCTGTCTGTCCCTGAGTGTCCCTGAGTGTCCCTGTGTGTCCCTGAGTGTCCCTGGGTGTTCCTGTCTGTCCCTGAGTGTCCCTGAGTGTCCCTGTGTGTCCCTGAGTGTCCCTGGGTGTTCCTGTCTGTCCCTGAGTGTCCCTGTCTATCTGTCTTTCCCTGTCTGTCCCTGTGTGTCCCTGTCTGTCCCTGGGTGTCCCTGGATGTCCCTGAGTATCCCTGTCTGTTCCAGGCTGTCCCTGTATTTCCCTGTCCTTCCCTGTCCTTCCCTGTCTGTCCCTGTGTGTCCCTGTCTGTCCCTGGGTGTCCCTGTGTGTCCCTGGATGTCCCTGAGTGTCCCCGAGTGCAGGGAGGGTCAGAGCAAGTCCCACACTCTGCTCCAGGGGCACAGCAGCGGCACCAGAGAAAGGAGCAGGGATTGATCCCAGGAATTCCCCTGCACGGGAGGCAGAACTTCTGCCCTGGGCAGTGCCCAGCCCCAAACTGTGCAGAGGGGCTGTGGAGTCTCCTCTCTGGGGATATTCCAGAACCATTGGGACACAACCCTGTGCTGTGGGATGTCCCTTCTGGAGCAGGGAGGTGGCACCAGAGGAGCCACTGTGGTCCCTTCCAGCCTGACCCATCCTGGGATTCAAGATTTGACCCCAAATTTTCCGGGTGCAATCAAAGCTGCCGGGCAGGGGGAAAAGAGGGGAGCACACCAGGAACCCTGGTGTGAATTATTGCAGTGCCAGGGGAGCCCAGGGAAGCACAGCTGGACAGATGTGGCCTGGAAAACACAGCAGGGCTGAGCAGCGCCTGCCTGCACAACCAGCAGTGGTGAAAATCCGAAAAAGCAACTTTCAAAAGTACTTTGTGGAACCAGGAATCCTTTCCACAACATTCTGCTCCGATGTTAGCAGGAGCCGGGTTTTTTTTAACTCAGCACTTTATTAAGGTGAATAAATTGAATCAGCTTGATGAAGAAGCTGAAGAAATGCACAGAACTACCTCTGGCTGTAAAATTGCACTAAAAACCAAACTAACAAAAAAAAAAAACAACAAAAAAAACCCCAAAAAAACCAAACAAAAAACCCCAAAACAAAACAAAAAGACCAAAAAAAAAAAAAAACACAAACAAACAAACAAACAAAAAAACCAAAAAAAAAAAAAAAAAAGGCAAAAGAAAAAACCAAAAAAAAATACCCCAAAACCCAAAAATCCCCAAAACATTCATGTCCCCTTTGATTGATAAGGCACAGTTTGATCCTGGCTCGGATTTCCCGTTCCTGCCGGCGTTCCCTCTCGTCCTTGCAGCACCCTGGCCAGCTCAGCACAGCCCCACACGGGCTGATGGAAACCGGACAATTTACATCGACAATTTATATTTATATATTTATATATTTATAT
>VWZS01006962.1:53714-65095 GCA_013397075.1 Rhabdornis inornatus
CTGGGTTTAGCTGGGCTCAGCTGCTTTCCCCAGAGGGACACAGGACAGCAGGGAGAGCCTCCATTGGTCTGGGAACCCCACTGGAAGTTCTCAGAGCTGTTTCCCTTGGGAACAGGAGTTTCCCATTCCAGTTCCATCAGGAGGAGGAATTTCCCATCCCAGGTCCATTGGGAACACAAATTCCCCGTCCCAGTTCCAATGGAACAGGAATTCCCCATCCCAGTTCCATTGGGAACAGGAGTTCCCATCCCAGTTCCATTGGGAACACGAATTCCCCATCCCAGTTCCATTGGGAACACGAATTCCCCATCCCAGTTCCAATGGAACAGGAGTTCCCATCCCAGTTCCATTGGGAACAGGAGTTCCCATCCCAGTTCCATTGGGAACAGGAGTTCCCATGACCACTTCCATCCCAACGCCCAGGCTGAATGCTCCTGGATCTCTGAGCAGGGTTTCCATGGATCTGGAGCCCTGCTGCTCTGCTGCCCTGGGTTCCAGCAGCTGGCTCCATGCCCAGGATCCGTGCTGGACCAGGATCTCCTCTCCTGGAGCAGCCAGTGCTGCCTGCACCGCTTGGACGCGGATAAAAACCGAGAGCTTGGGTCAGAAATGCCCCGGGGAGGACAGAGCACAGCAGGAGAAGGAGAAGGAGAAACTCCCTGAGGTTTAGGGGAGAAGGAGAAACCCCTGAGGTTTAGGGGAGAAGGAGAAACCCCCTGAGGTTTAGGGGAGAAGGAGAAGCTCCCTGAGGTTTAGGGGAGAAGGAGAAGCCCCCTGAGGTTTAGGGGAGAAGGAGAAGCCCCCTCAGGTTTAGGGGAGAAGCAGAAACCCCCTGAGGTTTAGGGGAAGAGGCAGAGCCTGGACCTGCTGAGCTCAGGTGGGACCTGCTGGAGGTAGAAGCGAGCCTTGGCTTTGGGAAGGTGCTCCAGGACCCCTGTGCTGTGGAGGGAGCAGAAACCATTTCTGAAAAGGCAAACCCCCAGGATGGGCCCATGGAAGATTCCTTGGATAAGAAATTGTTTGTTTGCAGTGACCAATCCCAAGAAGCATCTCACCCCCTGCAGAGCCCTGAGTTACCTTGCTGTGATTTCAGTGCTCCGTTTTCCTCTTAGATAATTGGTTCCTTTTCCCCCTAAACTCCTTTGTAGATTGGTTAGTTATAGAATTCCTTTGTTAATTGGTGCAAAATACAAAACCCTTAAACCCTATAAAAGTTTAGAACCCCACCCAGTGGATTTGCTGGACAGGACCCTTTGTAGAAGAAATAAATTTCCTATGGAATAATCCCATCTGCACATGGGATTATTCCATATCCCATTTCTCTGCTGGCCCTAAAGGCACATTGTGAGCCTGATTTCAATCTGGACAAGGCTTGCAAAGGTGCCTTGTGGCTGAGAACTGCCTGGGCAGTTTTGGGGTCTCACAGAGGCCCCCTCCACCAGCAACACTGTGCCCCAGCCCTGAGCAGGAGCCAGGAGCAGCCCAGCTGTGAGAACAGCCCTTTGCAAAGGCTCTGGAATGTCCTGGAGTGGATTTCAGATCTGATTTGCACCCCTGCAGGGTGGAGGGAGAGGTTTCCTCTGCAGGGGCTGGAGGAGCTCAGGGCAGTGGCTGCACCCAGGGCAGGGCTGGGAGGGATGGAGGAAAAACGAGCTGCAGGCACAGTGATGGCCCCAGGAGGCCTTGGGCTGGATCCAAACCTGATTAAATCAATAACTGTCCTCTGACTGACTGCAGCAGGCTTTCAGCAGGCTCCTAATGAGAACAGGAATTTTCATTTAAGTTTATAAGTATATATATACCTACACACACTTTTTTATACTGTACTTTCTGATGCAGACCAGCCTGCCTGTCTCAGCCAGAACTATGCAAATTGAAATTTGATTTGCTTTCCAGGCTGCCATTTGAGAGATAAAATAGCAAAATCTTTCTTAGGTAATTGGACAACAGCAGAAACTGTGGACACAAAGGGAATTTCCCTGGAGAGAGCATTTCTCTCCAGAAATGTCAGATTTGGTGGGCCAGGCAAAGCTGTCGAGCTAAAACTGAGCAGAAGCCTGACACATACCCAAAGGCACTGAGATGTGATTGCTCAGTCAATAAAATGAAACTGCTGGGTTTAAGGATGACACTGAACTTTATGAACAGGGCATTAATTAATTAAGTCTGTGTAAATTCCTGATGAGCCTGCCCGCACCCAGCCTGGGATCCAGGGCAGAAATCCCATGTGAAAAAATCATGAGAACGAAAGTCAGCACAGCAATCTATTCTGGTAAGAGAAATGTTCACACCTGTAATAAACAAGAAATCTGTCCCATGAGGATCAGTGAAGGAAATATGTAAAAACCCTAGAAACACAGAGATTTGATGGACATGTAAAATGCCATTTACTAACCAATGAATCAGGAGGCAAGAAAGTTATGAACCAATTAAAGTTACACACGAGGTCTTGGAAACTCTACAAAAATGTGCTGTGGCATTAAAAATTGGCTTTTCTGCATGAAGAACTGAGTCCTGCCTGCTTTACTGCTGTGACAAACCCTTCTTGCCCTGGTGCTGAGGAGCTGGAACAGGCTCCAGCCAGGGAAAAACCCAAAGAAAAGATTCCAGAGGGAGGAGGAACCACTGTGAAATGTGTGGAGGATCCCGTGATCCACGATGGATGAGATCACTCCAGCCTGCCAGGAGTGGGGAGCAGCAGCAGGGCTGTGCCCTCCACCCCCTCCATTCCCTCAGGAATGGAAAACACCCCCAGGACCACGGAGTCCGTGCCTAAGGAGATGTCTTCGGTCTGGCCCTGGTTGCCAGGAGTTGGCACAGCCAGGAATAACCACGGGATGGTGCCCTGGGTCAGCAGAGGGGTCACAGCAGGGCCCTTCCCCCTTTGCAGAGACCCTCGAGCTCCTGGTGCCACTGGGGAGCCACTGAGAGCCATTTACACCGAGCCCACTTACATTTGGGGGACAATATTCACTTTATTTACATTTCTGATCCTGGTGCCACTGAGGAACCACTGAGAGTGATTTACACCGAGCCCATTTGCATTTGGGGGACAATATTTATTTACATTTCTGATCCTGGTGCCACTGAGGAACCTCTGAGAGTGATTTACACTGAGCCCATTTTTTATCTGGGGGACAATATTCACTTTATTCACGTTTCTGATGCACAGCTGATGGATTGGGAATATTAACACAGGAGTTTAATTAGGAATCTCCGTGTAGGAACCAGCACACAGGGCAATCAACAGATGGAGATTGAGGGCACAGTCTGGTGCCCCTGGAATGTCACAGACAAGATCCCAAACGTGTGGCACTACCCAGGAGGACACAGTCAGGTGCTCAGTGAAGTCCTTGTGTGATGAACTCAGCACAGAAAATACCAGCACACCCCTCTCACAAAGCTGCTTCTCCTCCCAAATGTCACTCTTGGGCAGCTTTGCACAATTATTCACATTTTTTTCATAGTTCCTGGCAATGTGTCCAAGGATTCTGACATAAACCTGGGCATCAGTAACACCTCTGGATCACAGAACCAGCCATGTAAAAAACAATTTCCCTGGCAGCTGTTAGGAAAGGACAAGGATGCATCCTGGGGATGGCAAGGCTTTCTTAAGAAAGGATCAGGGATCCTTTCTTCAAACCCTTCCCCACAAAAACCAACACAGCTGGAGGGTCCAGAGGAGCCAGACACGAATAATTAGCAAATTGTCATTGATTATTCATCTTTTGGAACCACTGCTCCTCTGTGTTTTCCCCGCCAGGCTCAGACTTCCTTTTTTCCAGCTCTGGATTTATTTCATCTCTGGATCTCGGGCACAGCCACAGGGGCTTCAGCCAGGGACAGGATAAATGTTCCCAACCCCTGCCTGCCTGTCCCCAGGGCTGGAGTGGCTCTGGGTGACCTCTGGGGTGTCCCCAGCTCTCGGCAGCAGCGGGGCTGTCCCCTGGCCCTGGGCAGAGCCACAGCCCAGAAAGTTCTCCTCGTTCTCCTCACCCTGTCCAGCTCCATGGAGCCGCCGTGTCCTTGGCTCCCTCTGTGTCCCAGGCACTCAGGGGCAGCCTGGAGCTGGTCCTGACATCCCTTCAGCCTCCTCGTGGCGCCCTGGTGGATCACAGGGAGCCAGAGCCCTGTCCAGGGTGAAGGGAATAATCCTTCTCCTTCTACCCTGGGGTTTGTGCTCTTGGATGCAGATCCCAGTAATGGAGACCGGGCTCAGCCCTGTCCCCAAGAAATGTCGCCAGCTGTGCACAGCTGCTGAGTCATTTAGGAACATCATCACATTATCTAGATGATGTGCATGATGGATATTATGTACATTATGTATATTATGTACATTATGTTTGTTATGTGGGGATGTGCAGAGAAAAACCCACAGGTTTTCCAGCTCTGCTGCTAGGTGTTTGTTAAAAATCCCCCCCTGAGAGCAGAGAGCAGCCAATGGCCACTGAGTCCCCAGGGATGCTGGCCAGTGGCCGTGCAGGGGGGCCCTGTGCTCAGGGGTCACAGCACGGGGTCACACTGGGGTTTGGGATCCCCTTCCCATGTCCCTGCACACCCAAAGGGTTTCCCATGGGATGGGGGATCCCAAATTCCCCCAGGTCACAGCACGGGGTCACACTGTGGGTTTGGGATCCCTCTCCCGTGTCCCTGCACACCCAAGGGGTTTCCCTTGGAATAGGGGATCCCAAACTCCCCCAGGTCACAGCACGGGGTCACACTGTGGGTTTGGGATCCCTCTCCCGTGTCCCTGCACACCCAAGGGGTTTCCCTTGGAATAGGGGATCCCAAACTCCCCCAGGTCACAGCACGGGGTCACACTGGGAGCTGAGCTGCTCCCACTGGGGAATTTGGGATCCCCCTCCCGTGTCTTTGCACGCTCAAGGGGTTCCCCCGAAACGGGGGAGATCTCACATCCCCCCAGGTCACAGGATGGGGTCACACTGGGGAATTTGGGATCCCCCTCCCAAGGGTTTCCCCAAAATGCACACCCGAGGGGTGTCCCCCAAAATGTCTCTCCCCAGTCACCAGGATCACGAGGCCACTGCCCCCCTCCGACCGTGTCCCAGCAGGGCAGCTCAGGCTGCAGCACGCCCCGAGTCAGGGCAGCAATCCTGTTCTCACAGCCCTCCAGCAGCAAACGGAGAGAGCTCACAGCTCCCTCGCACATACCTGAACCAGCACAGATGGTCCAGTCTCAGTGCCAGCAACACGAAATGCAAGAGTTTCACAGGAGAAAATTCTCGCTGGGGGATGGAGGAGTCCACACTTAACGAGTTGCTACCCTGAGAATTGCTGTTGGTTTTTTTTTTCTTTTTTTTTTCTTTTTTTTTTTTTTTTGTCGTTTTCTTAAAGGGATAATGCTTCTAGATGATATTTATGTAAATTATAGGCAAAGGGAAAACGTCACCAAATGATCCTTGTTCCCATCCAAAATCCAGATCACCACCTTTAGGCCAGCTCTCCTTGTTCTGACTGCATTAAACAATCCCAGTATAAAATAAGATATTTCAGCTTGGTCCTTGAGTCAAACCTCTGAGCCAACATCCCCCATTTCCCTCCCGAGGTCAGGAGTAGACCCAGATTTCCGAATTTTCTCCCAGAACGTCCTGCTTCCCACAACCCCTCTCTTTCATGATGGAGAACATCTATTTTTATGATTTGTACCAGTGCACTTGGTACTTCTATGACATTTTCAACCTCTGCCTCTCAAAGTGCTTTTTTCAAGGGTGGCTACAAGGCACCTCATGATTTAAGATGGAAAAAATCCTGGCAGCAGCTCAGGGACAGATTCAGCTCTTCAAATGAAGCCAGACCTTCCTTTTACCTGCTCTGAATTGCAAATACACCAAGCTCCAGCTCCTTCTGGCTTAATATTCCTTTGTTTTCTCCTGCATTTCCCATTTAAAACAAGTGTAACATCATTCCCACTTTGGTAATGATCCCTCCAATATTAAATAAATGGCAGCAAAGGCTCCCTGTTATTTTCTGCCTGTTACATCTCTCCTGCAGGAATTCAGAACCTCTTGACAGCACTCATCATATGGGGAGTACGTTCAGGAGGAGATTTCATGGCTGGAAGGCAATAACTGTGGGATTTAAGCAACTCTGCATTTCCACTCAGTGAGGAATATCTTTATGTGTAGGATGCACACGGAATTTTGTCTCTCTTTCATCACCCTCAGAACAGAGCAGCAGCAGAAATCCACCACGAGCACCTTTGGATCCAGCAGCAGGTGGGTGAGTATCCAACAGCAGTGAAACGTTACCAAGGCACAGCTAAAAATCCATCCCCAGCAGCACCTGGAGACCCATCCTGGGCAAGTTCCTGGGCTTTCCAAGGAGAGCCTCTGGGCAACCTCCTGGGCAACCTCCTGGGCAACCTCCTGGGCTCTCCTTGGAGAGCTTCTGGGCAACCTCCTGGGCTTTCCAAGGAGACCCATCCTGGGCAGGTTCCTGAGCTTTCCAAGGAGAGCCTCTGGGCAACTTCCTGAGCTCTGCAAGGAGACCCAGCCTGGGCAACCTCCTGGGCAACTTCCTGGGCTCTCCTTGGAGAGCTTCTGGGCAACTTCCTGGGCACCCTCCTGAGCTCTCCAAGGAGACCCAACCTGGGCAAGTTTCTGAGCCCTCCAAGGAAATCCATCCTGGCAACCCTCCTGGGCTCTCCAAGGAAATCCATCCTGGGCACCCTCCTGAGCTCTCCAAGGAAATCCATCCTGGGCACCCTCCTGAGCTCTCCAAGGAAATCCATCCTGGCACCCCCCTGAGGTCTCCAAGGAAATCCATCCTGGGCACCCTCCTGAGCTCTCCAAGGAAATCCATCCTGGGCACCCTCCCCACCGAGTGCCCAACCTTTCACCTCTGATGCTGCTCATTGCCTTTTCCAAGAGGTTTCAGTTCTCTGCACCGAGGAGTGACAAAGCGAGGTGGGACAGAGCTCTGGCACATCCCAGGTCTCCAGCTCAGGATATTCCTGGGAATGTGCTGGACAATCTCTGCCCATGGGTGCCACTCTGAGCAGGAAGCTGTGGTTGTGCACGTCGTGCCGCAGCAGGGTGGGCTCAGCCGGGATTTCTGGCACAGCCACAACTCCCTGAGCCCCCCAGAAGGTGCCAGGGCTCTGAGAACCCAGCGCCTTGCCCAGCACGGAGCAGCCGCTGTGGCTGCAGACCCCCGCAGTGACCAGCACAGCATTTCCAGGGCGTGAGCAGGGACCAGCACACTGCTCCTCCTTGGCGTGGGGAGGAGCGACCCCGAGGCTGTGAACCGTCCCTGAGGATGTGCCACACGTCCCCGTTACTTACGGTTCAGAGGCAGGCTGGCATTGGTCGTCCCTAGCTTGTTGGCAGCGACACAAGTATAGTTGCCAAAGTGCTCTTCTGTCACATTGGTAACAGTAAGAAGGGATCTTGTACTATAATTTTTAATAGTGATTCCTTGTTGACCATTGATCAGTCTAGAAAGCAAAAAGAAAATGTCTATAACTCATATACCACAACCGAGGTTTAATATCTTTCTTTTTTCATAGCTCTCTTTCCTTCCCTGCTTTTACAGCCAGCCCTGAGGGCGCTGTGAGCTCTTTGCACGGTGCCAGTGCCTGTGCCCAGCACAATTCCTGGCGCTCTGGAGAGGCCAGGGCCAGCCCTGGGGCTGGGGGTGCTGAGGGGAACGAGCCGCCTGCGTGCCCTGCACTGAGAGAAACAAAAACACCCCCAGCCCCTCCTACCTGGAGGAGCGGGCACAGAAACTCCAGGATGCAGAACTCGGACCTTGAACTGGGCAGAGCCAGCTGGGAATCGAAATTCCCTCCCTGGGGCACAAAGGGGTTGTGGTGAGTCTTTCTAAGAGGGTTTTCTCAGCCTCTGGAGTTTGTTGAGTCTTTCTAAGAGGGTTTTCTCAGCCTCTGGAGTTTGCTGTGGACTCACACAGCTCTGGCTGGTGGCAGGTGAGGATCAGGAGCCAGGATTGTGACCATGGTTTCATTTGTGGGCCTCTACAGCTGCAAATGAGCCTTGAATTCAGGACAAAATGCTCCAGCAGCACTGCTGAGGCAGCAGCCTGGGCAGGAGCAGGTAATGAAGCACAGCAAAAAGCCAAATCAGGGCTCTTTTCAGCCAGCTCTGAGCTTCCCACCCCAAATCCAGAGGAAAAATGCAGATGTTTGGATGCTGCTCCCAAAGCTGTGCCAGGAGCACTGCTGGGCACCGGGACAAAGCAGGAGAACCGACTTTAATGATGTTTTTGTAGGCAAACCACGTCTGATCAAACAAGGAGACGAGAAGGGGAACTGTGTTATTAAAAACTCGCTACAGTTATTACTCAGAATTCCTTCTATTTCCCATAAGGAGCGGAGTTTTAGATTATAAATACAATTTCTGTCTGCAATATTAAAGGATATAATCATATATCCTGGGAATTAATGCCATCTTCTACGGTTCTGTCTGAAAACCTTGGCAAATCTGTCACTAATTGCACTTGTGCAGGCTGTGGGCTGAGCATTGCTCATTGCTATGGGAGAGCCTCTCTTCCCACAGGTCCTTGCTGCTCCCACTGGAATTTCTCCTCCCTGGGCAGTTTTTATTGCTGTAAAGGACCCTGCTCCCCCAGCCCAGGGCTGGGGAGAGGACATGCTCATCCCATGGGCATGAAAACACAAAAATGGGATTGAAGTGCCTGGTTTGGGGTGAACGTTGCTCTTGGAAGGTTTATCTTTTGTCCAGAAAGAGAAAACTTCTGTGCCAGGTGGGGCTTTGTCCCTTCAGCCTTTGCACGGGGATGTTCCCCTCCAAACCCACCCATGGCTGCTCCTCAGCTTCCTGCCTCTCCTGCAGGAAATTCCAGAGGAATTCTTCACTCTTCACTGTGCACAGGGTGCCCAGAGCAGCTGTGGCTGCCCCTGGATCCCTGGCAGTGCCCAAGGCCAGGCTGGACATTGGGACACCCTGGGACAGTGGGAGGTGTCCCTGCCATGGCAGGGGTGGCTCTGGGTGGGATTTGAGATCGTCTCCAGCCCAAGCCAGCCTGGGACCCTGTGCTTGGCCCCAACTCTTTCCAAGCCAGCTCCACACTTTTGGCCCAAACCAGAGTTTGAGCTGCACCATCTCCATTTCAATGGAAGGTTCACTTCCTTTTTCCCCAAGAAAAAATGGAATGCTGGGGACTTTTGCTGTCACCACGCCCTGTCAGAGGTGACATCTGCCTCAGAAGAACTGAGAGTGTCTGCCTGCTGTGACCTGTGACCTGTGACATTGATCATTGATCATTGATCATTGATCATTTATCGTTTATCATTTATCACTGATCATTGATCATTTACTGTTTGTCATTTATCATTGATCATTGATCATGTATTGTTCATTGTTTATTGTTTATCATTGATCATTGATCATTGATCCTTGATCACTGATCGTTTATCATTTATCATTGATCCTTGACCATTTACTGTTTATCATTGATCATTGATCATTATTCATTTACTGTTTATCATTGATCATTGATCATTTACTGTTTATCATTGATCATTGATCATTTCTCGTTTATCATTTATCATTGATCATTGATCATTTACTGTTTATCATTGATCATTGATCATTAATCATTTATCGTTTATCATCTATCATTGATCAATTACCATTGATCATTGATCACTGATCAATCCCCCGGCCTCACCAGTGACGCCCAGGCTGCAGCACCGTTCTGGGCTCTGTGCAGCCACCCTGCCCGTTCCTGTCCCTGTTTTGTGCCACCTGCGAGGGGACAGCAGCTCCCTGTGGCCGGGCTGGCTCCCACTCCCGCCCAGCCCCAGCCCCAGCCCCAGCCCTGTCCCTGCTGCCATCCCAGAACACCTGCACGCTCTTCAAACTTTGTTATTTCAAATGTAACTCTTGTTTGCTTTGAGGAGGAAAAGGGAATTAATATTTCAATATTTTATTTGGGTGGATTTTCCTTCCCTGTGGCTGTTGAATGTCTGAGTTGTAATTCCTGCGAGCCCAGAGCCCAGGCTGGGAGCAGACGTGGGCACAGAGCTGGCACAGTGAAGGCACTTTGCTCCCCACAGGAATCCTCAGCAACCTTCAAAGCCACTCACATTTCTGACACCCCATCCCTGGCAGTGCCCCTGGGCCCCTGGAAATGCCCCTGGATCCCTGGAAGTGTCCCTGGATCCCTGGANGGTGTTCCTGGATCCCTGGAAGTGTCCCTGGATCCCTGGAAATGCCCCTGGATCCCTGGAAGTGTCCCTGGATCCCTGGAAGTGTCCCTGGATCCCTGGAAATGCCCCAGGATCCCTGGAAGTGTCCCTGGGCCCCTGGAAATGCCCCTGGATCCCTGGAAGTGTCCCTGGATCCCTGGAAGGGCCCCTGGATCCCTGGAAGGGCCCCAGGATCCCTGGAAGCGTCCCTGGATCTCTGGAAGTGTCCCTGGATCCCTGGAAATGCCTCTGGATCCCTGGAAGTGTCCCTGGATCCCTGGAAATGTCCCTGGATCCCTGGCAGTGTCCCTGGACCCCTGGCAGTGCCCCAGGCCAGGCTGGACAGGGTTTGGAGCACTCTGGGATGGTGGAAGGTGTCCCTGCCCATGGCAGGGGCTTGGAATGGGATCATTTTTAGGATCCCTCCCAACCCAACCCAACCCAATGAGACGTTTCTGTGACAACTCCAAGATGTTTTTATCAACTTCTCCCCCAGATTTTCTCCGGCTCTCCCCACCCTGACCTGTGGCAGTCACTGACAGAAGTCCTGGGCAGGCAGTGATTAGGCAGAATTGCCCTCTCTGCCTCAAAGAGCAATAACTTGAACCCAGAGCAGCCTGGGACTGCCTCTGTGTTTATGTTTAATGGTTATTTTATGATGAGGTGATCCCTGGAGTCTGGGAATGGTGGGTTTGCATTTCCATTCATCTCAGTACCAACAATGCAGTTTCCACCCCCACAAGCCTTGTTTCAGACACTGCACGCACATTTATGATTCCAGGGCTAACTCCCACTGCTAATTTATGGAACAATCCATCCAGATTTCTAAACAAGAGGAGTCCAAGAGTATCTGGAAAAAAAAAAAGGCTCCTCTGTATTGTGTTAGCAGAGAATCCAGCGGGGTGTGCAGTCCCAGGGGGGAAATTCTGCCCTGAGCACGGCTGCAAATATCTGCAGGGTAAAGGGGGTGCTGCTGTGAGCCCCCTCTGAGAGCTGAACCTCCTCAGCTCGGCATCAAAGACGGCCTGAGCTGGCCAAGGATCATCTGAGCTGGCCAAGGGTCATCTGAGCTGGCCAAGGGTCATCTGAGCTGGCCAAGGATCACCCTGGGCTGGCCAAGGATCACTCTGAGCTGGCCAAGGATCACTCTGAGCTGGCCAAGGCTCACCCTGAGCTGCCTAAGGGTCACCCT
>VWZS01006962.1:77643-114921 GCA_013397075.1 Rhabdornis inornatus
TGTGATCAGGGTCAGATATTGATTGTGGTCGGGGTCAGATATTGATTGTGATCAGGGTCAGGTATTGACTGTGATCAGGGTCAGGTATTGATTATGATCAGGATCGGGTATTGACTGTGATCAGGGTCAGATATTGATAATGATCAGGGTCAGATATTGATTATGATCAGGGTCAGGGATTGATTGTGGGCACTGGGCACAGCACACCAGACCCAGAGCAGGCTGGAAGAGCCCCTGGCCCAAGGGAGGGGATGCTCCCCACTCCCAGCTGTGCCAGGGAGGCTCAGGGTGGATTTTGGGAAAGCTTTTTCCCCAGAGGGTGCTGGGCACTGCCCAGATCCCCAGGGAATGGGCACGGCGCCGAGGGCTCCAGGAGTGTTTGGACAGCGCTTCCAGGGATGCCCAGGGTGGGATTTGGGGGTGTCCGTGCAGGGCTGGGGGCTGCATCCATGATGTTGTGAGTCCTCCCAGCTCAGGATATTCCATGGCTCTGAGTCCCTCCCAACTCAGGATATTCCATGGCTCTGAGTCCCTCCCAACTCAGGATGTTCCATGGCTCTGAGTCCTCCCAACTCAGGATATTCCATGGCTCTGAGTCCCTCCCAACTCAGGATATTCCATGGCTCTGAGTCCCTCCCAGCTCAGGATATTCCATGGCTCTGAGTCCCTCCCAACTCAGGATATTCCATGGCTCTGAGTCCCTCCCAACTCAGGATGTTCCATGGCTCTGAGTCCTCCCAACTCAGGATATTCCATGGCTCTGAGTCCCTCCCAACTCAGGATGTTCCATGGATCTCAGTCCCTCCCAGCTCAGGATATTCCATGGCTCTGAGTCCCTCCCAACTCAGGATATTCCATGGATCTCAGTCCCTCCCAGCTCAGGATGTTCCATGGTTCTGTGAGTCCCGGGACATTCCATGGATCTAACTCAGCCCCAGCTGCCAGGACTCTCCTCCCTCTGCCCGTGTCCCCAATCCCGTCTGACGGAACAATCCCTGCCACCAGTGGGGACATTCCAGTGACCAAACCCTGGTGCTCCAGGAGCTTTGGAACGAGAGGAACCTGAGGGGGGCAGGAGGGACAGGAGCAGCTCACACCCACGGGATCCTCAGCCAGTGCCACCACTGTCACCACGAGGTGACCGGAGCCACGCCGGACAAACACAAACATTTGCACCCCAGAACTGGGAGCTCCAGCATGCCCCTGGGTCCAACAGGGATAAACCAGTCCCAGCATCCCAGTGAGGAGTGGGGAGGAGGGATGGGGACACTGTCACACATCCGTGCCAGCCCAGAAGGGAGAGCTGGCCCCGAGCCGGGCTGGGAACAGACACAGAGCTCTGCCTTTGCTGCTTCCCTCCCTGCAAGGGAGATAAAAGCAATGGACCTCAACGAATTCCAGGAATTACTAAGTAGATCTTTTGGCAGCAAAGCTGAGAAGAAAATGAATTAAAGCAAGCTGGTGGTTTTCCAAGGAAAGAAAGTTTGGAAGTAAAAAGCCAAGTGCCTCGGGGCGGGTTGGGAATGCAGGCTGGGAATGCAGGCAGAGCCCGGCTGCAGTCCCACAGGGGCAGGGAAGGCAGGCAGGGGACACCGAGGGCAGGGACAAACCACAGCAGGGGACAGTGGGGTCACCCTGTGCGGTGCCCAGCCCCAAACTCCCAGGTGGGACCTGTGTGTGACCCCAAACCCACACAGACACATCCAACACCTGAGCCCAGCTCCATCCTGCAGCTCCCAGGTGAGTTCACTGCCCTCACCTGACCACAACCAGCCAGGACCCCCCTGAGGTGGCCACCAGGCTGGCTACCTACACCTGACACAGGGCCAGGCACCCCTGGGCTCAGCTGGACACCCAGAGCTCAGGGAGACAGAGGGAATTTGGCTCAGCAGAGCTGCAGAAGGGGATTTATTGGGGTACACTGGATTTATTGGGGTACACTGGATCTGTTGGGGTACACTGGATATGCAGCACAGGAAGGAGGAGGAATCAGCTCCACCCCAGCTCTGTCATGGGCCAGGCCTGCAAGGATCGTCCAGAACTGCAGCAGAGCAGATTTAGGGATGGTGAGCTAGAGCTGGAACACATTGCTTGAGGGAGATGTCAGCGTGCTCTTCCCCTTTTTGCATTTTAAAGGCTGACAGAGTGAATGCTGACACCTGGACAGCAGCACCTGCCTGAGCCCCAGGCCCTTCCCTTCCCTTCCCTTCCCTTCCCTTCCCTTCCCAGGATTTTTATGGTCTCTGAGGTGCTGGGATGATTTAACACCAGAACCAATTCCTTCACTCGTTTCTGTGGATAAACACCTCGTGTTTAAACTGAAATCCATTATTCAACACAATGGGGAAAAATCAGAAATCACACTCTCGTTAGCTCCCAGCAGCAATGAAACCCCCAGATCCACACTTAGCTACAAGGATGAGCTAAGGACTGACACTGGAATCCAGGAAAAGAGCTCAAAGCAGAACTTTTCTGCAGAGAAGTGATCACAGCTCCCAGCCAGCCCGGGTGTGACTGGATCCCAGCACAGCAGCCAGGTGAGCCCAGCCAGGCCAGCACTCATTTCTGCTCTGGAATAAATGGAAGCATAAGTCAGAGCTAGCACTGAACAGATTGTTTGGGGTTGCAAAGACAGCAGCTGTCACAGCTTGACAGCTTTCTTGTTAGTGAATCAGCTTTCCTGACAGTCTTTTTGATTGAAAACCCCTGCTCCCTGACAGAGTGTTGGAGCTCATGTACATATGTAGCTCATGAAAATGAGAGGCAGCCATGGAAGGTCTCGAAGCTCCCGCTCTGCATTAAAAAAAAGTGAAGTTTATAGAAAGGGGGGGTTTGGCTGCCAGGTGGGGAGGGCTCAGCTCTGCTGGGACCTGGCAATGGCACCCCCAGAGCCACAGCCTCAGGGGGGGTCTGCAAAAGCAGGAAAGGCACAGAAATCCCAAATCCCGGCTGCTTTCACCCCTGGGAAGAGCCTGTGTAATTAAAAAAAAAAAAAAAAAAAATCTGTGTAATAAAAAATCAAAATTAAAAAACCTGTAATTTAAAAATGAGACTGAAAATCTGCACCTGGGTGTGGCTCTGCCAGGGTCTGCCCGGGTGGCAGAGGCACGGATGGGCACCAGGAACATGCCAGGATCCCCAATGTGTCCCAGGGGATGGGTTTGTGTTCCTGTGACAGCCCCAGGGGTGTCACACGTTCCTCAGGAAGGGACCAGAGATCCCCAGCCAATGCCTGGACCTGGCTTTACCTGGCACCCCTGGAATGCTGGCAGCTGCCCACGCAGGAAATTGCTGCCCTGAGAAACAATTCCTGGGGTTTTTTTTTTTTTCTCTTTCTCAGTCCTGGCCACCCACCCCAGCAGGAGCAGCAGAACTCGGGGATGATGACACAGCTGAGATTTCACAGAATTGTGTTCCAAACACTGGAAATGGAGCGTTTTGAAGCTCCATTTCCCCAAGTGAGCTGAATTCTCCCAGCCCAGCACCGACCCTCAGGATCTCTGTGAGAACAGCAGGAACCAAAACCACATCACAAATCTGGGATGTTCCTGGCCATGCCTGGGAGCACCACCTTCCATCCCAAATCCTGTGCTTGCTCTGCAGCTCTCAGGTGCAGAAAGGGTCACTTCAGCCTCCAAACAGTTTGGTTTTATTTGAGAAGAGCACAAGAGGTGAGCAGAAGCAGCTTCATTATTATTTATCAGCAGCTTTATTATTTATATATAAAATATGTATATTTTTTATGATGGTGCCTGAGCAGTGGTGCTGGAGGTTTTCCTGCCTTTTGCATCCACAGCACTGCTTTGTTGTAAACTATAAAAGCAAAGGGGATTTCTCCCAGCTCCTGCAGCTCCCATCTGCTGCCTCCACCACACCCTTGCTACCACAGGAGGTGTTTGAACCCCAGCCCTGCCACCAGGAAAAATCAGGTTGTGATAACATCATTACAGCACATTTCTAGTGCAGAACCATTTCAAACTGCAATTACTGGGATAAAAAAAAAAAAAATAAAGAAAAAAGCGAAAATCAAGGGATGGAGGGTTGCACAAAGCTGGCACTGCTCAGACCTGGCTTTTTTGTGACCCCAGCTGGTGCCAGCAGCTGCACTCAAACCCCTCTGAGCGTCACCTCAAAGGCTCTGCCAGGGACAGGGGGGGCTCAGCCTCGGCCCCACAGCAGCCAGGAGCAGCGAAATCACAGGGAGAAATATTGCTTTGCAGTCTGCTGGCTATTAGGAAATATTTTAAGCAATTGTTTTTGCTGCAGAGTGATCTGGGCGAGGGAACACTCCTGGAAGCTCGAGAGCTCTCCATTAATTTTGGCTCTAGCCCGGAGTCTAACACAGCTCTGCTCCAAATTGCTGCTCCAAACGCAGCAGCTCTTCAGAGATGATTCATTTCTATTAAAGCTTCAGCTTCCCTCGGCTGGGTTTTCACTGTGGGATCACCTGGAGGTGCTGGGAGAGGCACCAGGGAGCTCCATCCCATCCCCCCGGGCTGGGCTTTGACATCCAGCCCCGCATGGGGGATTTCAGCTGCTCACCAACCCTTCCAGGACCCAAATCTATGGAGAGGAGCACATTCCTGCTGCCCCTGAGGTGCAACAAAGGCTTCAGCAGATGTGGATGTACAGAGGTGTCCAGAATCCTATCGGAACCTTCCTCTGGCTTTAAAATGACAGCAAGAGTAGAGCAGGAGATAAAACCTCCTCAAAACCATTTCAGGAATTTTCCTGCCCTCAGATTCAGGATCTGGTCTCACACTTTCACCAGCAATGACCTGAAAGCTTCACACGGTGTCTTTGTGAAAACCAGCAACAATTTATTGGTGACAGGACTTCCCACCGGTTTTAGGGCAGGGGGACATGGCTGCTCCGTTATCTCACACAGCCAGGTTGGGAAAGATCTCCAGGGTCACCCCAACGCCCACCCTGTCCCCAGCCCAGAGCCCTGAGTGCCACCCCCAGGGATGGGCACTCCACCCCTCCCTGGGCAGCCCCTGCCCACCCTTTCCATGGAGGAACATTCCCAAATATTCACCTTAACCCTCCCCTGCCCACTGTTTCCATGCAGAAACATTCCCAAATATTCACCTTAACCTTGCCCTGCCCACCCTTTCCATGCAGAAACATTCCCAAATATTCACTTTAACCTTTCTCTACCCATCCTTTCCATGGAGAAACATTCCCAAATATTCATCTTAACCTTTCCCTGCCCACCCTTTCCATGGGGAAACATTCCCAAATATTCACCTTAACCTTGCCCTGCCCACCCTTTCCATGCAGAAACATTCCCAAATATTCACCTTAACCTTGCCCTGCCCACCCTTTCCATGCAGAAACATTCCCAAATATTCACCTTAACTTTCCCCTGCCCACCTTTTCCATGGAGAAACATTCCCAAATATTCACTTTAACTCTCCCCTGCCCGAGCTGCCCTCACAGCCCAGAGCTGGAGATGCTCCACCGCAGCCAGGAGAGAACCTGGAGGGGTCAGAGCTCCTGATGTGCAGCAGCAGTGCTGCAGCTGGGCTGGAGCAGCAGCTCCCTGCCCACCAAGGCAAGGCTGAATCCTGCTCCCAAATGGTGCCTTAATTTTTAGTTTTGTATTTCCAGACTCTGCACTGCATTGCTGTGTGACTCCGAACTCCACACAAAGTGTCCCAAGTTCTCCTCCCAGCTCAGGCACACACAACAATCCTTTTCCAGCCCCACAACCAAGGACAGCGCTGCAGCTCCAGCCCCAAAAAGTGCAAACAGCAGCGAATGGAGGAGAGAATCTGGGAGGGTGGGACTGCAGAACCTGGAGCTGGGATTGGACAATGAACCCCAGTATGGGAATGGACCCAAACTGATCCAAGTGTGAAAATTCCTGACTTGGGTCCATCTTGGGTGGAGCCATGGCCAGGCTCTTGCACTGCCCAAGGTGAATCTTTTGAAGGGCTTTTAATAAATCCTTGCTTTTTTCCTTTTAATAAATCCCTGCTTTATTCCTTTGACTCTGCCCAGCCTCTGTTCCAGGGAGCCTCTCCAGGCACCAAAGGTCCTGGGACCCTGAGCAGAGCAGCCCTGGCTGTCTCTGTTCCTGTCCCTGTCCCTTATCCCTGTCTCTGTCCCTTGTCCCTGTCCCCATCCCTGTCCCTGTCCCCATCCCTGTCCCTTATCCCTGTCCCCATCCCTGTCCCTGTCCCCCCTGCAGCAGCCCTGGCAGCTCTCACTCCCACTCTTGGCAGAGCAGAGCAGAGCAGAGCATTTCTGTGGAAAATGGAAAACTTCCCCCTCATCTGCTGAGAGGTCTCGAGCTCTGACGCTGCAGCTCCTCCAGCAGCAGCGCTGGGGATGTGCTGTGGTGGCACAAATGTCCCTCTCTGAGCAGGGACAGCAGGGACAGCAGCTCTGCCACACACCCACACCAACACCTATTTCCTAAAAAAAAAACCATTCAAGAATTTTCTCCCAAATTTACCCTAAACCAAAACAAATACACAATGTGCAGGAACCACACAGAGTTTGCAGAACCTCTGCACAGCCCCCCAAAGAAATCAATATTAATTTAAGAGCCAAATTGCACTCGAGTCTCAAACATGAGCTATATTGTTTTAATCTGGCTTCTGAAATGTTAATAAAAACACCTGAAGGACATAAAATGACAACCATTACTTTACACGAGGTTTCTTTCCCCACCACTGAAAGGAAATATTTTCTTCAAAGCAGCATCATTTTTTCCTCACCGAGCAATTGAGGTGGCTCTAATTGTCAGAGCAGTTCTTATCGGGTTGGTGTGAGCTGTTTCTCATTGTGTTGCTATGAGATAGGAAATCGTAGAACTCAGATAGGCTCTCAGTGATGAGACCAGCTTGCAAATTAGCTAAATAACAATTTAGTCCTAATGGTGACCAAAAATAACAAGAATAAACCTGAAAAGCAAAAAAAAAAACAAAAAAAAACCAAACCAACAAAAACCACCTGATGACATCGTGCATGAACAAAACCTCCAATTTATGGGACTGCAGAAATTCTCTAAAGACCTTTATTTTATATTAAAAAAAAAAAATCCAAACCTGTTACTCACACTGGTTTCACCTGAAATATTTCCTGGCAGCCCTCGACTGGTGGCTGCAGCCAAACCCAGCTCTGCTGTCCTTGATTGAAACCATGGCCCAGATTTCCAGAAGGGCCGTGCTGTCCCCTCAGCCCAGGGCAGCTCTGTGTCCTCACACCCTGAGCCCCCGGGCACAGGGAGCAGCTCCTGGTGACTCTGTGCTCCCAGCAGTGTGTGATGGAATCTGTCCCCTCCATCCCATGATGGAATCTGTCCCCTCCATCCTGAGATGGAATCTGTCCCCTCTATCCTGTGATGGATCTGTCCCCTCTATCCTGAGATGGAATCTGTCCCCTCCATCGTGTGATGGAATCTGTCCCCTCCATCCTGTGATGGAATCTGTCCCCTCTATCCTGTGATGGAATCTGTCCCCTCCATCCTGTGATGGATCTGTCCCCTCTATCCTGAGATGGAATCTGTCCCCTCCATCCTGAGATGGAATCTGTCCCCTCCATCCTGTGATGGAATCTGTCCCCTCCATCCTGTGATGGAATCTGTCCCCTCCATTCTGTGATGGAATCTGTCCCCTCCATCCTGTGATGGATCTGTCCCCTCTATCCTGAGATGGAATCTGTCCCCTCCATCGCTGTCCCCCCAGGCTCTCCAGTTGCAGCAGTTACTCCAAGCTGAGAGCAGAGTCCCATTGCAGGAGCGGGTCGGGATGGAACAGAGCAGGAGGAGCAGCCAGGGCCGGGGCTGGGCTGAGAGCAGAACCTGCACACCACATCCCTCACGGTGCCGATGTCCCTGTGTCCCCGTGTCCCCGTGTCCTGTGCATCCTGTGTCACTGTGTCCCTGTGCATTCTGTGTCTCTGTGTCCCTGTGTCATTGTATCCTGTGTCCCTGTGTCCCCGTGTCCCCGTGTCCTTGTGCCTCCTGTGTCCCCGTGTCCCTGTGTCCCCGTGTCTCCATGTCCCTGTGGCCCTGTGCATTCTGTGGCCCTGTGTCTCCATGTCCCCGTGGCCCTGTGTCCCTGTGTCCCTGTGTCCTTGTGTCTCTCTGTCCCTATGTCCCCATGTCCTTGTTCCCTGTGTCCCTGTGCCCCTGTGTCTCTGTCCCTGTGTGTGTCCCCATGTCCCTGTGCCACTGTGTCCCTGTACATCCTGTGTCCCTGTGTCCTTGTGTCTCTCTGTCCCTGTGTCCCCATGTCCCTGTCCCCTGTGTCCCTGTGCCCTGTGTCTCTCTGTCCCTGTGTGTGTCCCCGTGTCCCTGTGTGTGTCCCCGTGTCCCCGTGCATCCTTGCAGGGCCATCCCCATCCCCGTCCCCAGCCCCGTGCCAGGCAGCGGGAGCATTGTCCCCACTCAGAGCAGCTCCAGCTGTGCTCTGTGCAGATGTTTTGGGTGACAAGAGCTGCGGGGAGGTCGCTCCATCCCCCGTGTCTGCATGGCAAAGGAATCCCAGACAAAAGGGACCAATCCTGGAAGGATTCCCTTCCCACAGGGGTTCAGAAGTTCTGTGGCACACAGGGCAGGCTGGAGCCGTGCCCTGGGCACGGCTGGCACGGGCAGGGGCACAGCTGGTGCCTGGGGACCCTGCCCAGCAGCACCAACATCACCCACACATCCCAGACCGAGGGCACCACGCGGAGCAGGGCACACCCCACAAACCCCACCGGGCACTGAACCCACTGCTCCACGGAAAGAACCAAACCTGAGCCAAGTCTGAGCTCCAGGAGTCCCCAGGGCCACCGGGAGGCCAAATTCCCCTTCTGGAATTCTACCTGAGAGCTGGGGCAGCAGCAGAACCCCTGGCAGTGAAGCTTGGCTCCTAAAGCCAATGCTGGCCTTAACCCCAAATCCTCAACTTAGCCAGGGATATAAAGATGGAGCTGCAAATCAGTAGCTATTAAAAACAGAAAGAATCAGAGTTATTGATTCCTGCTTCGAGAGAAGCCCCCTCCTCCTCTCCCTTTTATTAGAGGAAAGTGGAAATTAAAATTAAATTGCTCAGAGCAATTTTATACTTTCTGCTAAAGCAGAGGAGGACTGAGACCTCCAGAAAATACGTGGGCTTTGTCTTCACATTTAATAATTTAACTGAGGCAATTTTCCTTCTTGAATCCAGACTCCAAACCTTGCCAAGGAAATGCTGATCCTGGGTCAGGAATGGATCACACCAGACACTTCCAGGGAAAACAGAGCCACGGTGACACGTCCAGGATTGGCAGCCCCAGCAAGCCCCGAAGTCCTGGAGTGTTTTTCCCCAGGAGATTTAAGGTTGCAGATATAATTAGGCCGGCGTGGCTTGTACAGGATGTCTGATTTCAAAGTAAAATCGGAGTGTTATCCATAATGTTATGCAAAACACCATAGCAACAGCGAGGAGCCCTCGAAGAAATGCTAATGAGGGGAGAAATGCTAATGAGGGGAGACATGCTAATGAGGGGAGATGTTCTGCACAACCCGGCCTGGCCAAGCGAAAACAAACACCCCACTTAAAATTCCTAACGAGGAGCTCACACATTCCTGCACCACAAAAACCCCACTGCGAGAAATTCCTCATCCGAGCATCCCAGCGGGAAGGGAAGTGGCACACACGGGATCTGCCTTCGGAACACTCCCCAAACCCCACAGGGATGGATGAAAACCCATGGCAGGGCTGGGATGTCCAGCCAGGGTCCCTCTGCTCCGGAATGAGCGGGGCCGTGACCCAGGGAATCCAGGGAATGTGGGAGCTGCTCCCAGCACACAGAGCCAAGGTCCAGAGGCACAGGAGAACCCGATGAAGCTGGGAATAAAGCCCCTAAATGGAGAGGATTTGCTGAAGGACACAAAACACGTGGGTGAAAAGGAAAGGGTTAAATCACAGGGTCTGCTGAGCTGGAGGGGATCCCTGAGGATCGTGGAATCCAAGCCTGAGCCCCGCACACGACACCCCACGAGTCACCCTTTTTTTGAGATCACTTCCAAACCCCTGGGCTCTGCCAGGTTTGGGACACAATCACTCCAAACTCAAGATTTCACCAGTTCGGTGACCCCAGTCCTTCGTTTTGTATTCCAGGTTAAAAACAGGGAAATAATAATGCAGTGACTACTTGGATAAACCAAACTGACACAAACAAAATCAGCCTAAGGAGCTTCAAAAACTTATTAAAAAGTTGAGTGAAGGAAATGCAGGGCTGCAGTGCAAGTGCTGAGCAGCCACCACGGCCTGGGTAAAGCTTTGTCAGGCACAGGAGGGGCCAGGGAATGACACCCAGCCCCTTTATTCCCCATAATAATGGGGAATAATGCCCGTGGGAATGCTGCTCAGGTGATCGGAGGTGTGAGAGCACCTGGGTGATGAGGAGAGGAGCAGCAGGTTCCTTAGGAATGGCTTGTGGAGCTGCAGGGCAGCAGGGAGGGCAGCAGCCGGGTTTGAGCACAACTCCCAGGCTCGGACCAGCTGAGCTGGGCTCAAATCTGCCTTCAGGGGGGCACACGGGGGCGGCAAAACTCTGCTGCTGCTGCTCTGGGCACCTGGGCACCAGTCCTGGGCACCTGGGCACCAGTCCTGCTCACCTGGGCACCAGTCCTGGGCGCCAGTCCTGGGCACCTGGGCACCTGAACATCAGTCCTGGGCACCTGGGCGCCAGTCCTGCTCACCTGGGCACCAGTCCTGCTCACCTGGGCACCAGTCCTGGGCACCTGAGCACCAGTCCTGGGCACCCGGGCACCAGTCCTGGGCGCCAGTCCTGGGCACCCGGGCACCTGAGCATTAGTCTGGGCACCTGGGCACCAGTCCTGCTCACCTGGGCACCTGGGCGCCAGTCCTGGGCACCTGGGCACCATCCTGCTCACGTGGGCACCTGAGCACCAGTCCTGCTCACCTGGGCACCAGTCCTGGGCACCTGTCCTGGGCACCTGGGCACCTGGGCACCAGTCCTGCTCACCTGGGCACCTGAGAATCAGTCTGGGCACCTGGGCACCATCCTGCTCACCTAGGCACCATCCTGGGCCTGTGGCTGGGGAGGGCTCGGTGATGCCACAAACAGGGATGAGAAGCCTGAAATCATCCGGAAAAATGGGAAAAGTCTCCTAAAAACTGCACAAAACCACCCAGGAACGAGTTCAAAAATGTCTTTTCCCTCCCCAAAGCCGCCGGGTCTTGAGCCAGTGGAGTCTGGAAGCTGCGGCTCTAACGGAGCTGTCCAAGGTACAATTCCAGGCAGACCGACCCTTAACTGCATTATCCCGAGAAAAGGGAATTCCACAATGCCACTCCACTTTAATCCCACAATTTCTATCTATTTAGACAGCTGACACTTTGAAATAAATGCAAATGAATGCCAGTTTCCTGAGCAGCACATCCCATTCCTCATCCTCCTGCTGTGGCCTCAGCTCTACTGGAAATTCCAGGATTTAGCAGCTGCCTTTGATATTCTCCAAGCACGTCAGTAACAGAGCAGGGGAGAAGGGGAGAAGTGACAGTGGCACATGGAGAGTCTCAGCCCAGCTGCCAGGTGACACACTAAATCCAGACACCGGTTCATTCAAAGCAGGGTTCAATATTCTAATCTATAAATCAGTATTTGCTTTACAAAATGTAATGGAAAATGCTAATAGGATTTACTGGTGAAATGGAATTGGATTAGGTCCTTTCTATTTGAACTTGATTTGGTGGAGCATTCCTTCCGCAGCTTCAGTGGCTTCTCTCCTTTTGTGCACCCCCACATCCTTGTGGAATCCAGGCAGATTCTCAGGCCACCCTTCTTCAGCGGGGAATTAGGGAGGGCAGATATAAATTCAATAGGAAATGTAGATTAAGGTGCAACAAGCAGAGTAATGAACCCTGAGCCGTGACATTAGAGCTCCCACGTGCTGGGAGCTCCGTGTTTGGGAAGGGCTGGGAGCTCCCAGCCGAGAAACTGGAATGTCACAAAGTCAATGTGGAATGTCCAAACCTGATCATTTCCGTGTCTCTGCCCGGGTGACTGAGCACGGCTCCGTGCCCTGAATATCCAACACGTGCCAACAGCTCCCTGCACCGGGAGAGGAGTCATGGGATCCACCGGGAATAAAATCATGGAATGTCACCAGGAGAGGAGTCATGGGATCCACCGGGAATACAATCATGGAATGTCACCAGGAGAGGAATCATGGGATCCACCAGGAATACAATCCTGGAATGTCACCAGGAGAGGAGTCATGGGATCCACCGGGAGTGGAGTCATGGAATGCCATCAGGAATACAATCCTGGAATGTCACCAGGAGAGGAGTCATGGGATCCACCGGGAATACAATCATGGAATGTCACCAGGAGAGGAATCATGGGATCCACCAGGAATACAATCCTGGAATGTCACCAGGAGCAGAGTTATGGGATCCACCGGGAGAGGAGTAATAGAATCCACTGGGAGTGGAGTCATGGAATGTCATCAGGAATATAATCATGGAATGCCACCAGGAGCACCATGATGGAATGTCACCAGGAACACAATCCTGGAATGCCACCAGGAGCACCATCCATCATGGAATGTCACCAGGAGTGGAGTCATGGAATGTCATCAGGAATATAATAATGGATTGTCACCAGAAGCAGAGTTACAGAATGTCACCAGGATCACCATTTATCATGGAATGTCACCAGGAATACAATCACGGAATGTCGCCAGGAATAGAATCATGGGGTGTCACCAGGAGCATCATTTATCACGGAATGCCACCAGGAATGCAACTCTGGAATGTCACCAGAAGCACCATCCATCATGGAATGTCACCTGGTATACAATCATGGAATGCCAGCAGCAATACAATCCTGGAATGCCGCCAGGAATGCAATCACAGAATGCCACCAGGAGCACAGTCCTGGAATGCCACCAGAAATGCAATCACAGAATGCCACCAGGAGCACCATCATGGAATGTCACCAGGAGCACAATCCATCATGGAATGTCACCAGGAATATCATCACGGAATGCCACCAGGAATACAATCATGGAATGCCACCAGGAGCACCACGATGGAATGTCACCAGGAACATAATCCTGGAATGCCACCAGGAGCACACCATCCATCATGGAATGCCTCCAGGAATACAATCATGGAATGTCCCCAGGAATACAATCCTGGAATGCCACCAGGAACACCATGATGGAATGTCACCAGGAACACAATCCTGGAATGCCACCAGGAGCACACCATCCATCATGGAATGCCTCCAGGAATACAATCATGGAATGTCCCCAGGAACACAATCCTGGAATGCCACCAGGAGCACCATCCATCACGGAATGCCTCCAGGAATACAATCATGGAATGTCCCCAGGAATACAATCCTGGAATGCCACCAGGGGCGGGCGAGAGCAGCAGCAGAGGAGCAGAACTCACAGCACGGTTTAGGTTGGACGAGCTCTCCAAGACACCGAGTCCAGCCTCCCCCAGCCCTGCCCCACGGCACAGCACCAGTGAAAGGATGGAATTCCTGGGGACAAACCCTGGCTCCCACCAGTTTGTTCTGGAAATGAACAGACGGCTTTAAAGGACAACAGGACTGAAGAACATCTGACAAAGGACACTGCCCAGCCAGAGGAGCTGAGGGCTTCCTCTCGTTTCCTTTCATTGAGGACTTTGCAGATTTAAGCTTGAAGATAAATTACCGTGAATTCCTCACAAGCAGGGACTGCAGGCAGATGTTTCCAGAGCTCCTGCTCTGAGCTCAGCTGTTGGGGACACGTCCCCAGCCCAGCGTGAGCAATGAGCTGACAGTGACAAACCAGCCACGTGCACACACTGCCACAGCTGCAGCCACGCTGCTGCCACGAGAGTCTGGAGCTCTGAGAAGTTATTTTAAAAAATAAAATTTATTACTCTGCGTATTGCCAGAGCAGACAGAAGTTTGCCGGAATGTGACACGATATCAGCACATCCATGAGGACACTCCCAGCTGGGCCCAGGTGGCTGCAGTGGGACAAAGAGCAGAACAGGGCACTGCCCTGGCACCCAGAGGGGATCCAGCCCCTCCAGAGGTGTCACTGCACTGTCCCCATGTGCCCAAGGAGCTCTGGAACACAATCCAGCTTTTCCAGAGGTGTCACTGCACTGTCCCCACGTGCCCAAGGAGCCCTGGAGCACAATCCAGCTTTTCCAGAGGTGTCACTGCACTGTCCCCACGTGCCCAAGGAGCCCTGGAGCACAATCCAGCTTTTCCAGAAGTGTCACTGCACTGTCCCCATGTGCCCTGGAGCACAATCCAGCTTTTCCAGAGGTGTCACTGCACTGTCCCCATGTGCCCAAGGAGCTCTGGAACACAATCCTGCTTTTCCAGAGGTGTCACTGCACTGTCCCCACGTGCCCAAGGAGCCCTGGAGCACAATCCAGCTTTTCCAGAAGTGTCACTGCACTGTCCCCATGTGCCCAAGGAACACTGGAGCACAATCCAGCTTTTCCAGAGGTGTCACTGCACTGTCCCCACATGCCCAAGGAGCCCTGGAGCACAATCCTGCTTTTCCAGAAGTGTCACTGCACTGTCCCCATGTGCCATGGAGCACGATCCAACTTTTCCAGAGGTGTCACTGCACTGTCCTCACGTGCCCTAGGAACCCTGGTGCCACATGAATGAGAACAGGCTGGGCACGTGAACGCCTCCAGGTTACAGCGGTGACCCCACAGTGACATGGAATGAGGGCTTTGCTGCCCACAGCAGCTGGGATAAGGTCTCTGGGGGAGACACAACACTGACACCTGATATTTGTGACCAATAAAACTGCCACAGTGACTCCAGAACCAGAAACAAATTACACACCGGGTAATTGAAGTTAACCAAAGAAAATTGTTAGAATGAACAACAGAAATTATTCACATTGTCTTGCCTGTGTTTCCTCATGTGTTGGAGGGAAAAAGAATATTTCACATCACACTGAGTGCTAAATCACATTGAGACCCAGGCTGAGAACGCCTCCTTGGTGTGGGAATCCCACCAGGTCAGAGCTGCAGGTGTCACCCAGCAGGGTCCCTGTGCCTGCAGTGGCACTGCACGAACCCCTCCTGCTCCTCCTCTGAGGAACAGCTCACACTCCCCTGAGATCAGTCCCCATCGAGTGACCCCAGCAGAGTTTCTCATCTCATTTCACCTCCAGCACAAGATAAACCAGGCAGGGCTCAGCCCAACATCCACAGCAGCCACACACTGCTCAGATCATCACCCAAAAACCAGAGTCTGCACCTCGAGCTCCTCGGTGGCACTCAGGCGGCCACCACAGAGCACAGGGAAAGCCTGTCCCTTCCCCTGGGACAGAGCCAGCAGCTCCAGTTTGCTGCTGCAGACCCTGCTCCTCCTCTGCTGCTCCAGCACACTGAGGGATAACAAAGAACAGCACTTACAGTTTACTGTCACTTTTACTTTTCTCACGTCTGGCACTGAGACGTCGTTCTCCGCACTGCACTCGTACTCCCCAGCCTGGTCTCTGGTGATTCCGTAGATGTCCAGGTACTGCCCGCTCTCAAAGGGCTTGGCTGAAAGGAAACAAGCACAGAACGAGATTACTGCAGGCTGAGCACAGAACCCCTGAAATCCAACATCTGCACAGCAGCCAGAGCTTAACACACACCCAAGGGAAGCTGCAGGAACCCCAAGGTGAGCTGAAACCCCCTCAGACTGCCGGGGCTGACTGAAGGTTCTCTCCCGATCCATCCCCACAGGGAGATTCAACAACCCTGAGATACAGCAGAGTGATTTGTCCCCAGTGGGTGTCACAGCTAGGAGTGTCCAGGGCCAGGCTGGACACTGGGGGTGGGAGCAGCCTGGGACAGTGGGAGCTGTCCCTGCCCATGGCAGGAGTGGACAAAACGAGCTTTAAATCCAACCCAAACCAGCCCAGCATTCCTGCCTTAAAAAGCTGCAGCACCCCTGAGGGTTTGCAGCCCTGCAGGATGGAGCAAAGGCAGGTGAGGGCAGCTGCAGGGACCAGAGACATTCCTGGAGCAGCTGATCCCAGCCAGGATCCAAGAATTAAACAGCAACAGCTCTCCTTGGCCACAGGACCCAAAGGAACGGGATCTGGGTGTCACACAGGAATAAAGGAACGGGATCTGGGTGTCACACAGGAATAAAGGAATGGGAACTGGGTGTCACACAGGAATAAAGGAATGGGATCTCAGTGTCACATAGGAATAAAGGAACGGGATCTGGGTGTCACACAGGAATAAAGGAACGGGATCTGGGTGTCACACAGGAATAAAGGAATGGGATCTGGGTGTCACACAGGAATAAAGGAATGGGATCTCAGTGTCACATAGGAATAAAGGAACGGGATCTGGGTGTCACACAGGAATAAAGGAATGGGAACTGGGTGTCACACAGGAATAAAGGAATGGGATCTCAGTGTCACATAGGAATAAAGGAACGGGATCTGGGTGTCACACAGGAATAAAGGAACGGGATCTGGGTGTCACACAGGAATAAAGGAATGGGATCTGGGTGTCACACAGGAATAAAGGAATGGGATCTCAGTGTCACATAGGAATAAAGGAACGGGATCTGGGTGTCACACAGGAATAAAGGAATGGGAACTGGGTGTCACACAGGAATAAAGGAATGGGATCTCAGTGTCACATAGGAATAAAGGAACGGGATCTGGGTGTCACACAGGAATAAAGGAACGGGATCTGGGTGTCACACAGGAACAAGGACAGTTCCAGGACAGATTTCCCTGATGGGACAGGACAGAACCAAACAGCAACGTTGGTGTCCCGTGGCTGCTCCCAAAATCCCCTCCCAGGTTTTCCTGCTGCTCCCACCGGGCAGGGAGTGTTTGACATCCCTCCCATGGAGCTGCTCCCTGCTCCAGCTGCCCTCCCGCACCTCTCCACGCAGGGAACAATTCACGGGTTTGGATCCCCCACAAGGCGCTCACCCCATCACAACCCCAAAAAGTTCCATGGAATTATTCCTTCAGCACAGCAGCCACGACCACAGACGCTGGAAATGACGGGTCTAAGGGTTTAAAAGGCTTGCTGGAAATGTTTTCCCAGCCTGAAACCTTTAATTGGCTGTTAATCACGGCGGCTTTCAGAGCTCTGGGAAAACCCCAGTGGGGACAAGGCAGAGCTGCTGTGTCATGGCCATCAAAGGGTGAATTATTTGTGTGTCTGCACCAGCCTGGGCTTGGCTGGCTCTGGAAAGAGTGGAAAATGTTGGGCTGGTTCTGAGCATTAAAGCTCTGAAATGTCTCCTGAGAGCCACACACTGCTCATTCAAAAGTGCAACGTTTCTCCAGTAAAAATGAGCTGATATCTGTGGGAATAAGCTCAGCCTCTATTAAAACTCTCATTTTCATTGCATTCTGTGAGTTATTAATGAATTCATCTACCTTTATTGAAAAGTAAAAAAATGCTTCTCGTTTATCATAAAACTGTCAAAAAGAAAAGGAATCCTGCTCGTTTCTGTGCTTTTGGGCAGTTTTAGGTTGTATCTCGCTAAGATTTTGATCTCACTCTTGTTCCTCAGTTCCTTCACAAGTCCCCAATTATCTGACCACCTTAGCTGGAATATTCCTCTCCTGACAAGTGTATTTTAACGAGAATATTTTTTTAACGAGGATTTTAAGAAGGCCTGAGGATTTCTAGGAACACCTTTAATTGCTCCTGAAGGGATGCTCGAGCTTCTGAAACGGTGCTGATGAAAATGGGACTTTTGTGAGGAATGTCCCTGGCCAGCCCCAGCTGCAGGGCAATGTCCCCTCAGCAATGGCTCGTGCCACTGAGTGTCCCTTAGTTGGATCCTAATCCCAAATCTCCCAAGGCTTGGTGCCTGCAAATCCTGTGAGAAAGGAAAGGCAAAAAATTCCCATCCCCTGAGCCCAAAGATGTTGCATTTTCGGGGAGAGCTGTGGGTTGGGAAGTGATTTTGGGAGTGATTTCATCACTGATCCAAAGGCCAAGGCAGGAATCCACCCAGCCATTTCCATTGGTGCTGCTGTTTGCTCTGCTGCCTTTAATCTGTTAATTAATGCCCTCATTTACTCCCCAGCACCTCCCTGGAGCTCCCGGGGAGTGTTTGATCCCGGGGACCATTGATTTAATGCCTTTACCTGGAACAGCCCCTCCAGGATAACCAGTGAGCCATGAAATTCTTATCAAATGTTAATAAAAACCCGGAGCTGCCTGAGTGGCTGCAGGAAGGACTGTCCCACCCCGGGCACCAGCAGTGCCCCAGGAAGGATCCTGAGCCCACCTGAGCCATCCCACATCCCAGGGGATGCAGCTTTGGGGAGTTTTCCAGGGAACATTGCTCACCCAGGCTTCCAGCTGACCAGAATTTCCCCCAAAGGAATCTCCACAGCAGCTCTGGCTGCCCCTGGAAATGTCCCAGGCCAGGTTGGACACTGGGGTTGGAGCAGCCTGGGACAGTGGGAGGTGTCCCTGCCATGGCAGGGGTGGCACTGGGTGGCTTTAAAGTCCCTCCCAACCCAAACGTTCCAGGATTTCCTTGACCCAGGAGAAAATAATCCTGGGTTTGAGTTCTCTGAGCCAAAGCACCTTGAGGAAGGAGGGCCCTGCCAGACTGTGGAAGCCCCTGGCAGCTGCCCCTGGAATTGCAGAGCCAGGAAAGTGCAGTTTTACCCTTCCCAAAGGGTGATCCATTCTGGAGCAGCCTCTCAGCGTGAAGGGGAGGTGGGAGCAGAGCTCAGAGATCCCACAGGGCACTGCTGCACTGCTGGGGGGGGAAAAAAACCTCCCCAAAATATCTGCTCCCTGTTCGGGAGTCAGCAAGGAAAAAAAAACCAACAGGCAGAAACTTCCTTCTGAAACTTCCAGCTTGAAACCCGTCTGTAAGCAGGAGATGGAACATCTCAAAGAGCTCACCCTTTGTACACAGGCAAAGCCCTGGAAATCTGATAATAATTCGTGTCAGTTCAGGATTTGCAGCCTGGAAATCCACGTCTGAAGCACTTGCACTCCAGCAAAGCCTTTGTGATTTCTGTCAGGGGTGGCTCTGGGGCAGGAGGAGCCGGATCTCTGACAGAGCTCGAGCTGTGTTTGCTCCTGGGGGTTTAGGGAGGCTTTTCTCAATCCCTCTTTGCTCCTCCCTCAAAGAACAGGAGGGTTCTGAGCTGCTGGATGGAAGGAACACTGAGTGTCCTGGTGCCAAGGACCTGCCTTCCATCCCACACGGGAAAATCTGCTTTTATCCAGCTCCTGGAACCCTGCTCCTCCAAATGCAGGTCTATCCCTACATCCAGGCCATCCTCCTGTTTTGGGAAAACTGCTGATGACCAGGAATGATGGAGCTAAAACTGTGAGAAACAGGAAAGAGAGCAGGGAAGGACTGCAAAATGTCAAACTGGGAGTAACCAGGGATGCCAGGATCCTGGAATGGTTTGTTAGAAGGGATCCTAAATCCCATCTCCTACCATCCCAGGCTGCTCCAGCCTGGCCTCGGGCATTTCCAAGGATCCAGGGGCAGCCCCAGCTGCTCTGGGCACCCTTTCCCTGTGCCAGGGCCTGCCAGGGAACAATTCCATCCCAATGTCTGCCCCAAGCTGCTCCTCCTTCCCCTCCACTGCCCGCCCTGAGCAGCCTGGGGAACCTCCCGCGGGAAACTTCCATCAAAACCAAAGTGGGAAAGAATTTTGATGTGCAGCCCCTGAATTTTGGTAAAGAAGAACGTTTCAGCAGAATATTTCTGAGTGTTGCTGCCAGCAGAGCTTTGGTGGGACACAGCAGGGCTGAAGCTGCAGAACTCCATCCTTGAACATTCTGCCTCCATCCCTAAACTATCGATGCTGCACTTCGCTGGGAAATGTCAGAACAAAATAAGTAATACCTGCAATTTATTCGGGTGACATTTCAACAATACAGATCTGGAGATTACAACCCGCAGCCCTGTAACGCTGAGTGGGGAGATTTGCTGGATTTACATAATGGGGCTGTGTAATGAATATTTATAGAATGCAAGCATTTACATAATGACTGCAAGTTAAACATGCACAATAAAGATTCCAGGCCAATAATTTACGGACTAAGTTTAAAAATCACCTTGAAATGCATTTTGTTTTTATTCCTGCGAAGGGTTCAATTTATCTCTTGTTCAGAAAAATTGAATCCGACCTCATGCGAGTCGAGGCTGTGTTGATGTAAATCATGATCATATCCTGGAATTAGTCTACATTGAGTCATTTGTATTCAGAGATTTCAGTTCCTTATCTTTTAGCAGCAGCTTTGACAAACAATTTGAGAATACTCTAAATATGCTTCGTTAATATAATTTAGTGCTGGATGGGAGATGTGCTGGGAGCCTCATTAGTGCTGCTGGGAATTAGAGCGAGGCCAGGCAGGAATTAGCAAGTGCAGATGAAGCTGATGCATGGAGGGAGGGGAGGTGCTGCACACAGAATACCAACCACGGCAGAAATCTGGGTTTTATGGCAGAAATCTGGGTTTTTATGGCAGAAATCTGAGGGATTTTATGGCAGGAATCTGGGTTTTCATGGAAGGAATCTGGGTTAGTGTGGCAGGAATCTGGGTTTTCATGGCAGAAATCTGGGGTTTTATGGCAGAAATCTGAGGTTTCATGGCAGGTATTTGGGTTTTCATGGCAGAAATCTTAGGTTTCATGGCAGAAATCTGAGGGATTTCATGGCAGAAATCTGGGTTTTCACAGCAGGAATCTGGGTTTTCATGGCAGAAATCTGAGGTTTCACGGCAGAAATCTGGGTTTTCATGGCAGGAATCTTTGTTTTTATGGCAGAAATCTGAGGGTTTTCATGGCAGAAATCTGGATTTTCATGGCAGAAATCTGAGGGTTTTCACAGCAGGAATCTGGGTTTTCACAGCAGGAATCTGGGTTTTCATGGCAGGAATCTGAGGTTTCACAGCAGGAATCTGGGTTTTCACTGCAGGAATCTGGGTTTTCACAGCAGGAATCTGGGTTTTCACAGCAGGAATCTGGGTTTTCACGGCAGGAATCTGGGTTTTCACAGCAGGAATCTGGGGGTTTTCAGCTCTCCTGCATTTCCTGGCTCAGGGAACCCAGGCTGTGTGTGCTGGGAGGGCTCTGGTGCCACTGGTGCTGTCTGCACTGGCACTGGCATGGGGACACCCCGCTGCATTTGGGGCACACAGCGTGGCCTGGCAGTGGGGGGCTGCTCCCATCATGTTTGACAGGATTTCTGAGCCACAAATCCTCTGGAGCTGTGCTCTGCCCTGCCAGACCCTGCTGTGGCTGCCAGGGCACAGCCAGGGCACAGAATCCCAGGATCACCGAGGGTGGGAATGTCCAAGGCTGGGTTGGATGGGGCTTGGAGCAGGGAACACATCCAGGGTCATTAAAAACCCCTTCTGCATTAATTTCCACAGATTCCTTTGGGTTGGAAAGTCCCTCTGAGCCCCTGGAGTCCAACTGTTCCCCACCACTGACCGTGTCCCCAAGTGCCACCTCTGCATTTTGCATTTGACACTCACCATGTCCCCAAGTGCCACCTCTGCATTTTGCATTTGACACTCACCATGTCCCCAGGTGCCACCTCTGCATTTTTTCTGAGCTCCAGGTGAGGATGCTCTGCCTCCCCCTCACCCCTACTCCAGCCTGAGTGCAATAATTCTCCTTTTCTCCTTCTCCAGGAGCGTCACCCCAGCTCCTTTCTGCAGCCACTCCAATGCTTTAAGCCATTAATCCAAAGTATCACCATGGTTTCCAATAAAATTTTATTTGACATTTAGTTAAAATCCATTTTCTGCTACAACTGAATTTTCCTGCGGTCCCTTGATGGACACTTCAAGCCGAATTCATTGTCATTGTTTTAAAGGTCAAAAGTGAGAGGTTTTTTCCCAGATCTTGCATTGCAAAGCCAAATGTTCCTCAGGATGATGAGAGGCTGTGGCAGCCCACGGAGCCTTCCTTGCCTGCAGTCACACGGATTTTGTACAGGCTGGGGGAGCAGAGAAATCCCTCCCTGCAGAGTTAGTTCTGGAAATCCCTCCCTGCAAAGTTAGTTCTGGAAATCCCTCCCTGCAGAGTCAGTTCTGGAAATCCCTCCCTGCAGAGTCAGTTCTGGAAATCCCTCCCTGCAAAGTTAGTTCTGGAAATCCCTCATTGCAACGTTATCTCTGGAAATCCCTCATTCAAAGAGTTCTAGAAATCCCTCCCTGCAAAGGCAGCTCTGACTGCAGGATCCCAGTGACAGTGTCCCCGTGTCCCCCTGTCCCTGTGTCCCTGTGTCCCCGTGTCCCCGTGTCCCCGTGCCCCTGTGTCCCGTGTCCCTGTGTCCCCGTGTCCCGTGTCCCCGTCCCACACTCACCCGAGGGGGAGATGTGTCTCCAGGAGATGGAGGGCTCCGGTTTCCCCGTGGCCAGGCACACCAGGGTGACATTGCTGCCCTCGTTCACCACGATGTCACTGGAGATCCGGAATATCTTGGGAGAGACTGCAACGAGACAGGGACACGGGTCAGGGGACAGGGGACAGAGGGGCAGAGGATAGGGGACAGAGGGGACAGGGGTGTCAGGGGACAGAGGGGTCAGAAGGGACAGGGGACAGAGGAGACAGGAGACAGAGGAGGGATCAGGGGGACAGGGGTGCCAGGGGATGGAGGGGACAGGGGACGGGGTGCCAGGGGACAGGGGACAGGGGACGCAGGGGACAGGGGCGTCAGGGGCTGCTCCTCGGGGTCACCATCAGGGACAAAAGTGCACAAGTCCTCCAGGGGAGCACAGCCCTCTGCACCACCTGCAGGAACTCAGCCCTGGGCTCCCAACACCACAACTAGCGTGCTTTTATTGTTTTTGTTTTGCTGGGGTCAGGATTGAACGCACAAGAGATGGTATTTCTTGTCTGGACTCAGATGTTCATTCATTTTTATTTATGTTACGGTGAGTTTTACAGCACTCCTGGCTAACAAGCTAAAAATGGAGATGTGTCTCTCTCTCTACAAGGCCTTTTAAGGGTAAACTGTCCAATTAAGAAATGACATTAAAATTATTTTTACTTTTAACTTAATAACTAATTACCCATGTTTTGCAATCCATACTTTTCTATTCAATTACAAAAAATCACCCAGACCTATGAAGAAGAAGGTGAAGAAGAAAGAAACCTCTGCCCTAAAACTTCCACCTTGCCTTCCATACCTTACTATATGCTAGAACCTTAAATTCTAAATTTTTCACCATGTGACATTACACACTTTTATTCAAACTACACACCCATGATCCCAGTTTTATCACTCAGTTTTATCACTCAGTTTTATCACTCATTTTTGGAAGTTTCTCCACGGGCTCAGGTCAAAAGCAGAGTTCTCCTGGGGGTCAGCGCCTGTCAGCACAGAAAAGTTCCAAACTCCCATTCCAGGGTTCCAGCACACAACCAAAAATCAGCAATTCCCTCTGGCTGTGCAAAGCTCGCAGGGAGATGGATGCTCCTGCTAAAGGGAAAGCTGAGCTTGCTCCTGACAGTTTGCAAAGAAGACAAAATTAGGTTTTCCTGCTACTTTTAAGAATTAATGATGCTGTTCCAGCCACTCTGTGCACAGCTGCAGAGTCCCAGCTGCCCATGGAGGGGAATAAAACAGCCATGGCATGTTGTTCCCTCTGGCTTTGGGGCTCCTCCATTCTCCTAACCCAACGCCTGTCCAGCTGGGGCTTTCCTGTCCCAAATGTGTCCCTGTTTTTTGCTGTGTCCCAGCCCAGATCCCCCCTCCTGACCCGCAGCTCTGCCTGTCCATGCCCTGAGCACAGAGCTCCTCCTGGGCACGGCTGGGCTCTGCTCTGGGGTCTCCCTTTGCTGATGTTCTCCAGCCCTTTCCCTGTCCCAGACACTGCAATGAGACTGGAACAAGCTGGGATAAAAATCCCACCGTAAATCCCACCTGAAATTCCACCCAGTGCCACCCCTGCCATGGCAGGGACACCTCCCACTGTCCCAGGGTGTCCCAGTGTCCAGCCTGGCCTTGGGCACTGCCAGGGATCCAGGGGCAGCCACAGCTGCTCTGGCAATTCCAGCCCAGCCAGCAATTCCCAATTCCCAATATCCCATCCATCTCTGTCCTCTGGGAAGCCATTCCCTGTGTGCTGTCCCTCCATGCCTTGTCCCCAGTCCCTCTCCAGCTCTCCTGGAGCCCCTCCAGGCCCTGCCAGGGGCTCTGAGCTCTCCCTGGATCCTTCTCCTCTCCCAGCCTGGCTCCAGAGGGTCCAGCCCAGCCCAGGCTCTCCTACAGGCACAAACCCTCCCCGGGTTTTGCTGAAGCCACAAAGATCTGATCCACAAGAAACGTGCAGGATTTTGTTGCATTTTGGAGCTTCCCCCCAGGAACTTTCCAGTGTTTCTGAGGGAAGACTGGAGCTGTGACATGGTAGGAAGTGGAGAATTTTCCAGACCTATGAGTGCAGATTAAGTGATTTCCTCTTAAGTACGAGCTTTGTTCTGTTCCTAATTGACTGGGCTCTTCTTTAATCTGGGCTCTACAGCGAGGAAATTAAATCAAACCTCGTTGAAGATGTCTGCGAGTCTCGTTACAATGACACTGAGCAGGTCACAGCACTGATGCATTTCCAAAATAGAATTAGACAAGAAATGAATCTGAGAGGTCCATTAATCAAAATAACCCCCAAACAAGCACAGAGCTGCTGCCCTGCTGCTCAGTGTAATCCTGTCAAATGGCAGCAGTCACACAATCTGATCTGGGCTCGTGGCAAATTGTGGATATTATTATTATTGGCAGTGATTTCCTGGGAAGATCGTCCTTCCCAGCACAGGAATTGGCTTCCACAGCATTTCTGGAGCCTCAGAGTTTGAGAGAAATCAGGATTTCTGCTGTATCAGTACACTGCTAATTTTTCTGCTATTTACTGGCTGATAGGGATCATTGCATTCAGATCACTAAAATCCGTGGAATTTATAATTATGACTCAGATATATGTGCAGCCTCACAATGGAATGTTAATATTCATTAAGAGTTAAAAAAAAATGTTTGTTTTGCATCCGCATTTCTTCCCACACCTCCGAAGACTCCGATCTGGGAGCAGATCTGGCATTTCAAACCTGCTCTGCTGAGCCTGGAGTGCACATGGAACCCATCACTCCCCACTCCCACCCAGACCACGTGGAGCTGTGAAGGTCAGGGGAAAAATTAAATAAAGCAGCAAATAAACATTTATTCAGTAAATGGATCAATGGAAGGCCGAAGAAATGAGATAATAAACAAGGATGAAAGAGGAATTAAACTCTCAGGTAAATTTGGTGTGGGGGTCCAGCATAGAAAGTGCTTTGTGGTCACCTGGCTTTTTCTTTTTTAATGTTAAATTAAAACATCAATTTAATGTTAATGTTTTGAGGTAAACCCTTGACTTTTTGCACGGTGTTTTTAACTTAAACCTCCCCTTTTTGGACAGGGGGTGTGACCAAAGGCCTGGGGAGCTGCTGCAGGAGGGACACTCAGAGACATGGCGGTGTCCAGGGAAAAAGGCTCAGGAGAGAGCTGAGTTCAGCTGGCTGCAGGAGATGCAGGTGCAGGGGTTACAGGTGCAGGGGTTGCAGGTGCAGGGGTTACAGGTGCAGGGTTTGCAGGTGCAGGAGATGCAGGTGCAGGGGTTGCAGGTGCAGGGGTTGCAGGTGCAGGGGTTGCAGGTGCAGGGGTTGCAGGTGCAGGGGTTACAGGTGCAGGGGTTACAGGTGCAGGGGTTGCAGGTGCAGGAGTTACAGGTGCAGGGGTTGCAGGTGCAGGGGTTACAGGTGCAGCGGTTNTTACAGGTGCAGGAGATGCAGGTGCAGGGGTTGCAGGTGCAGGGGTTGCAGGTGCAGCGGTTACAGGTGCAGCGGTTACAGGTGCAGGGGTTGCAGGTGCAGGAGATGCAGGTGCAGGAGTTACAGGTGCAGGAGTTGCAGGTGCAGGGGTTGCAGGTGCAGGATTTGCAGGTGCAGGATTTGCAGGCTGCCTGCAGAGGTGGAGAGCCCTGACTAAAGCAGCCCAGCCTGTTGGGCCCTGTATGCTCCACAATTCCACTGTTCCACAATTAACTCCACAATTCCACAATTAACTCCACAATTCCACTGTTCCATAATCAACTCCACAGTTCCACCATTCCACAACTAACTCCACAATTCCACTGTTCCACTACTCCACAGTTCCAAAATTAACTCCACAATTCCAGTTCCAAAATTCCACAATTAACTCCACAGTTCCACAATTAACTCCACGATGCCACAATTCCACAGTTCCACAGTCCCACGGTTCCACAATTAACTCCACAATTCCACTGTTCCACTATTCCACAGCTCCACAATTAACTCCGGAATTCCAGTTCCAAAATTCCACAATTAACTCCGCAGCTCCACAATTAACTCCACGATTCCACCATTCCACAGTTCCACAATTAACTCCACAGCTCCACAATTTTGGGAGATTGATTCCATCCCCGTGGGGGATATCTGGAAATCACTGCCAGGACACGGCAAATAGATTCTTGCTCTTCTTTTTATGGCTTGGGCACAATGATTGGCTCTTATGACAAATCCATAGAAAAATTAAAATATGCTCGGCAGGGTGATTTAAGGCAGAGCTGGGAATCCTCAGCCTGCCCTCTCCACATCCTCCGGCAGCTGGGAGCTTTCCCTGCCACAAACCAGCCCGTGCCTCATGCCCAGCAATTCCAGCACGGCAAGAAAAGCCCAAATTCCCGTTCTTCCCTTCTCCTGATCTTCCCATTTCGATCAGGACGAGGCAACTCCTGCCTGGAAAACCACACACGGTCAGAGCATGGATTTATGGAATCACTGAGCTTGGAAAAGCGCTCTAAGAACATCGTGCCTGACTTCGAGGGGAGAGAAAGGGGAAAACACAACAGTCAACCAAAGGAAAGATTTACGGAGAAAACCAAACCCAGTGCAGGTTGCCATGGAATACTTAAGTAGAGTTAAAATAGTTCCAAATGGTTCAAAATGTCGGGATTGAAGAGAATCCCCTCAAAAGCTGGGCTCTGCAGGACTCACTCTGTCAGGTGGAAATCCTGTGCTGCAAAATGCAGAATTGCCACCAAGGAGCTGCTTGGAAAGCTCCCAGGAACAGGGAAGCACTGCAGGGGTGAAATCACCCCGAATTTCACCAAGGATATAAAATGTGCTGGAATCCCAGAACGGGCTGGGTGGGAAGGGACCTCAGAGCCCTGGCGGGAACAATTCCTCCCCAAATCCCACCCAGCCCTGCCCTGTGGCACTGGGATCCATTCCCTGTGTCCTGTCCCTGCATCCCTGATAAAATAAATCCTCCCCGTCCCTGGCAAAGCCAGGCACTGTTTCCATCCTCAGCCCTGGGAACAGCCCTGATCCCCTGCACGCTGAATGCCACACCCCAGTTCCCTGATTTTAAACTAAAACCAGCCCTAAACATCACCACAAACTATTTCCAACAAACTCCTTTGTGCAGTTGAACATCTTGCATCCTAAGTCTCGACCACAAAAAAGAGAATTGTGCTTTTTAGGGCAGTAAAATTACTTATCAATACTTACTGAATATCGCTGGTTTTCATACTTATTATATATATTTTTTTTTAAAATTTCATACTCAGCTGAGCTCAGTATTTACAGAGTTCTGGAGTGCCCCCACCACCACCACCACCATTTGCAGAGTGCCTTGAGCACGGTTGGTAAATCAGGAGAGCTTTTGCAGCAGGAGCCCCCAGCCTGTGCTGGCACCAACCCTCCCTCCTGACAATCAGGCTCCAGCGGGGAGAGCTCCCAGCCCTTCTGCTCTTGCATTTCCGTGATTAGTTCCTCCAGGCACTTTGATTGAAGAGCGTTGCCTAAAGGTCTCCACCTCCTCCTAATTAAACGCGATTTGTCTCAAACACAGCAGCTTTGGCAAAGTGGAGCTGAGGAAATAAATGATGGGTGGGCTGGGAGGAGAAATGGTTTCATCTCGAGCCTTCATTTATTTCCAGCTCGTGTCAGCGCCGAGGCGTGGGGAAAGGTCTCAGAAAAGTGGCACTGTGTGAGTTTGGGGTGAATCTTTTATCTCTTGGCTATCCTGGCAGGGTAACCATAACCCCTGTGAATTAATGGGGTACTGTTGGTGTTCAGAAATGTATTTTCACCTGTTTTCTGTGGTCACTTTATTTAAGTTTATCAAGACATTATCAGGGCCATGAGTGGAAAAGGAATGATCCTGTTTGGGAATTCTGTGCCATTGGGTGAGGTTTGTGCCTGCGGGTTGAGCTTTTCCTGTGGATCTGGGCGATGCAAATGAGACTGCTAGCACTGCAGATTTAACCAGCTTGGCAACGAGGATGGCCTGGCAAGAACAAACAGAGCCCTGACTGCAAGAACACCGAATCAAATCTGGGTTACAGGAAACAAGATTTTACTCAGCCCCAATGTAAAGTTGGTCTATGGGATGGTTAACTAGATGATTGTAGTGAAATATGACCAGCCTCACTGTAAATGGTGTATAGGCACACACAGTGCTCAGTGAGAGCTGGGTTCTGATCACCATTCCCAGTCCCTGTCTCTGTCTCATGGTCGGTACTCTCCACCTTTGCTCCTGACAGGGAGGCTCAGCTGTCCCGGTGGGACATTCCTGCACCGCCGAGCACGAGGAGCAGGAGCTGCAGCTCAGCTTTTCCCACCCCCTGGAAAAGCTTTTCAGACACTCCACGAGCTCCTTCCAGCGAGCAGCACTCTGCAATCAAAGCTCTGCCCATTGTTTAATCATGGAAATGGAGCCAAAAAGTTATAAAGGGCAAAAATAATAATAAAAAATAAGGCAAGCTCCTGGTGGCTGGAGCCAAAGCCCTCCCAGCACGGCACTGATTGCTGGGGCCACAGAGCAGCCCCGGTGCTGGAGCTCATTAACAGCCAGGGGTGCACGGGGAAAGCAGGGATGGGTTTCCACGCTGCACCACTAACGAGGGGAGCTGCTTAATTATTTCCTGGGCACTGGCACAGGCTGCCCAGAGGAGCTGTGGTGCCCCTGGAAGTGCCCAAGGCCAGGTTGGAGGGGGTTAAAGGAGAATGATCATAAATATGAGAAGGGTCAAAGGTTAAAATAATACAAGATTTGATCTGGTTAACACCAGTGCTGCCCTGGATTCACTTTATAACCAGCAGAGCGATCACTAAGGCAAGACAACAGGAGGAGGGTTTACCCAGGGTAAGAAAAGGACAGCTGGGTGGGACAGGATGAACTCCTGGCAGTTAAAAAACAGAATAAATCCGAATAAACCAGTCTGAACGTCTCTAAAACCTCCTGGTCCCAGGAAGCTCCTGGAGATCTCTGTGATTAAGGAGCTGCAGAGTGAAAGAGGCCAATGAAACATCAGCAAACCCCCCCCCCCCAAAAAAAATATCCCAGCACATGATCCCTGCCATCAGTGAGGCCACAGCAAACCCCTGCACTGTCCCCAAACCCCTGCACCTCACCCCGGGCTGCCAAAACCATCCCCAAACCCCTGCACCTTCCCCAAACCCCTGCACCTCACCCCGGGCTGCCAAAACCATCCCCAAACCCCTGCAGCTTCCCAGGCTGCAAAAACCATCCCCAACACACCCCTGCACCTTCCCCAAACCCCTGCAATTCCCTCTGGGCTGCCAAAACCATCCCCAAATCCCTTCGCCTTCCCCAAACCCCTGCACCTCACCCCGGGCTGCCAAATCCATCCCCAGCTCTTCCTTTTCCTCCTGTGCCAGCAGCCAGGGGTGACCCTGGCCCTGCCCCCCAGAAGTTGGCAATGAGCTGCTGTTATCCCATAGCACATCAATCCCTTAAAACCCCACTGCTCCCCTTTCCACACCACAGCCTAAATCCCACAGGGCTCCATTTCCAGCCAGCAGCCAGAGCAGCATGGTTTGCTCAGCCAGAAAAGCAATAAAATGTAATAATTCAAAATAAACTCGGATTTCCCTTTCTTTATCCTCACAGGCAAAGGAAGAGATGCCCCCAGGGTGTGCAGGCTGCTGGCTGCTGAAGGGGCTGTGCAAGTTCAGGGTCAGGAAATCACGGAATTATGGAATAGCTGGAGCTGGAGGAGCCCCCAGGGATCTTGAGTCCCACCCCTGGCCCTGCACAGACACCCCAACAATCCCACCCAGGGCTCTGGGGATCTGGCAGTGCCCAGCACCCTCTGGGGAAAGAACATTCCCCTAAAATCCAAGCCAAATCCCCCCTGGCCCCACCCCAGCCCCTGTCCCAGAGCTGGGATGTGCCCTGTGCTGCCCCTCAGGGGGAATTTGTGCACCCAAATAGGGATGGACATCTTTAAACACAAATTCAGCCTAAGTGGGCAAAGGGATTTTCACTGCAGGGTTTCTGCCACGTGGGAAGTGCCAAGGAAAGAGTTCTAGACTGGAAAATTAGAGGTGAAACCTCATCACTGCTCCTTACAGGCAAAATGAGAATATTAGAGGGTTGTGACAGGTAAACAGTGATATACCTGTTCCTGCTCATGCTGTCACAGGAACTAAATAAAAGAGCTGTAATGATTTGAGATGATTTCTTGTAACTCTGCATTTTTCCTTTTGGAGAATTCTACAGGTTCAGTCTCTCCAGCGAGCCTGAATGACAGATTTACATCGTATTCCCAAGATAGTTATTAAAATAATTTCCCTTGACAGTTCTCTGGCTGCATCACTCCCCCTCCTCTGTATCCCAGCCATATGGCTCTGCTTACTTCCCATTCCAAGCGTTTTGCTCTGATGTGAGAAGCAATTCCTGGTCCTCTCCTCCCAGCCCCAGTTCTCTCCCACCCTTACAGTGAGCACAGAGGCACAGAACGCTCAGAGCTGGAAGGGGCCCCCAAGGACTCCAATCCTCAGGGAATTCCATCACTGCTGGAATTCCAGGGCTCAACCCCTCTGGAGCCAGGCTGGGAGAGCTGGGGGTGCTCACCTGGAGAGAAGAAGGATCCAGGGAGAGCTCAGAGCCCCTGGCAGGGCCTGGAGGGGCTCCAGGAGAGCTGGAGAGGGACTGGGGACAAGGCATGGAGGGACAGGACACAGGGAATGGACAGGGATAGATGGGATTTGAGAATTGGGAATTCCTGGCACAGGGTGCCCAGAGCAGCTGTGGCTGCCCCTGGATCCCTGGCAGTGCCCAAGGCCAGGCTGGACATTGGGACACCCTGGGACAGTGGGAGGTGTCCCTGCCATGGCAGGGGTGGCTCTGGGTGGGATTTCAGGTCCCCCCAGCCCAAACCAGCCCAGTCTGGGATTTTATGAACCTGATTTCAATTACACAACCCCCCCTTGGATGTCACTGCCTTCCCTGCCCCTTCCTCCTCACCCCACTGGAGAGCCCAGGGAAGGGACCCCACATCCCCACGGCCCCTGATGTGATTTCCACTGGGAAGCAGCTGCTCTTGAATTCCCTGGGAGGATTCCCTGGGAGAATTCCCTGGGAAGATTCCCTGGGAGGATTCCCTGTCCAGGGATGGAACCTCCCCTGCTGTGGCTGAAGCAGAAGAAAAGGGAGGAAGGTTCCAGCCGTGCCCAGCCCTGATCCCAGCTGCCCTTTCCTGCAGCTCCGTGCTGCTCCCAGCTCCCAGCCACCCTCGCTCTGCTGCCTGGCACCTCCCCTCATTTGTGCCCTTCATTTCTCCCCGAGGCTCCTGCCTTGTGCTGCCCATACTGGATTTCACCTCATGGGTTCCAGAACGTCCTGGAATCCCTCATTTGGAGTTTGGAGTGTCAAACTTTGGGACAAGAATCCAGGACCAGTTTGTGGTTTGCATCACTCCAACACTGGGATGTTGTGGTTTCGGTCCTGGAGAGAGGGAAAAAGAGCAGCAACACACATGGACCTTTTTAGGGAAAAAAGGCCAATTTATTGAGGGGAGAGCTTGTATTTAAAGCATGTTAGGAGAGACTAGAACAGGACAGCAGCTCATTGGCTAATTGGGATAAACATCCAGGAGACCAGGCCTCAGGATGTATCCCATGGGAAAACAACAGGTGTTAATCTTTATTATGGATTCCACTCTGTTTTTCACCAGATTCTAAGTTGTTTTTGACCATTTATCACCTTGGGAAATTTCCTTTCTGTCTGCAGCTACCATCAGCTTCTCAGCCTGGGGAGCAAGAAGGATTCAGGCTCGAGAGAAAAGATTCTCGAGCTGTAATTTTGCAGCTCTCTGGGTGTCTCTGTCCACAGGATGTGACTCCCATGCACTGCCCAGGAGCAGGGATCCCTTCTCCGGGAGGTTAGGCTGGGCTTTGGCAGGCTCAGCATCAAAATGAATGTTGCTCGCTCAGCTCCTATTGCCGTGGCATGCTTTATGTGGTTCTGGTTATTTTGAACACAAATATATCCTGAGCGAGTTTCCAGTGCCTCCACTCAGTCCCAGGGAGGAAAGGTTTGTTCCCTGGATTAAGTCAGTGCATACAGATTTATCCAGTATTTATTTTTGTTCTCACTACAAAGCCCAGAAATTAGTAATGATTATCTAACACTGAAACTTGGAATTGCTTTCCACATTATTAATTCCTCCTCCTGAGCTGCAGAGCTGCCCCCATCCCACGGAAATGTGTTGGGAGTGGTGGGATTTAATCTCCCTGACATTCCCATGGCATGGGAACTGCTGGTATTAATGGGGATTAATGGCCTCATTAATATTCATATTCCACAGGCACTTAACACCCAATTAACATCAGACTGTTGCCTGCCCAGCAGTTTGGGGTGCCTGACCAGAGACAGCCCCGCAGAATTCCAGGAGAATTCCGAATTCCAGGAGCATTCCACTCTCCACTCAGCAGCCCCCAGATTTCCCTGCAGGAACACGAGGTGGGATTTTAGGTTCTTCCCTAAAGAAATGGGAGCCTGGGAATGCTGATGGGGGAAGCAGCGCTTTGCACGGAGCATTGTCCCAAAAACGGGATTTTAACAGGATTTTAATGGGATTTTAATGAGATTTTAACAGCCTGAGCCCTCTGGTGATGCCACAGGAGGGTTTGAGAAGGAGCAGCAGCTCCCTCGCAGGGCACTGCACCGAGCTAACAAAGAAAATCTTCCCATAATTTCAGCCTGGCAATGGCAGGGATGGATGCAGTTCCTGCTCCCCAGTGTGGGTGACAAACCCAGCCCCACCGGGACAAATCAGTGGGAGTGACAAATGGACAGGGATCCTGTGCCCTGACCCCACAAACCACCCTGACCCCAAAAGGGACAGATCAAACCTGCAGGAGGGTCAGAGTGAGAGGGGCTGCTGGGGCCCAAACCCTGATTAATTAGGGCCCCAGCTAATGACCCTGCAGAGCAGCGCTGTGCCTGGAGGGGAGAGCCACAGCAGGGGCTCCTCTGTGCCCTCAGGGCAGCCAGAGAGGAGCAAACCAATCAAATCCCGATTAATTCATGGTTCATTGACAGTTAAAAGCCACCCAGCACATTCTGTCGGCCCAGGCAGTGATGGGGGCCAGGACTCCCCTGGACATGGCCCAGTGCTTCAGTGGGACTGCTTAAACTGGTTAGACTGGTTAAATTGGTTAAACTGGTTAAACTGGTTAAACTGGTTAAACTGGAACTGGTCACACTCATGCATGTGCTGTGTCACCCTCTGGACATGATTCCATGGGGACATCAGAGTGACCCACAAGGACAGAGCCACAGGAGCAGCCCTGAGAGCCTCAGGTGTGCCCTGATGGCCCAAACCAACCTGTGCAGCACCTGGAAATCACAGAACCAGGGGGTGCCACACGGGTTTGGGCTGGGAGGGACCTCAAATCCCAGCCAGTGCCACCCCTGCCATGGCGGGGACACCTCCCACTGTCCCAGGGTGTCCCAATGTCCAGCCTGGCCTTGGGCACTGCCAGGGATCCAGGGGCAGCCACAGCTGCTCTGGGAATTCCAGCCCAGGGAAGTGATGTCACAATCAGATCATTCCCAAAAAACCCCCCCAAATAATAAAGGCAATCAGAACCCGGCCCTGAGGAAGGGGAAAGCACGCAGCACATAAATGATATTTTCATAAATGACATTTATGCCATTTCCTGTGGAAAGGACATAAAAATGATCATTCCCACGGGATCCCACGGGGGTCAGGATGGGTACTGGACGTTGTTTCCCACCCTGTGAGACAGCAGGAGCTTGATTCCATAAATCAGTGGAGCTTTGAGCAGGGGATGGTTTCTGGATCCTAAAGGGCTCTGGGGCCTGTGCAGAGCAGAGTTATGAAGGGAACAATCTGCCACAGATTGCAAACCCCAGGCCTGGGCCCAGGAAAGTTCCGCTCAGAGATTGCTGCTATCACATCCAGGGATTTGGGAATACTTATGGGCAAAATATTTGGGCATGCTAGCTCCATCCAGTTCAGTGGGAACACAAAACAAAGCCTCTGCTTTGAAGTGTTTGCGACAGAGAGATTTCTTCTCCAAACCACCCCTTTCACCGTGTAATGGAACATTGCTTGTGTTAATTATAATTCCTTGTGCCAGGACCTGTTTTACATAACAAAGCTGATCTGCCAACTATTAAGGAAATTTCCCCATTTTCTCTTACAGATGATAGAAGGGGAAATAATATCATATTTTAAATGCAAAGTGAGGATGATTAAAATTTCAGTCCAAATAAAATAAGAACATTTCTGAATCCTAGAGACAACAAAACAAGTAATCCACGGGGGTCAACAGAATAACTCACAATTCTCGACTTGAGCCTTTGGTATTACAAAGCTTTTTATAAGTAAGCAGTTTTTAGCTGTTTATTCTGCTCCTTGTGATGTCTTTAGCAGCGCTGGCCTTGAGGCAGGTTTGGAATCAGAGGCTTAGGAACGCTCTGGTTTTATCCAGCTCCTGAAGTGCCTCTTTATCCATTCAAATCTGCACACTCACATTCAACTCCACGTCCCTCTCGTGAGATTTTTTTTGTTTAATCCTTTCCTTATAAATGAACATATTAAACTGAGGGGAGAAACGTTCAAAACGTCAGGTGGGAAAAAAAAAATTAAAAAAAAAAAAGATGCCAAAACCTACGGTAAAAGAAGAGATTTTGTGCGTGCATCTCCTTGAGCACAGCGTTCAAAATTCACCCATGGGGCTGTGCTGGGCTGCCTGCACAAATTCCAGAGCTTTTATCTGAGTAGCTGGGATAAAACCCCTGTGATGAGTAGGTATAACAGGAGCTGGAGTCATACGATGGGGTTGCATTCCGAATCAACGCCGTGTGCTTTGATCCCGCCGTCGTTCCCGCGTCTGGAGCTCGAGATCTCGTGCTATTTGTGATCCTCCTTCCTTCCTGCCTCAGCAATTAGAACACACGGGAAATGGAGCCCTGGCAATTCCAGCCACGGGGTTTGCATTGTGTGGCTGCTGCAAGGAAATCCTCAGAACATCTCCTGGCAGGTCTGCTCCCAGACCCCAGCCTGGAATTCTGGCTCTAAACGAGACAGCAGCAGGAGAAAGGGAGAGAAAATCAGGGAATCTCAGAGCCCTTCAGGCTGGAAAAGCCCTCCCAGGCTGTGGATCGATCATGCAGCCCTGCCAAGGACATCGCTGCCCCATGTCCCCAAGGGCCACATGCACAGGGCACTGAAATCCCTGCAGGGATGGGGACTCAGCTGTGCCAGGGCTGGAAAACCTTCCAGGAAAAACTTCTCCTCATCTCCAGCTCAGCCTCTCCTTGTCCTTTCCCTGTCCCTGTCCCTGTCCCTGTCCCCTGTCATTTTCCCCATCCCTGTCCCTGTCCCTTATCCCTGTCCCTGTCCCCGTCCCCATCCCTGTCCCCCTCTCCCCATCCCTGTCCCTGTCCCTGTCCCTGTCCCCATCCCTGTCCCTGTCCCCTGTCCCTTATCCCTGTCCCTGTCCCCATCCCTGTCCCTGTCCCCATCCCTGTCCCTGTCCCTGTCCCTTTCCCCATCCCTGTCCCCATCTCTGTCCCTGTCCCCATCCCTGTCCCTGTTGCCTCCTGTCTCCCTGCACCCCCGCCAGGAAAGGGAACCACAGGATTCTTGCCCTGGAATCTTTGTGTGGACAACTGAAAAAGTTTTCTTCACACCTCTAGGAAAGCTGTGCAATCAAAGATCCACTCCTTCAGATGGAGATTTTCCAGGCAGGAAACATTCAATCCCAGTCCTTTAAAGCTGCCTCTCAGATTCCTCACAATTCAATCCCACAGGATGGATCTGCCACTTCACTCCTCAGTTGTTTTTTCAGTCGTCTCCAGAAATTTTCCTAAATTAGCTCCATGCATTCTTTTTAAAGACAGGCATTTGGTTCTGCTCTTTCCAACTGGTGGATTTGGCTGCTTGCAAATATCAGATATTGTCATCATCCTCCCTTTACTCTTTCTTAGGCTATAAAATGGAAATTAAACTCCGGGGGGTTGGAAATGAAGAAGGAATGCAGAGCACAGGCGTGTGTGCAGAACACGAGGAATTGCTCCTCGAGTGTGGAGCTGCTGAACCAGAGCCTCACCCAGCCTGCCTGGTTCCCCCAAAACCCCAAACCCAGCACAGCTCAGAGCACAAAACATTTCTCTACTCCAAGATCCCAGCTCATCAATCCAGGCCAAGATGTGCCATGGAATAAATTCCAGTGGAAGAATGGCATCCTCGCCCTCTGGGGGTGGGGTTTAGAGAAAAAATGTGCTGTTATTATTTCTAATTTCATCACCCGCCTTTGCAATGCACAGCTCTGTCCCCAGCTGGTAAATCCTGATCTGAGGGTGCTGTGCATTCCCAGAACCTTCCCAGGACTCTGCTCCCTGTTTTCCAAGGCCAGGGCAGCTCCTGTGAACCCAAACATTCCTTTTCCCTGGCACAGCCCCGGGTTGGTGAAGCGCTGCAGGTTTGAGCATTTCTCCTCTTCCTCTGCTTTTCCTGATGAGCTCCTTCCCCCTGTCCTGCTGATGGATCGATCACTGAGCTGCTCAGCAGAGCTGGGACATCGCTGCCCGTGGCTCAGGAGCTTTAGGGGGACAGTGGCACAGCAGAGCTCGTGCAGCAGCGCTGCTGAGGCACAGATGGCACCTGGGACATCAATCAGGGCCTTGCAGTGCCCAGGGGAACGATCCCATCGCTCAGGCTGACAGGGATTTAAAGGCAGGAAAAGACAAACTCACTGCACAATTCCCTCCCTGCTCCTCCAGGAGAGGAGCAGCAGCAGATCCAGGAGAGAGGAAGGCAGAGACAGCAGAACGCTCTGCCAACATCTCCCATGCCACCATCCCCTGTGCCACCATCACCTGTGCCACCATCACCTGTGTCACCATCCCCTGTGCCACCATCACCTCCTGTGCCACCATCACCTGTGTCACCATCCCCTGTGTCACCATCACCTGTGCCACCATCC
>VWZS01006962.1:145593-166679 GCA_013397075.1 Rhabdornis inornatus
TGGGAATGGGATGGGAATGGGATGGGGATGGATGGGAATGGGATGGGAATGGATAGGGATGGGATGGGAATGGGATGGGAATGGATGGGAATGGGATGGGAATGGTTGGGAATGGTTGGGAATGATGGCTGGGAATGATGGCTGGGAATGGTTAGGAACGGATGGGAGTGGCCAAGAATGGCCTGGAATGGCTGGTGCTCCCTGAGACAGATGGGCGTCACCACAAAGGGAAAGGAAACCCTCAGTGGGCACCAGAGTGGGTAAAAATGAGCCATGGTTATCAGTGAACCCTCAGAGGGCACCAGAGTGGGTAAAAATGAGCCATGGTTATCAGTGAACCCTCAGAGGGCACCAGAGTGGGTAAAAATGAACCATGGTTATCAGTGAACCCTCGGTGGGCACCAGAGTGGGTAAAAATGAACCATGGTTATCAGTGAACCCTCAGCGGGCACCAGAGTGGGTAAAAATGAACCATGGTTGTCAGTGAAGCCTCAGAGGGCACCAGAGTGGGTACAGATCAATGTGAACACTCACACAGAACACTGAAATACCAGCTTGGAAAACGCCAGCGTTTGGGGGAAAGTGAAAACTTTGCCAGCTCTTTGTTAAAAACTCCAGCTGGGAGCCAGAATCCCAGGATGGCTCAGGCTGGAAAACCCCACTGAGCCCATGGAGTCCCCCAGCAGTGCCAAGGCCACCCCTGCCCCTGTCCCCGAGTGTCACATGCACAGGGATTCACATCCCTGCAGGGGTGGGGACCCAGCCCTGCCCTGGGCAGCTGTGCCAGGGCTCACAGCCCTTCCCAGAAGGAATTCTCCCCAAACCCGAGCTGACCCTCCCCTGGCACAGCTGGGGCTGTTTGCTGCTCTCCTGTTTGTTGTTCTGTGGGAGAAGAGGCTGAACCCCCCCAGTCCCTGCTGGCAGGAGGAGCAGAAGTCCCTGCAGGTCACCCTGGCCACAGGAACATCCATCCCAGCAGCTGGACTCTGGCAAGGACACATTTCCATCTCTATTCCAGTGGGAAGCACAACCTGAGGCTGCTATTTTGACGTGGTAACAATAAATGCTGTTTCTACTCCTAATTAAAGCAATGAGAGAGAGGAGAGAAGGGAATTTTGCAAAGTTTGAAATCCTTCCTGGTGACAGTGAGAGACCCCAGCCTGCCTGGCACAGCCCACACCCTGCACACTGTTATTGTGCTGATGTGTTTACTCGGGGGAAAATTACAGCTTGGGTTGTTTCGCCACCTTTGAAGGATGGTGCTGAACTCAAAAGCGTTTTCCTCGTAATTTAGGATTTGTACAGGAATGGAACAGAGTGTTGGTGCTGGATTCCTGACACTGCCCTGCCCAGGTGAGCAGAGCTGAATGCAAACCCTTCCCCAGGCACCCACTGGAAAGAAAACAGGGCAGGGGAAGTTGCAGCCCCCCAGCCCTGCCTGTGCACGTGAGCATCCTGCATTCAAACACGCTGATGTTCCAAATCCTGTCAGAATTTGTGAATTCCAGCAGGAGGAGCTGACTCTGACGCACGCTGAGCTGGAAAATGAAGATGTGGAATCCAAAACACTGCTCCTGGCAAACCTCTAAGCTGCTTTCACCAACACATCCCAAACTCTGCCCTCCCACCATTCCCAAGCCCCAATCCCATTCCCAGTTCTGTGCCTTGGAAAGCTATGGCAGGAAAATGCTCTAAGGGTGCATAAAAAATACAAATGCAAACACCAGCCCACCAGTTGTGTTCTCTAATTTAAACCAAACAAAAGCTTCTCTTTCTGATTAGTTTTTTGTTCTCACAATGGTACCTCTGATTTTCTAAACAGCCCCATTGATCTTATATTATATGCAGATATAACTTAATTTTGTAAAGCTTTTCACAGATCTGCCAAGTAAAAGGCTTTGACAGTTTTTTTCTAACATCTCTGCAATGAAATAAATAAAAAAATGCTCCCACTAAATTCTGTGTATTCAGGTTTATATTCAGCAAGTGTGGGTTTCATTTTTTCGGCTTCAAGAGCATAATTGCTTTTTTAAAATTAATTTGCAGGCCTGCACAAGTTGGGTCATCTGGTTTGAAGCAGAAGAACTTCAGTGCATAAAATAGAAATATTCCAGTTTTGTAGAGTTTCCACTTGTGGGATGGATATGAGCAAATGATAATTACAGCACATTTAAACAGGTGAATTCCAGGTTTGTGCCCCCCTGAGGTGGCTCAGTAACGCTGTGCCGATGATGGACAGAGAGCTGCAGTCATTAAATGGAACTGGAGCCTTGTGGAGGTTTCCAATAACTTTTTAATTACAGCTTAATGCTGTTTTCTAGCCCTGGTAAAATTGAAATTTCCTTGTAATGGCTGAGTTTCATATTCCAGCTTCCCTCGTTCCGAGGTGCTCCCAGAGGAGCTGGGGCTGCAGCAGGAGAGCTGTGGGGCAGAGCGGGGTTTGTGCTGAGGGACGTGCCCAGAGCCCTGCAGGGTGTGCCAGGCTGGCCAGGGACCCACGGAGAGGAGTTTGGGGCCAGCACTGTCCCAGGCAGCTGCACTGATGTCCCCGTCCCTGTCCCTGTCCCTGTTCCCTGTCCCTGTCCCCTGTCCCTGTTCCCTGTCCCTATCCCTTATCCCTGTCCCCATCCCTGTCCCTGTTCCCTGTCCCTGTCCCTGTTCCCTGTCCGTTTTCCCTGTCCCTGTCCGTTTTCCCTGTCCCTGTCCCTGTCCCTGTTCCCTGTCCCTTATCCCTGTCCCCATCCCTGTCCCCGTCCCTGTTCCTGTCCCTGTCCCCTGTCCCTGTTCCCTGTCCCTGTCCCTGTCCCCTGTCCCTATCCCTTATCCCTGTCCCCATCCCTGTCCCTGTCCCTTATCCCTGTCCCCGTCCCCATCCCTGTCCCTTATCCCTGTCCCCATCCATGTCCCTGTCCCTTATCCCTGTCCCCATCCCCATCCCTGTCCTTGTCCCTGTCCCTATCCCTTATCCCTTATCCCTTATCCCTGTCCCTGTCCCTGTCCTTGCCCTCCCTGGGGCCAGGGGATGTTCTGGGGCAGTTCCAGGGGGCTGGAGGGCTGGGAACGGTGCCTGGGCTCCAGACTGCCCTGATGGGGACAGCTCTGGGACTGGGGCCCCTACAGGGACAGGAGGAGGGGAAATGACCCCAAACTGCAGCAGAGCTCTTTAGGGACTGGGGACAAATCCCTCCCTGGGGGGTGGGCAGGCCCTGGGATGGAATTCCCAGAGCAGCCCCTGGATCCCTGGAATGTCCCAGGCCAGGTTGGACATTGGGACACCCTGGGACAGTGGGAGGTGTCCCTGCCGTGGCAGGGGTGGCACTGGGTGGGATTTGATCTCTCTCCCAACCCAAACCAGTTTGGGATTCTCGTGCTGGGACTGGAGCTCTCCTTCCTCAGCGCTCCCTCCCTGGCTCAGCCTCGCTCCTCCTGCCACTCACAAATCAATAATTTACAGTCCCCATAACGCCCAGAATCTGCTCTCAGACTGAAAGAATTAATCCTGATTGTAATTACCAGGAACATCAAATGAAATATTTATTCAGCCCTTTCATATTTCCTGCCTCAGTCCGGCCCGAGAGCACAAAGGGTGACATTTAGGGGAGACAAAATACAATGTTCCACGGCACAGTTCTGATGTGCAGCCACTTTCTGGCTCTGAAGGGTTGTAGTGCCTGTATTACAAGCTCACAATATAGGGTTTTGAGAGATATAAAGGATGACATTTCATTCTTGTTCTCTGGAACATTTCTGTTTGAATGGAATTCTCTCCTGAAGAAAATATCAAAAAGGAGGAGATTCGGATGGCATTTCTAGCACTGCAAAGCTTTGATTTCAAATGCACAGATCCCAGCCCCTGAGCTTCAGAGCCTGGGGGGCCAACAGGCTGATTCCCAGCCAGACCTGCCGGGTCTGGGGTCAATTATCATCACCTTTGGGAATTACCATGGTGCAATTTAACCTGGTCACACCATTAGTGACCAGTTAGGTAGGGAGAAATTAGCAAACCACTTCAAAAGACTGGCAAAAGTCTTTCCAGATTATGAGCAGGAGTTTCAGGCGGTCAGTAAAAGCTGAAATATTCTCCAGGTGCAGGAATGTGACACCCAAAGCTGAGCCCTTGTTCTGAGAGAGTCCCTGGCAGAATCCAGGTGAGTTCCATGTGAGGGCAGGGGTGGAACAGCCTGCATTGGTGCTGTGCTTCCCAGACAGAGTCTGTGCTTCCGTTCTCCTGCCGGGACACTCAGCATCGTGCTGGGTTGGACCTGAGAGGTCAGCAAAGGTTCTTCCCTCCCCCAGAGGGTGCTGGCACTGCCCAGACCCCCAGCAATGGGCACGGCCCCAGAGCTCCAGGAGGGTTTGGACACCAGGGATGCTCAGGGTGGGATTTTGGGGGGTCTGTGCAGGGCCAGGGGCTGGGCTGGGTGATCCCTGGGGGTCCCTTCCAGCTCAGGACACTGCAGGATTTCAGGATGGACAAGGCTCAGGGTGATGATGTGATCCGTGAGCTGGGCTGGTTCCCGGGAGCAGCCAGGCAGAGCCCCGGGCCCCGGGTGGGTAACAACAGCTCTTTCTGCTCCAGGAACCTCTGGAATTCCGGTGGTCCAAGCCAGGACTGAGCCCCCTTTAGCCCTGGGCTCTGTAAGGATGTGCCATGCCCTGACAGGATCCATCAGGCTCTTTATGGGAATTTTGGGGAATTTTGGTCCATCTTTATGGGAATTGCTCGCGCTGCTGGAAAGGGAATCCCAGCCCCGAGCAGTTTGTGTCTGGCTGACGGTCTGCAGGAATTAGTGTCTGTGCACTTCTGCAATTACAATTGTTAGCAAGAAACAAAATATCATCCTGATAACCCAAACAATGCAGCAGGGGGTACTTGGTGCTCATCAGCCCGGAACTAACAAAGCCCGGAACTAACAGAGCCCGGCTCCAGAGAGAGAACAAAACCCGGCTCTAGGGAGAGAACTAACAAAGCCCGGCTCCAGAGAGAGAACAAAACCCGGCTCTAGGGAGAGAACTAACAGAGCCCGGCTCTGTGAAGGGAACTAACAAAGCCCGGCTCTAGGACGGGAACTAACAAAGCCCGGCTCCAGGGAGAGAACTAACAAAGCCCGGCTCTGTGAAGGGAACTAACAAAGCCCGGCTCTAGGGAGAGAACAAAGCCCGGCTCTAGGACAGGAACTAACAAAGCCCGGCTCTAGGACGGGAACTAACAAAGCCCAGCTCTAAGACGGGAACTAACAAAGCCCGGCTCCAGGGAGCGCTGCAGTGACAGTCCCGGCCATTCTCCGGCTGTTCCTCACTCCCAAGAGCAGAACCAGCCACTCTTCCCTTGCCTCTGGCTAAAATTGTTGCTGGATTTCCCTCCTGGAGCTGCAGAGCCTGGCACGAGTGAGGGGTGAGCACTGTGTGCGAAAACACAAAGCTTTTCATCCCTGATTCCCGAAAACCGAGGAATTGCTGCTCCATTTCCAAACTTTTCACTGCTCAGTGGGCACTGAAGTGCCCTGTCCTGGCAGGGCAAAGCTCCTCCAGCGCCTCCTCACGCTGTGCCCAGGGCCAGGGCATCAAATGGATCAGAAGGATCCTCTCCTTTTCAGCAGGGAACCCACGGGGATCAGCAGATCCTGGGTGAGAAGGAAACATCCATCCCACATCACGAGAGAACTCACAGAAAACACCACAATACAGCCCAGAAACATCTTTATGCTCAGCTAAACCATGGTGGGGGTGTGTGCACACCCCTCGTGGAGTAATTAAAGACAGAATTCCTGCATGGAAAGGAAACATCTGCATGGTCCAGAGCAGGTAATTCCCGTTTTCCAGGCGCTGAGCACACATTCTCTGGAAAGTTCTGCTAACTCACAGGACCCGGGAGGGTCTCCCAGGGCCTGGCTCAGGTCCCTTCCCTGGGGAAGGGGGGTGGACACGGCACAGCTGGGGCTGGCAGCTCTTTGCAGTCATTTGTAGAACCTCATCCAGCTCCCCACCACGCCAGAGGTTTCTATCCAGAATTTTATCCCCCTCCAGTGATGCCTGAGCTCCTGGGAAGGTGGCACTGGCTCATTCCTGGGGCACGCAGGATCCCAAAGGGACCCAAATTGTTCCTTCCACAAGGAATTTGCCTCGGCAGCAAAATGATGGAGAAGGAACTGAATTGCAGCTTGAGGGAGATCTCATGGTCAATAATCCATTATTTATGGTTTAAATTAGTTTCTCACGTCCATCATTAGCATAATGATGCTGGCAGTCTGGGCCAGGTCCGAGCATGTTCCCTGATGGAAATGAATCCAAGACAATCACAGGAATTTACCTGGAATGAATCCCTGGGTGTTTCCAGGAGCTGGGGGTGTAACAGCAAAACAAAAAAACAAAACCAAAAACAAAACAAGGAAATCTGTGCCCAGCCCCCCAGAAACAGCAGCAGCTCCCACAGAGCTGCTGGCTCTGCTCCCCTCCTGCACCTCCTCCTCAGTGTCCCCTCACTGCCCTGGGGCTGCCTTTACCTTTTTTATTTTTCTCCCTAGAAAGAATAGTCCTCACATAATATTTAATGTAAAAAAAAAAAACAAAAACATCTCCCCTCTGTTTTCCTGCTGGAAAATAAAGCTCTTCCAGTGTCCCACACCCCTCCTCTGCCGGGATCTGGGCTCTCACATTTCCATCAGTTCTCATTCCGACCCATCCTATGGATTCCTGCCCTCCACCAACAATCCCTCTGTGCATTTCCACCTTCGAGGCTGAGGGCTGGATTTGTGTCAAATCAAACCCGCTATTTGCTTTTCCAAGGACCTGTGCATGTCCACGATAAGCTCATTTCTCCTCCCTTTGAAGTTTGCTCCCCAGGCTGAGACCCTTGAGCTGCCCCTCTGCGAGGTGGGAATGGCATTTCTAAAGGATCAGCCGAGGACATCAAATACTAAAAGCTTTTGTAGGGAAGGAATTTCCGCTGTTTTTTAAGCATCAGATCTCTCTAAAAGCACTTCAAAGGCAAAAGGGAAGGGTTTGGCCCCGCTTTGGGAAGAGGGACATAAAGGTGAAGTTGTTAAGTGATCTCCCTGCAGCTCCAGGAACTCCCCACATCAAAGGTCAGCGCTGCCAGCTTGGGACATGGGCACACTCTGGAATGCCAGAGCCATGAATTCCAGAAGGAATGCCTTCGATGAGCCCAAAACGTGCTCCCCACCAGCCAGGCTCAGGCAGTTCCCTGTTGTTTTAGTGTAACACACCAAAAAAAGGGCATAATTTCAATCAAGAATAATTAATTAAAAAATCAGCACTTTGAGACACTTAATGCAGCACTTGACCCCATGAAAAACTGAAGAGAAGCCATTTAGCCAATTCTATTGGAAACTGGCAAAATAAATGCCATTTTTCATATTTGGATAAAACCTTTAATTTCCTGTGAGATACCAAACCGCAGTGCCTCCGTGGTCATCCAGCAGATTTGCACTCCAGGGAATTCCTTCCACAGCCACTCTGTGCCTGTGAGCAGCCCCTGAGCAAGGTCTGAGATCCTCCAGCCTGCTCAGGGCTGTGCCACAGTCATTTAAACCCGGCTGGACCTGTCACTGCTCAGGGGATGTCCCCAAGGTAGGGCAGGACGTGGCACTCCGGGCTGGGGACAAGGTGGGGACCAGGCACTGCTGGGACTCCCTGCTCTGGGGCGGGCTTTTCCAACCTCAAAAATTCTGGAATTTCACCAAATCACATCAGGTTCTACCTGGCCAGGATAGGATGGCCCAAGCCAAACCACAGCTCCAAAATATCCATGGAAATCCTGCTGTGATTTATGGGAGCAAGGCTGGCACTTCTGTGACACCTCCAGTACAGAAACAACAACCAAACTCCGGGCAGTGCTTTGGTCCTGCTCCCAAAGCCTGGCCCAGCCAGGAAAGCTCAGCCAGGGCTGCAGGGCAGGACCCAGAGTGCCCAGCAGGGATTTCAGGGGGAATTAAACATCCCTCAGGGCAGCAAAGGGCAGCTCCCTGTGCCATCCATCCCTGTGCCCATCCATCCATCCATCCCTGTGCCCATCCATCCCTGTGCCCATCTATCCCTGTGCCCATCCATCCATCCATCCCTGTGCCATCCATCCCTGTGCCCATCCATCCATCCATCCATCCCTGTGCCCATCCATCCATCTCTGTCCCCATCCATCCATCCATCCATCCATCCATCCCTGTGCCCATCCATCCATCCCTGTGCCCATCAATCCCTGTGCCCATCCATCCCTGCGCCCATCCATCCCTCCATCCATCCATCCATCCATCCATCCATCCACCCNCTGTGCCCATCCATCCATCCATCCATCCCTGTGCCCATCCATCCATCCCTGTGCCCATCCATCCCTGTGCCCATCCATCCCAGCCAGCACTCCCTGGTGTCACACAGGTGTCACACAGGTGTCACACAGGTGCCACACAAGGCTCAGACCTTTCAGCACCCACCTCTGATTCCAGGGCTGCCCTCAGCCAAACCAATCTAACGCTCCACTGCTGTTTAAGGAGTGCTTGGCTTGCTTCCAGAACAGTTCCATGCTTTTCCAGAGGCCTCTGGTGCAGGATGAACTGTCCTTTCACTAGAAACACTGTCAGAGGTTTGAGTTGCTGCTCTGCTTCCCATCATTTATCACCTCCCCAATCCAAACCCATCACCGAGCTCACAGCTCTGCCCTCGTGTTCATTCCTGCCCTGCACAACAGCTTCATCCTGGAACAACTTCCTAAAGGAACCATTGGAGAGAAAAATCCCAGCACTGCCCATTCCTCACCCCTGAAAAATCAGCACCTTGCCAAAGCAGTCCCAGGCACGCTCCAGTGCTTTCAGCTCACAGGATAAATGGAATTAGGAACCTCACATGGCTTTCTGAAGGTGTTGGCACCACTTTGTGATTTATCCCAGGGCCAAGGACAGGCTGAGACAGACAGACTGACATCCAGACTGAGGACAAGCTGAGACAGACGGACTGACATCCAGGCCAAGGACAGGCTGTGTCAGACAGACTGACATCCAGACCGAGGACAGGCTGAGACAGACAGACTGACATCCAGACTGAGGACAAGCTGAGACAGACAGACTGACATCCAGACCAAGGACAGGCTGAGACAGACAGACTGACATCCAGACCAAGGACAGGCTGTGTCAGACAGACTGACATCCAGACCGAGGACAGGCTGAGACAGACAGACTGACATCCAGACCAAAGGATGGAAACCCTATCTCAGGACTGCAGTGTCAGAAAGCAGCTCTGGGGAGCAGAGAGTGCAGCACTGGGGACAGCTCNACTGGGGCAGCACTGGGCAGCACTGGGCAGCTCTGGGGCAGCTCAGGGCAGCTCAGGGCAGCTCAGGGCAGCTCAGGGCAGCTCAGGACAGCACTGGGGCAGCTCTGGGGCAGCTCTGGGGCAGCTCCATGGCTGCTGAGGCTCCCAGGAGGGGCCAGGGCTCCCCCAGCCCTGCAGCAGCACCAGCACCAGGGGATCCCCTGCCCGGGCTGGGAAACACGGCTGGTCCCTGTGGGCAGCACGGGGAGTGGGTCTGATCCCAGGATGTCCTGATCCCAGAATGTCCTGATCCCAGCACCTCCTGATCCCAGAATGTCCTGATCCCAGCACCTCCTGATCCCAGAATGTCCTGACCCCAGAATGTCCTGATCCCAGCACCTCCTGATTCCAGAATGTCCTGATCCCAGCACCTCTTGATCCCAGCATCTCCTGATCCCAGCATCTCCTGATCCCAGCACCTCCTGATCCCAGCATCTCCTGATCCCAGCCCCTCCTGACCCCAGCATTTCCCAGTCCCAGCCCCTCCTGATCCCAGCCCCTCCTGACCCCAGCACCTCTTGATCCCAGCATTCCCAAATTGAAGCACCTCTTCCCGATGGGAAAACTTCATGGAAAAAAGGGAGAGAATGATCCCAAGGCAGAAACTGAGAATGTTCCAAGGGGTGGGAAAAGGAGCAGAGGACACAGGGCCCCACCCGGCCTGGGATGAGCCTTTGCTGCTGAAATGCAGCCCCAAAACGGGGTGGAGGCGGCCAAGTCCCTGTGGCTGCTCACCACAAAGCCAGTGTCAGGAAATCTCCTCTCCCTCATCCACGAGCAGCCCCAGGGCAGGATGGATGGAGGCTCAGCACTGCCCAGGAGGGGCTCCCCACGGGCAGGAAGGATGGCTCTCCAAATCCCAGCAGAATTCCCAAAAACGCACAGAACTCCATGGAACCGATTTAAACCAGGAGCCAACTGCAGCGACTCCTGCAAGGTCTGCACCTGTTTGTTGTTTCTTTGAAATGCCACGAAAATTGGCAGCTCCGTGAAGTGAATGCACTGAAATTGTTCCTTAATAGGAGTGAAGTGAGAATTAGAACAAAAATAACACAAATATTGTATTTGCAGCCAAGAGAACAAAGTGTTCACACTTCCAAGAAGATGTCTGAATGTTCTTACTTTTCCAGGGGTAGTTTACTGCCAATTTCAAAGGAAAAGAGGCAGTGGAGGGGGGAGGCTTGGGCCTAATAGGAAACAGAGTAAGACAGGCAGTGGAAAAGGAGAAAAATAAAACACCCTGTGAGCAAACCCTTCAGGGTGAGGGTGACCTTGGGGGTAACCCACCTCCAAGACACAAAAATCAAGGTGCAAGGGGAGTGTCTCAATCCCTGTGAGGACAAAACAAGCCCTGGCAGCTCTGGAGGTGGCTCAGCCCTGGGTGCAGGGCTCGCTCCATGCCCAGGGCAGGAATTGTCACATCCCAGCTCTGGGAAGAGGAACCAGAGCCTGTCCTGCCCAGCACAGCCCCGTGACCATGGCAGGAATTGTCACATGCCAGCTCTGTCCCCTGGGAAAGGGAACCAGAGCCTGTCCTGCCCAGCACAGCCCCGTGACCATGGCAGGAATTGTCACATCCCAGCTCTGGGAAGGGAATCAGAGCCTGTCCTGCCCAGCACAGCCCCGTGACCAGGGCAGGAATTGTCACATCCCAGCCCTGTCCCCAGCTCTGTCCCCTGGGAAGGGAATCAGAGCCTGCCATGCCCAGCACAGCCCCGTGACCATGGCAGGGTCCCCTCTGTCCCCAGCTCTGGCGCTGGGGTGGCTCCAGCAGGGACCCAGCCTCACCCCAAATGTGCTCCTGCCTTTGTGTGATCCCTGGTCCCCCTCTGCCTCCTGCAGCCCATCAAACATCCCTCACCACCGAGGGCCAGAGCACTGGTGCTGCTCTGGCTGTTCCCTTCTCTAAAAAGCCCAGAGCTGTTAATCAAAAGCTTAGGAGTGACTTGAAAATGTCAAAGAACAAATGAGAATTGCTGAGGTTAATGGAGTCCAAGCACAGGAACCACAGCACAATCTGGTTTTAGATACTCGTAATCCCTTCTGAACTGTTCTCCAAGATTTCTTACAAAATGTTACCATTTATATAAGATTTGCCTTTGTCCATAACCTGAATAGATCACAGGAAATTTCCATCTTTCCTGGAGGTTCCCTCCTGGCAGTGGTGCTCGGGGGGGTCACCTGAGCTGGGGCTGATTTCAGTGCTTCCCTCAGCACCACAGACTCCTCTAAATGGCAATATTCTTCTTTTTCTGTCATAAACATTTGGGGAAAAATACTCGTTCTTAGGACAGCCCCTTCAGCAGCAGGCTGCTGCTCCTCTCCCCAGTGCTCCCCTGGCCAGTTAAAAACAAAGCCAAGCCCACTTCCCAGTGCAGTAAATTCTGAGGATGCTGGAGAGGATTACATGGAACAGCTGAGCGGGCATATGGCATTCCATCCAAACTGACAGCCATCCAAACTGTTCCTGTAACTGCTATTGCTTTATCTGCATTTGTGTGGGACTAGGAAAAAAGAAAAAAATCTTAAAAAATCCAGAATGAATAAAGCACCACCATTCACTGCGAACAAACCCCTTCTTCAATAGTTCATTATTCCAACTGCTGAAATATTTTGCTGTGCCTAACAACTCCTACCAGCCGCTCTGGAGGCTCCACAGAACCCCGGGCAGGAAAGCTGGTGGGCTAAAATCAGTGCAAAGCAGCAGAGACAGCACACAGGGGAAGCAGGAAATACAATTTGTGCATCTCTCTCTGTGTCTGTACACACACACGTGCACACTGTTATAAGTACATTTTCTATTCTGTTCTTGGCTTTTCACAAATATTCAAATCAGTGCTGTGTGTATAATGCTGGAAAACTTCGCTGTATGAATATATCTTCAGTTCTGCTATTAACAATACTTAGAAATACTAGTATGATAAATATATTTTTTCTTGTACTATAACATGGTGAAGTAAAAAGCTTTTGTTCATGGAACTAACTCAGAGAATGGTAAAAAGATAATCAGGAAATTCTTCACATGCTTGGATCATCCTCTCTGGATGAAGACAGAGGTGATGAACACCAGAACTCCAGGGAGAGGATTTATTGATCTCCATTATCAGGGAGTGTGCCAACAAGAAGGAGCCACAAGGAAAAGAAATAAAAAAGTAAAAAAAGTTGATTTACAGATTGGGGGGGATGATTTTGAATAATTCATGAAGGTCTATGAATATGCAACAGGTCGATGCATTTAAAGAAGTGTTCTCTGAGTTAAGGGCTGCTCTTGGAAGAACGTAAAGCACCCAGCCATTGTAACCTTTTGCTTTATTGTCTCTTGTTGTCTTTTATTAAACTTTAAAAAAATCTACCAGGAAACTGAACCTCGTTTTTCACAGCACACACGCACACAATTCCCACAGCCTCTGCTGGAGTTTGTAATCAAACCCTGCCCCGAGAGCCTGAGGGGGGAATATGGAATTGGGATTCCTGTCCCAAATCTCCCTCGGAGCCCCCTCCCCACTGGCTCCTGTCCTGAACTGGCTGAGCTCCCACCATCGATTTGTCTGAGGACCTTTAGAAACTGACATTTCACCAAATATTTAATCCTATTTTTTCTTTTGCCTCCTGCAAAAATAATTGTTTTAACATTTTAGGTAAAGTCTTTTGTCACGGACTGGGTTTTTGGTGGATGTTTTCTGAGGCTGGGATGAGATCTGGCGTTTGAGAGCATTGCAAGGGGTGAAGGGACAGGGACAGGGAACGGCTCCCACTGCCCCAGGGCAGGGCTGGATGGGATTTGGGGCAGGAATTGTTCCCTGTGCCAGAGGGCAGGGCTGGATGGGATTTTGGGCAGGAATTGTTCCTGGCAGGGTGGGCAGGGCTGGCACAGGGTGCCCAGAGCAGCTGTGGCTGCCCCTGGATCCCTGGCAGTGCCCAAGGCCAGGCTGGACATTGGGACACCCTGGGACAGTGGGAGGTGTCCCTGCCATGGCAGGGGTGGAACTGGGTGGCATTTGAGGTCCCTCCCACCCCAGACCAGTTTGGGATTCTCTGGTTCTTCCAGCACAAGGCAGATCTATCCCCAATTTTTATCTTTAATTAAAACTTTTCAGATCATTATCATTCAGAGGTGCCATTGCAATTCTCTTCAGTTTCAGTTTTCATGAGGACTCAAATCATTCCCTGAAACTTCTGCTTTCTCTCTCCCACACCCAAACCTGCACAAACCCTCAAACCTACACAAGTCTGCAAATATATCCAACCCTTCCACCACCCAGCCCCCCAACACCCAACTGTTCAAACAACCAACCCTTCAAACACCCAAAACCCAACCCCTCAAACACCCGACCCTTCAAACACACCCAACCCTTCAGACACACCCGACCCCTCAAACACCTGACTCCTCAAACACTCAATCCCCTCAAACACCTGACCCCTCAAACACCTGACCCCTCAAACACCTGACCCCTCAAACACCCAATCCCCTCAAACACCCAATCCCCTCAAACACCTGACCCCTCAAACACCTGACCCCTCAAACACCTGTCCCCTCAAACACCTGTCCCCTCAAACACCAACCCCTCAATCCCCAGCTGCCCTGGCTGCAGGAGCTGGTGGCCAAGGCCACCCTGAGCAGCAGGACGTGGTTTCTGTTCCTCTGCACACGCCAGGACCAGGGCAGCACGTGGTGGCACCTGGCAGCTGAGGTCACCTGCGGGCTGGGCTGTGAGAAGGGAAGAGGCCCCAGGACATGGAATCATGCAAAGGTGACATAAATAAAACCTCCAGGCAGGAGGAGCTGCCTTTGCACACTGAGACTGAAATGATTCTCACATCGGGCCTGCGTTTCTGCGAGCACTGTCACAGCAATTAGGGGTTTTAAGGAAACCCAAGTCACAGATAATGCATTGAAATAATAAAGTGACACTTTGATATGCAACCAGCAGACATTAAGGAAATGACAACTGACTCCAAAACGTCCAGAAAGATATTTAAATCAGTAATGCTGAATAAATTAAATGAGCAATTACTGGTATGTTTGACAAAGCATGATACAACAATATATTAGGCATATATTAGCTCAGCCTTTACTCACTGATCTTTATCTGCTTTTAATTAATGAATTTAATTGACTGTAAGGGAGATTTGAGAGTGGCTTGTCACAAGTCAAGGAGGAAAGCCATTCCATACTCTGGAGGGGAGAAGCAAAGGGAGCCTGCAGAGGGAAAACACTGGGGTGGAGCCACTCCTGGTCTGGGTCTGTGCCCAGAGCTGGGAAGGGACAGCAGAGTCTCCAATAATTGTGATTTTCACTGGGATTATCTTGTGTGTTCTCTGTGCACTTCTCTGCACTTGCCTGTGTCAGTCCAAGATTTGTGTTATCCCAAAATAGCATCAATAATATTTAGTCAGAAAATAAGAGCTAACTCTCTAAAATTGAAGATTGTGCTATTATGCACATTATCCTTCCACACACTGAACATTATTATTATCATTATTATTATTATTATTTTAGCTTTATTTTCAATTGCATTTTAAATAACAACTGTTGGTAGTTTTCTCTCTTCGCCACACCTGGGGATTAAAATAGATGCTTAAACTATTTGAAATCAGTTGAAATTAGTTCTATTTTCCATATCTGGGGAATAGAATATAGGTTTAAACTGTTTGAAATGAGATAAGCCTGGAACTGTGAGATGGAGCTCACTCCTGGAGTTTCTCCCAGGAAATGATACTTAAATGGCTCATGGCTTTGCCATTTCCAGGATGAAATCTTTCGTCTCCACCACCAAACATGAAACAACAGGGCCAGAAACGTGCTCTAAATCCCAGCGGTGCCATTTTTAACAAGCCTAGCACAGCGGGAATGATCCTCACAACCCCCTGCAGCTTCCCCACACAGAGCAGGAGGAAGGAGCAGGGAGCAGCCAGGACAGCAGCTCAGGGAAACGAGCTGGGAAAGGAGTGAAGAGCCCGGGGGTGTGCAGGGGGATGCTTTTCTGGGATGCATAATTCCTTTCAGCCATGAGGTTTGCCACCACAGACTGACTCCTGACTCCACAAACGCCTGATAACCCGGCCATGAACACTGAGAATTCATCTATTGATAATTCATTTATTGTCCCAGAACCCCGGTGGTTTGGGGATTTCCCCAAGCAGGAGGAGCTGGCACAGGAGGGGACACAGCGCAGGGAATCCTCGGGAGAACAAATCCTCATCCTTCCTGCAGGGGGGATGGATCCCAGTGTCCCAGGGCAGGGATGGATGGCATACTGGGAACTGGGAATTGTTCCCTGGAGGGTGGGCAGGGCTGGCACTGCTGCCCAGAGCAGCTGTGGCTGCCCCTGGATCCCTGGAATGCCCAAGGCCAGGCTGGACACTGGGGCTGGGACAGTGGGAGGTGTCCCTGGATGGGACTCGGTGGGCTCTGAGGTCCCTTCCCACCCAAACCAGGCCGGCATTCCATGGTTTTCCAGACAGGAAATATCCCCACACACACCTCCAGTTTTTCCCAGGCTGTTTTCTCACTGACCTCTGATCAGCCAGGACAGAACAGCCCCATTTTTGTTCACACCTTTTGTCAGAAGCCCAGAGCTGTCAGAGGGAGGCTGAGGAGGGAATTTTGGGGAGCAGCAGCAGCCCCCTGAGGGCTCTGCTCTGGCTCCATCAGGAACAACAACAAGCCAACAACAACTCATCAACCACTCTAACAACGCCATTAGCTGGCAGCTCCCCAGCACAGCACCAGAGGGGCCAGCAGAACGAGCTGCAATAACAGCTCCAGTGGCATTAAATATTAAAATATGGTTAAATATTAAAACAAAACTTCCAAAAGATAAAAGCCAAGCAAAAGTCACCACCCATTCTAATCTTTTACGTAGTTCTGTCTCAAAGCATTTTGTAACAGGAACGGCCTGGGCACTTGGGAAAAACCAAAGGATGAGAGCAGCACTTAATTACAGCATTAAACCATCGAGCTCCTGTTGGCTGAGGGAACACAGAACCCAATAATTCAGATTTGCTTGACAAATCCATCTTCCTTTCCTCTGTTTCTGACTGTAACACGCACAGGAGGAAGAGGAGGAGTTCCAAAGGGAGCAGCTCCTTTGAAATCCTGCCCCTAACCTGCTCCTATACAATGGATTTAAATTTTTTTCTCTTTCAGGAAAAAAGCTCCTTTTATTTCTCTCTGTGCAGTGACCCTGATCAAAGCCATTCTCCTGAGCGTGGGTGCAAGACAAGAGGAGGGAAAATTCTGTGAAATGCCCAAAATGAAGGCTCTGTGTTCAAGGCAAAGCCACCCAGGAGAACTTCCATGGATCATTGGATCCTCTGAGCCCCTCTGAGCACAGCCAGGAGCACCCAGAGCTGGCTCTGCCCTCCCAGGAGCACCAGGCAGGGCTGCAGGCTCTGGTGGCACCGGGATGGGAACGGGAGAGAGAACACCGGGATGGGAACGGGACAGAGAGAACACTGGGATGGGAATGGGACAGAGAGAACACTGGGATGGGAACGGGACAGAGAGAACACTGGGATGGGAATGGGAGAGAGAACACTGGGATGGGAACGGGACAGAGAACACTGGGATGGGAACAGGACAGGGAACACTGGGATGGGAACGGGACAGAGAACACCGGGATGGGAATGGGACAGAGAGAACACTGGGATGGGAACAGGACAGAGAACACTGGGATGGGAATGGGACAGAGAACACTGGGATGGGAATGGGACAGAGAACATTGGGATGGGAACAGGACAGGGAACACTGGGATGGGAACAGGAGACAGAGAACACTGGGATGGGAACAGGACAGGGAACAGAGGGGGAACAGACAGGGGAGAGGAGAGAGGAGAAATTCCAGGCTGCCCCTGAGGCAGAGGTGTGAGCTACAGGGATCTGCTCTTCCAGGAAAAGACAACAGGATTCCCTCTGGACACACAAAGGGACACCTGCAAACACAAGAGCTGCTGCTGGGGGCTCCAAAGCTCAGGATAATTTGAGAGAGTCCCAGAACAGACACAGAACCACAGAATTCAGGATGGAAAAGCCCCCTCAGAGCAGGGAATCCAGGCATTCCCCAGCCCTGGCCCCGCTCTCTTTGGGGTTAGGGTGACACTCACCCAAGCCCTGCCAAAATTCCCAAAGCTTCCCGACCTCTGAAACACCCAGAGCTTTTGGGGGGAACCAAAAATCCCTAGGATTTATGGGATCCCTAGATTTTAGGGAGCCCAGGATTTATGAGATCTCCTGATTTACGGGATCCAGGATTTCTGGGATCTCAGGATTTCTGAGATCTCTGGATTTATGGGATCCCTAGGATTTATGGGATCCAGGATTTCTGACATCTCCAGATTTCTGGGATCCAGGATTTACGGGATCGATGATTCATGGGATCCCTGGGATTTATGGGATCCAGGATTTCTGAGATCTCCAGATTTCTGGGATCTCCGGATTTATGGGATCCCTAGGATTTATGGGATCCAGGATTTCTGGGATCCCATGATTTATGGGCTCCCTAGGATCTATGGGATGCAGGATTTCTGGGATCCCATGATTTATGGGATGCAGGATTTCTGGGATCTCCGGATTTATGACACCCCCGGGACCAGAGCAGATTTTCCTGCAGCTGGCAAACGCTGGGATTTTCCATGCCAGCCTGGCACCCCCTCACCCCCAGCCAGCAGCAAACGCTTTAATTACAAAGCCTGTGCTCTGAGATGGGATAAATGCTTTTTTTCCAACCTAATTGGCTTTTTGGTTGTGGGCACAAAGGAGCGGGAAGAGGCGCCTGGAGGAGGCAGAGCAGGCGGGATCTCCAGCACCTCTCGGTGATTGTGCCTTCATCGAGGCCGGGGTAACCATGGCAAATAACTGCTGTGTGCTCAGCCTGAATTACCTCTTCACTAACAGCCACTCGCACAGCAATTAAACCGGCCGCAAAATCCGGTTTCTTTTCTCCTCAGAAAGCTCAGGGATGTTCATTGACATTTTAATTTTTTTTTTTTTTTCGGGGATCTTTGCTTGTGCAGCAAACACCAGTGGTGACCACTACTTCTATTTGTTACCATTCCGTCCATTAACAGGAGGGGACGCAGGGAGCGGTGAATTTCAGACTGAGGCTGGGTTTAGATGGGATATTGGGGGGGAATTTTCCTGTGAGGGAGGTGAGCCCAGAGAGGCAGGCACTGCCCTGGCTGCAGTAATTATAATAATATAGTAATTATTATAATAATTATTATTATAATCGTGGTTATTCCCTGGTTGCCTAACCCGAGGCTCGGTGTGCTGAGGTTCTGGGGGCAGCTGTGCCTTCCCTGCAGCTCTCGGGGTTTTTGGAAAGCCCCCCCGGAACCCAGCAAAGGAGAATCCTCCCCTCACCCCCTGTGCACACCGAGCTGGCAGGAGCTGCTGGGGATTAAACAGCATTTCCAAGACACTTCCATGTGCACCTGTGGTGTGCAGCGGTTTTTGCAGGTGGCAAAAAGGCACAGCTAAATCAAATAACTGTACATAGTTTGTAAATAATAAATATAATAAAACTGTAAATAATTTGTTTCAGAGTGGAGAAGCCGGGTTAAAAGGAAACCAGTATGAGTATTGTTTCTAACTGGAATGGGTTGGGAAGCTTGTCCTGCTCTGGAGCTTTATTGACAGAGGCACTGCTGCTCCTTTGAGCACCCCCTCTGTGTTAATATTAACCTGAATATCCAAAAACTCTGGGACAACAACACCTGCAGGACACAGATTCCCGTTAATTTTCTTTTCTTTCTCCCCATGTGTCCCCCATTTTAATACCTCCCAGTGCAGGTCGGTTATAACCTCATTAATTAACTGACCACCCCACTGAGATTTGGTCAGTTTGGTGGCAGCCTGGCCATTTGATGGCCATTATAAACATGGATACAAATGGGCATTGCACATTTTGGTGAGGGTTTTGGGCAGGCCCTGTGCTCCTTTGGCAGAGGGGAGCAGCTCTCCCACCCCGTGCCCTGTTCCTGCAGCTCTGCGGAGTCCTGACCTGAATTCCAATGGCACAGGGCAGCTCTGCCTCCCAGCCCTGGTGTTTGCCTCAGGCAGTGCCAGTGCCAGAGCAGGCTGCTGGCCTCAGCTGCTCCAGAAATTCCTATTCAGCTCACACTCCCAAACCCCACATCCGTATTCCACAGCCTCTCTGTGTGGCTGGAAAACCAAGGATACATTTAACTCCATGGCACTTGCTTCCTAAGCCTGGAAAGGGGAATTTTCTCAGCATTTCCTTGAGCATGTGGCATTTCCCTCATTTACTGCAGCTCCTTTCCTTCTCTTTACCTCCCAAAGTGCCAGGAGCCCACCAGCCCCACCCCAGAGACAGCAGTTTACCTCCAGGGAAATCCAAATTTGATTTCCTTTCCCAGCTCCCGAGGGTATCCTGGCACTGCTGTGCCATGTGCTGCATGCAGAGCACTCTGCTGCTGTGAAATGAGGGCTCAGCCCATCCTGATCTGGATTAACAGAGCCCAGCCTAATCTGGAATAACACAGCCCATCCTGATCTGGATTAACACAGCCCATCCTGATCTGGATTAACAGAGCCCAGCCTAATTTGGATTAACAGAGCCTTTCCTGATCTGGATTAACAGAGCCCAGCCTAATCTGGATTAACACAGCCCATCCTAATCTGGATTAACAGAGCCCATCCTGATCTGGATTAACAGAGCTCATCCTGATCTGGATTAACAGAGCTCATCCTGATCTGGATTAACAGAGCCCATCCTGATCTGGATTAACAGAGCTCATTCTGATCTGGATTAACTCAGCCCATCCTGATCTGGATTAACAGAGCTCATTCTGATCTGGATTAACTCAGCCCATCCTGATCTGGATTAACAAAGCCCATCCTGATCTGGATTAACAGAGCTCATCCTGATCTGGATTAACAGAGCTCATTCTGATCTGGATTAATTCAGCCCATCCTGATCTGGATTAACTCAGCCCGTCCTAATCTGGATTAACGGAGCCCGTCCCATGGCAGGATCTGTTCCCTCTTGGAGAGAAGCCGCAGGCAGGAGCAGGAGGTGACAGCACACCTGGGGGATTTTCCTCTCTGTGTCTCTGCCTTTATTTCTGGTTTGTTTGCTGGCTTTGACGCCGTTCGTTTGTTTCTCTGTTTGTTGACTTTTGTTGGGTTTCTTTGTGGGGTTTTTTGCTGTGCCTGTGTTGGGGTTTTTGTGCAATAACAAGGGACGTGTTTGGTGTCCCGGGGAACAACTGTTCCACGGAGCAGCCCCTCGGGAGCTGCTGCCAGCCCAGCGCACTCCTAGGTGAGGAAATACAGCATGGGAGCAATAATCTGATTTTTCTCTCCGGTCAGGGAGGGGCTGTTGCTGTGAATCCTTTGGGGTGATTCCTTTGGGAACTCCCGCAGTGCCACCAGCCCCTGCAGCAGCGTTCCAGCGTTTAACACCGAGGAATTTCTGCCAAGCCAGAGCGTTCACCCCATCCTGTGCCTGCTCCTGCCCAGGCGCAGAGCTCTGCGAAACTCCAGGCAGCTCCTCCCTGCCCAGCCTCGGGGGGACAGCAGGAATTGCAGCAGGAGTTACAGCAGGAATTGCAGCAGGAGTTACAGCAGGAATTACAGCAGGAGTTACAGCAGGAATTGCAGCAGGAGTTACAGCAGGAATTGCAGCAGGAATTACAGCAGGAATTGCAGCAGGAGTTACAGCAGGAGTTACAGCAGGAATTGCAGCAGGAGTTACAGCAGGAATTACAGCAGGAGTTACAGCAGGAATTACAGCAGGAATT
>VWZS01006962.1:176819-193905 GCA_013397075.1 Rhabdornis inornatus
CATAGCATATTATATTATATCATATTATATTTTTATATTTATATAGCATTGTATATTATTATACAGAAGTATAAATATATATATAAATATAAGTTTAAATATAACAATAACTTTACAATAACAATGTGTTTTTTTAATTTAAACATAAGTTTAAATATAACAATAACTTTATTTTTATTTATTTCTAAACCCTTGGGATTATCATGCACACGTTCCTGTTGAGATTCCAAGGAACCAAAGCACTCCCCTTGGGGAGATCTGATTTTCTATTCCATCAGATTTAATTTTGCCTCCCTAAACAGAGCTCTGTGACAAACTGCATTCCAAGAGATTTTTTTTCCCCCTGTTATAATTAATTCTCTCTATGACATATCAAAGATAACCAGCACTGAGAAGGGAGTGGTGTTGACCAGAAGCAAATCAAGAGTTACACCTGAAAATACAGCTAAAAATATATCAGGGAAAAAATCACCTAAAAAATACAGCTAAAAATATATCAGGGAAAAAATCACCTAAAAAATACAGCTAAAAATATATCAGGGAAAAAATCACCTAAAAAATACAACTAAAAATATATCAGGGAAAAAATCACCTAAAAAATACAGCTAAAAATATATCAGGAAAAAATCTATGAGGAGAAGCCGAACAGGGCACTCAGGGAAGGCGGTGTGGAAATGATTTCCTGTGAATTGATCTCTCGAGGAGAGCAGGAGCAGAAATTCCTGCCCCAGTGTAATTTTCTGTTCCCAGCCCCAGGGGAAAGCTGGGACAGGGAGCTGCTGTGTGGGGACAGCCAGGGACAGTGCCAGAGCCTGGCAGTGGGCAGGGACCCTTCCTCTTATTTATTAGTATTTATCAATTAATAATTGTTAGTATTCATTATTAATTATTTGTATTGATTATTTATTATTTATTATTTCTTGTTTATCGGTCTCCCCCACACAGCCTGGAATGGAAACTCTGCTCTGTGCTAACTCTGGATGTGCCCAGGGCTGTGAATTAAACAAATCTCTGCTCCAGGTTCCCATCCCAGCATTTCCTCAGCACCAAAAGGGAAAAACTCTTCCCAAGGAGGAGCTGGGCTTCAATCCATCCTGAGCTGTCCATAAATTCATTTCCTGTGTCCCCAGCACGGGGCTGGGTGACAAAGCTGCTGGAGGCACTCAGGCAGGAGCCCCCCTGGATTTTCCGAGAGAAATCAGAGTGCAGGGATTGAATTCAAGCCTCGGGATGGATTGAAGGCTGTTAAGCCACTCACACATCAAGCAGAGCTGGAAGTTGAAGTTTTAGAATAAGCAAGCAGGTAGAATGAGTTTTAAGTGCTTTCAGTGAGTGAAAGGTTTTAGATGCCAGTGTAGGAGTTTGAGTTCTAGTGAAGGTTGAAAATCACAGCCTCAGACACCAGGGGTTCTGTGGAGGCCCCAGGAGCAGCTCTAGACATAATAAAACTGTAGTAAAATATTGCTGACATTTTTAAATAGAACAGGAGAGNTGCTTTTTACCATTTGCTTTTTACCATTTGCTTTTTGCCATTTGCTTTTTACCATTTGCTTTTGCCATTGCTTTTGCCATTTGCTTTTTGCCATTTGCTTTTCCTTTGCCTTTGCTTCTATTTGAGACTTCATACCAAAACTTAGCATGGACTTCAGTGCCTGTGACTTTTGCTTTTGAAACCGATGTGCTTCTAAATAAACAACGTTACAGCAACTTAGCTCCTGAAGAAAACAACCCAACAAGTTGGGTGCCTAAAAACACCCAGAAGTTTAACCTCACACAAAGCTCTGTCCCTGCCCGGGGTGACAAAGCTCTGTCCCTGCCTGGTCCCAGTGATGGATGAGGGTCCCAGCCCCATCTGTGCCCGTGCTCACGGATGTTTTTATTGATCCAGAAAAATTACTCAGCCTGAATTTTCCTGTGCTGCTCTCCAGCCCTGACTTTTATAGCACAAAGTACCACGGGACTCCAACTGAAGTAAATCTTTACAACCAATACTCTGACAACTGCAGCTTCTCCCAGGGACACTGGAGCAATAATTAGAAATTCACAGCAGAAAAGGAGAGGGTGAATGTGCCCGTGCTCCCCTGGCATGATGTGGGGCTCCTTCCTCTCGTCAAACAGCAGAGGATGATATTTGTAAAATAATTTAGCTGTGAAAAATAGCAAGCAGTAACTGAGAACTAATGGCAGAGATTTGATTTCCTGCACTGAACCACCCAAGTGCCACCACCAAGCTCTCTGTTTATCCAGAAATTTGTTTTGCTTTGTGTTCTCTGGGCCTGTCAGAGGGATTTGCTCATTCCCTCACAAACCAACACTCTGAATCCCACAGTAATTTCCCTACTTGCAATTCATATTTTAGCATTAAAAGTCTGCACCCGAATGTCTTGGGCTGAGAAGATTTTCGAGATTTCCTCTGTCATTCATTTGTTGTCCTTTAATATTAATTTGCATGCCCAGTGAAGCTGGCAGCTGTCAGGAGGAACAAACCTTTCCACCTGCAACCATCCCAACGTCAGCTTGGAACTGACACACTTGGACTCTGGCAGAAAAAGAGAAAAAGCTCTTTAGTTGTGGGTTTGGGGTTTGTTTTTTCAAGGAATGCACAATGAGGAAAGGATTCTGGCCAAGCTTCCTCCGTTAATGCTGGCGGGGTAAGTGATTGGAATAGGAAATCTTTGCACCACCCAATGCAACCCCTACAAGAAAATGTCCTGATGTGGACATTTCCTAAGTCCACAGCAGGACAGGTTTAGGTCACATTGGAGTGAGTTTTCAGCAGGGTGAGCAGCCTTGCCATGAACATTTCCCTCGGGCTGCAGGTCCCTGGGCTGCTCTGATCACAGCAGCTTGCTCCTCACAGCACAACTGATCCATTCTCATTATGTCTCAGTAAAACAGCGAGGTTTTCCACCACAGTGCAGTCACAGCCGATTTCTCACACTTTGCTTCTCAAACTAACATTTAGTTTGCACCAGTGTTTTATTTTTCAGTGGAGTAGGAATAAAACAACTCAATCTTCTCAGAGCAAGCTGTAAAAGCTGGAGTGAAAAGCAAGAGAAAAGGAGCAAAGTATCATCCTAATGAGGAAAAATCCCTTTGGCTGCATTTGCCTGTATCAGAGTGTGTCAGGACGGATCTGGGGGTTTAGGAGAGAACACAAAGCTGCAGAGAATCGAGGGCAGGGTTTAACTGCACTGTGCTGGCTGGGGAGTCCAGGCAGGGAATGAGCTGGGGCTGGTGCTCAGGGCTGGAACTGGGACCGTGTGGAGCTGGGAGGGAAAAAAACCCAGCAGGAGCTGCAGCCCCACTGGGACTGAGAGCTCTGAGTCCAACCCTGTGACAGCCACAGGGCCAGGGGGTCACAGGCTGGGATTGGGTCGGGAGGGACCTCAAATGCCACCCAGAGCCACCCCTGCCACGGCAGGGACACCTCCCACTGTCCCAGGGTGTCCCAGTGTCCAGCCTGGCTTTGGGCACTGCCAGGGATCCAGGTGCCACCCTGTGCCGGCCCTGCNGTGAATCCATCAAGGGCTCATTTCTGACCCCAGCCCCAGCAGCTGCTCCCCTCTGCAGAGGCAGGTGCTGCTGCAGCAGTGATATTGCTGCTAAACGTTCAGCCCATTTGCTGACAACTCTGCTGGCCACAACACCGCATCAAAAAATACCTTTACATTTCCCAAAGTGTTCCGCTGGGAAACAAAGTTAAACAAAAAAAAAAAAACAAACAAAAAAACCCCCAAACAAACAAACAAAAAATTGTGTTTTTAGAAGAAGAGCAGAGAAAGAAATCTTTTTCTTGCTTGCCTTCATTCCATAATNATTCCCTGTCCCTGTCCCTGCATGCCTTGTCCCCAGCCCCTCTGCAGAGGGAGCAGAGGGGTCAGTCCCTCCCTGCCCAGGCTCTGGGACCAGCCCAGGACACGGAATTATCTCATGCACTTCCCTCTCCATTCACAGCAGAGAAACTTCACAGAAACCTTCCCATAACAACTTCCCCATAAATGCTGGCACAGCCTGGAATGAGCCAGAGCAGCAGCGAGGGGATGGGATGGGATGGGNGAAAGAAATCTTTTTCTTGCTTGCCTTCATTCCATAATCCACAATCTTTTTTTAAAAATCATGCTTCAAGTAAAGGCGGAAATAAAAGATACAGAGAAAATACGAATTTTAACTTCTAGAACATAGAGAAATTATTGTTAGCTGAGAACAACAATTCCAGAGGGTTGGTCACTGGGTGAAGTGCAGTGCATTAGAGCTCACTAACCCCTGCACACCCTGCAGCCAGGCACCTGGGCAGTGGTTTTGGAGAAAAAGCTGATTTAAGTGCGCTGGAAGCAAAAGCAGCTGCCAAGAAACCCTTGTGGGGTCTGGAGCATCCTGCCAGGAAAGCAGATGGTCCGAGGGTGACTGTGCAAGGCTCAGACAGAGCTGTGGACAGGCGGGAACCGCTGGTGACAGCTCTGCCACCAGCCAAGGCTGCATTTCCCCCGGGAACGGGAGCAGCCCCGCCCTGTGCTGGGGCTCCGCTCAGCCTGTTCCAACCCCCGGGGCTGGGCCGGGCCTGGGCAGGGTCCAGGTGCCTGTGTGACATGGTTCTGTGCCCCTGTGGGCTGTTTTGTGTCTCTGTGACATATTTCTGTTTCTAGAAGATGTTTCTGTGCCTCTACAAAATGTTTCTGTCTCTATGAGATTTTTCTGTGCCTCTGTAAGATGGTTTGTGCCTCTATACGATGTTTTGGTGCCTCTATAAAATGTTTCTGTCTCTATGAGATGTTTCTGTGCCTCTATCAGATGTTTTGGTGCCTCTGTAAGATGTTTTGGTGCCTCTGTAAGATGTTTCTGTGCCTCTATCAGATGTTTTGGTGCCTCTGTAAGATGTTTTGGTGCCTCTGTAAGATGTTTTGTGCCTCTATCAGATGTTTTGGTGCCTCTATCAGATGTTTCTGTCTCTATAAGATGGGTTTGTGCCTCTATGTTTTGTGTCTCTCTAAGATGTTTCTACGTCTCTATCAGATGGTTTGTGCCTCTATACGATGTTTTGGTGCCTCCATAAAACATTTCTGTGTCTATGAGATGTTTCTGTGCCTCTATCAGATGTTTCTGTCTCTATAAGATGGGTTTGTGCCTCTATGTTTTGTGTCTCTCTAAGATGTTTCTACGTCTCTATCAGATGGTTTGTGCCTCTATACGATGTTTTGGTGCCTCCATAAAACATTTCTGTGTCTATGAGATGTTTCTGTGCCTCTATCAGATATTTCTGTGCCTCTGTCAGATGATTTGTGCCTCTATCAGATGTTTCCGTGCTTCTATAAGAAGTTTCTATGTCTCTATGTTTTGTGTCTCTATGTTTCTGTGCCTCTATAAGATGGTTTGTGCCTCTGTACGATGTTTCTATGTCTCTATAAAATGTTTCTCTCTCTATAAGATGTTTTGTGCCTACACGAGATGGTTCTGTGCCTCTATAAGATGTTTTGTGTCTCTATCAGATATTTTTGTGCCTCTATCAGACATTTCTGTGCCTCTATAAGATGTTTCTGTCTCTAAAAGATGTTTTGTGCCTCTGTCAGATGGTTCTGTGCCTCTATAAGATGTTTTTGTTCCTCTATAAGATGGTTTGGTGCCTCTATAAGATGTTTCTGTCTCTCTGAGTTGTTCTGTGTCTCTATCAGATGTTTTTGTGCCTCTACAAGATGGTTCTGTACCTCTATAAGATGTTTTGTGCCTCTATAAGACATTTTTGTGCCTCTATCAGATGTTTTGTGCCACCTCCAGGGGTGGGGACCCAACAGCTACCGAGCAAATCTTACTGACACGAATAAAAGTCCCCCATAAAGGAAATATTCCCAGTTCCAAACTTATCTTACGTTTTCTGTGATGGTTCAGAGCTAAAGGGAGCTCCTGCTGAGAGCAGGAGGATGACACACAGAGATTGCTGTTGTCATCTCTTAATTGTGATCAGGCAATAAGGAAAAACCTGCATCAAAGAACGAGGTAGGGAAAATAATACCAGCAATCAGAAAAGGAAAAACAATAGCAACCATGCAGATAATCTGACAGGCCCTGGGAAATCTCTGAAATGTTCTCATGGAGAAAAGGAAAAGGAGGCAGTGATGGAGTGGGAACAGAGAGACTCGAGCTGGGAGAGGCAGAGAGCAAAGGTGGAGGGAAACCTGCGTCCCCTAAAACCAGAAATGCCACCCAGAGCATCACAACAGCCTGGCTTGGAGGGGACCACAAAGGTGACTTTGTTCCCACCCCTGCCATGGGCAGGGATTCACCCGGGCTCCGGGATTCCCCATGCATGGATCCCCCTCCATGCCCTTCACGTGGCTGGATGCTGGGCTGCATTTCCATCTGGAGCTCTGCTGCAGAAGGATTTGGTGTTTTGGAGCATTTCAGAGTCACAGGGAAAGGCCCAGGGTTCCTCAGTGCTCTCTGATAAACTCAGAAGAACCTCAATTACTAAACCCATAAATCTCTCTCCAGCTTCAATGGAGAGGAGCATAAAGGTGATAAAAGTGTCTGGTGCTGCCTCACGGATAAATTCCACAATTAAGCACAGGAGGCCCAGCCCAGGATGGAACTGCCTGAAAATTGCTGCCAGCAGCAGTTTGGGGGAGCAGGGGCTGGTGCTGGGCAGGCACAGGCACAGGAGATCCCTGCCCTGGTTCCTGGGGGCAGCCAGGAGCTCACCCTCCTCCTCCTCACTGAGGGTCTGCCCTGCCACAGCTCCTCTCAGAAACTGGAATGGATTTCTGAGCCATGGAGAACCACAGCTCAGAGAAATTGGAACGGATTTCTGAGCCATGGAGAACCACAGCTCAGAGAAATTGGAACGGATTTCTGAGCCATGGAGAACCACAGCTCAGAGAAATTGGAACGGATTTCTGAGCCATGGAGAACCACAGCTCAGAGAAATTGGAACGGATTTCTGAGCCATGGAGAACCACAGCTCAGAGAAATTGGAACGGATTTCTGAGCCATGGAGAACCACAGCTCAGAGAAATTGGAACGGATTTCTGAGCCATGGAGAACCACAGCTCAGAGAAATTGGAACGGATTTCTGAGCCATGGAGAACCACAGCTCAGAGAAATTGGAACGGATTTCTGAGCCATGGAGAACCACAGCTCAGAGAAATTGGAACGGATTTCTGAGCCATGGAGAACCACAGCTCAGAGAAATTGGAACGGATTTCTGAGCCATGGAGAACCACAGCTCAGAGAAATTGGAACGGATTTCTGAGCCATGGAGAACCACAGCTCAGAGAAATTGGAACGGATTTCTGAGCCATGGAGAACCACAGCTCAGAGAAATTGGAACGGATTTCTGAGCCATGGAGAACCACAGCTCAGAGAAACAGGAATGGATTTCTGAGCCATGGAGAACCACAGCTCACAGAAACAGGAATGGATTTCTGAGCCATGGAGAACCACAGCTCTCAGAAACAGGAATGGATTTCTGAGCCATGGAGAACCACAGCTCACAGAAACAGGAACGGATTTCTGAGCCATGGAGAGTCACAGCTCTCAGAAACAGGAATGGATTTCTGAGCCATGGAGAACCACAGCTCACAGAAACTGGAATGGATTTCTGAGCCATGGAGAACCACAGCTCACAGGAACAGGAATGGATTTCTGAGCCATGGAGAACCACAGCTCCTCACAGCCTGGAAGGCTCCTCTGAGGGACAGGAAAGGATTTCTGAGCCATGGAGAGTCACAGCTCCTCACAGCCTGGAAGGCTCCTCTGAGGGACAGGAAAGGATTTCTCAGAGCTGTTCTCACTGCACAGATGAGCTGGAGCAGGCACTGGCAGGCACTGTGCAATTCCAAGGGGGAATTAAACCCCACTCCACTTTTCCTGCATCCCATGGATCTCGTTCACACGATGAGAGGAACAATTTGATTTCCAACACACCTCAAAGCGAGGTGGTCTGAGGTTCTCCCAAACCCCCACAGGGACAGCTCCCCACGGCACCTTGTCCCACAGGGCACAAACACTCGGGCTCACAGCCACACGGGACATGGGGAATGGCTGCTGGGATATTGGGAACTGGGAATTGTTCCTGGCAGGGGGGGCAGGGCTGGCACAGGGTGCCCAGAGCAGCTGTGGCTGCCCCTGGATCCCTGGCAGTGCCCAAGGCCAGGCTGGACACTGGGACACCCTGGGACAGTGGGAGGTGTCCCTGCCATGGCAGGGGTGGCACTGGCTGGGATTTAAGCTCCCTCCCAACCCAAACCATCCTGGGATTCTGTGCCACTATCAGGAATGATAAATCTCTTTTCAGATTCACAAACGTCTCTGAGGTCCCTCAGCCACAGCCCAGGCGTTTCTGTGCAGTCAATGCAGATCGAGATGCAGGCAGATTCAAATGCTGGCATTAAAAACACATTATACAGAAACAAATGAGGCTGTGGGTGGAGAATTTGGGATTCCAGACCCCCGAGCTCAGTGCACATCCATCTCTGCCTGCACCTGTCCCACGCTGGCAGCAGAGCCTGCATTTCACATTTTACACTGATTCTCCTCCTGAACCACTGAAATTGCCCTCGCTGCACTGACAGCAGTGGAGCTTTATTAAGTTGCCTCAAAGTCTTGCTCTTCATATTTATTGTCTGCCTGCTCCTCACACAAAGCAATCAGCAGTTTGGGTGAGAGCTTTGGGGAGTGTTTATGGGCATGTCAGCAGCACCCACCTCAAATAAAAACACACTTACTCCAGATTGCTGAGATTGCCTGGGAAATTAATGCAGCAAAGTGGGAACTGGGATGTGCAGAGCCTGCTTTTGGGCTTGGATGAAAAGAATCAGGTGAATCCATTCTCTAATTCTGATAGAAGTCAAAACTCCCACCTGTGTTACCAAACTTCAATCTCATTTATGGGAAGGAAATGGAAAATTCATGTGGCAGGGAAAACACAGACACGTTTCAGGGCCAGTCTCCCTGCTGGCATTTTTTTCTATCCAGGCAACATTCATGGCCAAAAAATGACACTGAAGGGCCCAAAGAAACAACAAAAAAAAAGGATTTAAGATGTGGCTGCTCAGCAATATTGACTAATTTATCACTGAAGTAGCACAAATGAGTGACTCACACAACTCTTAGAAAGAGAAAAGCTGTCTGTCCTCCTCTGGCACCAGCTCTGGAGTAAAGCTTTGTGCAGGAGCACAGGAAAGAAATCCAGGGCAGCCAGGCTGGGACACTGCAGCTCGAGGCTGTAAAACCAGAACCAAGGGGTGGAAGGTCGCTGCCAGCACAGGCACCCACCAGCTCCTGTTTTATTAATAAAGCACACAACGAGTGAGTGAAATCTCATCAGGAACAGGTTAAAAGGGGCCTGATCTGTTTTCCCATTCGAGATCACACCAAGATGAAGCACCCTGGAAAGCTGCCCAGCTCTCTGAGCCCTTCCAGGACTGAGCTTCAGTCTCCTGAATCGTTTCTTGCCCTGTTTTGGGTGCAGAGCAAGCTTTCCCTGCTGCCCTGACACGATTCCCATCTCCCCTGGCAGTGGCTGGAGCAGCAGATCCTGGCTCTGCTGGCACAGCTGCAGCTCTGCCCCTGCCCACGGCAAGGTCTGGCCCTTCCCAGCCTCATCTGAGCAACAAAGATTTCCACTGCTCATAAAATCTGGTTTTTGTCAGAGTCCTGTGCCCTTGCACTTGTGTGGCATCAGGATTTCACCATGGCAGGCTTCAGAAAGGGAGAAGAGTTTGATGATGGAACGCTGATTCAACATCACTGTGAGAAATTAATTAATTCATGAACACAGGCACATTGAAGTGTGTTTGATTTACAAAAAGAGAACCATTTAAGTTCAGTAAAAGATGATCCCTGCAATGGTTCTGTGACCTGTACAGATTTAAATCACCGAACGGGAAAGCCAAGGTTCCTGACCACACAAAATACAAATATTGGAAAAGCAGAAGCATCACGGTGGCTTCCACCCCGTGGAAGGCAAAGCCCGAAGTCCCCAGCTTTTCCAGCCTCCCGCTGGATTAAAAACGAGCAGAGCCCGGCAGCCCCAGCCCCACCGGGCTGCCTGAGACCCCTCCCAGCTCCCGCAGCCCGGCTCCCTGCCCTGGGGCTGGGGCTGGATCCCTGCAGCTGCAGCAGCTCCGTGCTGCTCTCCGCCCTCACCCAGGACACCGTGCCCCGTGCTGGGGGAAGGGACGGCCCCAAAGAGCTGCAGATGCCCTTTCCTGCAGCGCTGCAAGTGCAGCACCTCAGCTCCTGGCAGCCAGAACCGGGCTCTGCTCGCCTTCCCTTCCAGCAGCTTCTAGGGAAGAGTTTTTCAGGCGGCAGCTGTTCCACCACTGAGTGGATTTCTCACGCTGTGAAGAAACCCAGGTGCCTCCCAGAACTCCTGCGATCAAGGTTAGGAAATTATTTTCCAATTCGGTTACTCAGAATCCTTGGAGGAGCCACCTCAAACGAGCAAGAGAAGCTTTCAAAAGAGGCAAGAGAAGACAAATTGCACAGGGATGCTTTGAAGATGTATTACATTTAGTGTGGCTTTAATTACTCACACCCATCATCTCTTTTAATCAAGGGTCAGCTGCTTTATTTGTCAGGAATAGTGGTTTAAATCATTTTCAATGCAAGATGCAATAATTACACTTTCTGCTAATGAGTCCTTGTGCAGATTATTTGTCATTGCATCTAACGAGGAGCCTTCACTTTTTTTGTTCAAACACTGCAGAGCCCACCCAGGCTGCTGGAGCAGGAGGGCTCCCAGCAGGTCCCCTGGCACCAGGACACCCACAAGACACCCACAGGACACCCAGGACACTCACAGGACACCCACAAGACACCCACAGGACACACAGGACACACCCAGAACACCCACAGGACACCCTCAGGACACTCAGGACACCCAGAGGACACCCAGGACACTCAGGACACCCACAGGACACTCAAGACACACTCAGGACACCCTCAGGTCAGGGAGGCTGAAAGTCATGGAGCAGGCTGAGCTGAGCCCAGCCCAGCCTGGACCCCCTGGATGTGCTGAGCCCAGCCTGGACCCCCTGAATGTGCTGAGCCCAGCCTGGATCCCTTGGATGTGCTGAGCCCAGCCCAGCCTGGATCCCCTGGATGTGCTGAGCCCAGCACGGTCACTGCTGGGAAAACCTCAGCCCAAAGCCCAGCACTGAGCCAGGCTTTGCCTTGGACCGGGACCTGGGCTCGGCTTTGGCTTCTCTGCTGTTGGGGCTTGTCCAGAGCCGCGCTTGGAGCCTCATCTCCCAGTCCTGGCTTTACCAGCAGTGCCACGAGCGCTGCTGCAGCCTGGGAGGGGCGGGGAGCAGCGTGCTGTTGTGCCTGCCAGGATTATTCCTCCTCGGGATTCATTTGCATTATCATTTCCAACCCTTTTTATATTGATTTGCAGAGGTTGCTTGCATTTTAAATCACGGCTCTGAGTGTTCCAGCTCCATCTCAATTGGTTTTCTCAGGAAGGTGCGGTGCTGATATTTCCCAATTTCCACAGGAAAGCAGCTGCTCCCCGAATCTTCCCCAGGGTTTCTCCCCCTGCAGGGTTTGAGCTGCTCAGTCGGGACCACAAAATCCCAGATGGGGTGGGAAGGACCTTAAAAAAAAAATCCCATCCCACCCTGGAATTTCCACCAGTGGAATCCCACTTCCACTTTCCCAGGCTGCCCCAAGTGTCCAGCCTGGCCTGGGGCACTGCCAGGGAGGCTCAGGGAGGTTCTGCTGCACCCGTTGCTCTGGGAGAGGATTTCTCTAACAAGATAAAGTGCTCGAGCCAGCTGATTTTGTCTGAGCAGCGAGCTGCAATTTGTACATTGAAAATAATCACTGAAAGTGTATTTTTATCCCCCTCCATGTCCCCACACAGATCTCTGCATATCCCATTCCCAACCAGCAGAAAACACATTTTAATGTGTTGCAACATCACTAATTTCTGAGTAGTGCACCAGCCAGACAACACAAACAGCAAAAAGGCAAATTTTTGTCCTCTCCACAAAAATTCAGTTTCTACATCTCATGCTGTAAAAGCAAACACCAGAAATATTAATTTCTACCCTCCAAAGCCGGGGCTGTATTTTGCATCCCCTGAGCTCCACACCCTCACACAGGTAACAAGGTTTTGCTGTCACCTATAAAACATGACCTGGAACAGAGGTGATATTTTAGCAGTGCATTTCTCCATAAAAGTGTCTGGTAAAATCCACACGGATTTATTACTTCTCGTTTTTATATAGAATAAAAACGTGAAATATTGCACTATTTTTTAATCTCCACATGTTTGGATGACCACTAAGGACTCACCTTGGTGCCACAGGTACCTCCTGCTCCTCTCAGGATTCCTGAGGTGGGAAAAGCTCCCCCAGCCCATCGAGTCCCACCCTGTCCCCAGCCCAGAGCACTCAGTGCCACCTCCAGGAATTCCTGGGACACTCCAGGGACGGGGATCCAACCCTCCCTGGGCACTTCCAATCGCTGCCCACCCTTTCCATGGGGAAATTCCCCAAATCCACCCTGAGCTCCCCTGGCCCAGCCTGAGCCGTTCCCTGTCTCCTGTCCCCGTTCCCCTCCTGTCAGAGTTGTGCAGGGACGCAATCTCTGGTTTCTGGAACAAGTGGGAATTCCTCAGCGTTCCCTCGCCCTCCTGTGAAAACCAACAATCAAACTCTGTGTGCCTACAAGTTCCTGGGTGTTGTTGGAGGACTTGTTCTCGCATCTCATTAGTAGCTTCCCTTCATCCCGCAACTTTAATTAGCAGCTGCAGTGTGGGATTTACCTGCGGCTGCCACGGGTGAGGAGTGCGAGCTAATGAATTATTCAAAGTAAATTAAGAGGCCGAGGGAGTTCTCTTGCTGTCTCACACTAATACACAGTTCATTAGCAGAGATTTTCACCTGTGACAGTCGCAGGTAGCTCACAGACTGAATTTCTGTGCTCACCTGGGATGGATTCTGTCTCTGGCCGTGGCAATGCCAAACCCCGAGTTTTACTCGCAGAGATTTCATTAACAGCGGCAGTCAGCAAATTGGATCCTGAGACATGGGATGGCTTCGCTAATCCTGGGCAGGCAGGTTCCCATCCCCTGGGAATACCCCAGGGACCCACAGGGATCTGTCCCACACACCCCAGACCCCTCGGGGCATCGGCTGAAACCTCCTGGAAGCTTCAGCAACGGAGAAAATCCAGAGAGAGCTCATCCGGTCCCACCACCTCCCTCTGCCCCAGGCTGCTCCAAAGCCTTCCAGCCCGGCCTGGACACTGCCAGGGATCCACAGCTGGATCTGGGGCAGCCACAGCTGGATCCTGGTAGCCACAGCTGGATCCAGGGATCCCCAGCTGGATCCAGGGGCAGCCATAGATGGATTCAGGGATCCACAGCTGGATCCAGGGGCAGCCACAGCTGCTCTGGGCACCCTGTTCTTGAACCTTTAATGCAGTTTATTGTATGAGCTGCACCTATTTTCTCTTTGGACACTCCTGTTCCCAGGCTCTGTTGGATGAGCTCTATCCCTGTTCCCAGGCTCTGTTGGATGATTTCTATCCCTGTTCCCAGGCTCTGTTGGATGAGCTCTATCCCTGTTCCCAGGCTCTGTTGGATGATTTCTATCCCTGTTCCCAGGCTCTGTTGGATGAGCTCTATCCCTGTTCCCAGGCTCTGTTGGATGAGCTCTATCCCTGTTCCCAGGCTCTGGGTACTGGGCAGTTTTGGGAGTTCAAGCACATTAATCATCCCTGCCGTGGCTGCATCCCGATGTGTGAGAGCCAGCAGCCCCTGGGCTCCCAAAGGACAGCGAGCTGCTCTCCAGGATATCGACCTGCTCCTCTCCTCTCCCTGCTAATTGCCACCAGTGCAGTCCCCTGCAATTAGCAGGGACCCCACGCTGGCAGGGATGGAGCAGGAGCAGCCAGGAGCACAGAGGCACCATTGCTGTGCTGCTGACAGAAATCACTGCTGCTCACAAGCCCTGACCCCCACGGTCTGCAGATAAAATTGGCTATTAAATGGAACTGTTTACCACGGCACAGATTTATGGGTTTATGAGCAGAGGACACAGGAGTAAATTGTTTCCTAAATAAGGGTGGGGGAAAGGCACAGCAATGGCTGGAGTTGCCACGAGGAGCTGGAGCCAGCCCAGCTGCCCCCTGCAGCCCTGTGCCACAATGACCAGGCAAAGCCCAAACTGCCCTTGAACAGCTTTGGAATTCTCTTCCATACCTGCAGCCTACATTAGAATATCCTCTATCACATTCCTACACACAACAGCTTTCGTTTGGGTCACTAAAGAAATCAGGTTTTCAGCACTAAAATAATTTAATGTATTTTGAAGAACAGAGTGAATTGCACAGAGACCCCCATTAACACCCAGAAACAAAGCTCTGGGTCCAGGAAATCCTCAAAGGAGCCCGTGGTTGTTCTGCTGTGACACCAACGGGGCTGCTGGGGGGAGCTGGGCTTCAGCAGAGCCCTGCACTCCTCTGGCCTGGGAAAAAAGGGATTTTCCCTTCCCTCTGCCCGAGAAACTCCTTCCTGACATCACTCAGCCAACGAAGGTACGTTGAGCAGGGGCAGCCAGCTCAGAGATGAGGAGCCCTGCACTGCTTTGGGAGCTGATCCCAGCAGTTAATTGCCTCTAAAACCTCTCTTCGCCATGGAGTTGGAATTGTTCAGTCTCAGTTTTGGTCATTAGTTTGCGTGATGGGTTTTTTGCCAAGATTGGATTTTCGGGGTTTTTGACATTACAACATTCTGCGGCACAATGAGGGTTCCTAACGAACACTGCTCTGCCAGACTAATTAGCTGGAGCTCCTGAAGCTTCTCCCTGTAAACATTTTTTATTTCCCACACAATATTTCTCTCCCTCCTCTGCCCCTTTCTGCTCTGCCAGCAGCTTTGGGAAAACAGGTCCCAGCACGTTTCCATACCAGCAAAGCTTTTGGCTGCTCCTCCACGCCCAGCTGTGCACACATCTGGATCCTGGGGGCTTTGCACGGTGCTGAGCTCGGGCCCAGCATAAAGCCTGGCTTTAGAATGGGCCCAGCTTATTGGGGTGGCTCTTTGAGCAGCTCATCCCCGTGCCAGCAGGAATTTCCCCATGGAAAAGGTGCCCAGGCCTTGGCAGGGGCTGCCCAGGGAGTGCCCAGCCCTGGAGGTGCCCAGGGAAATGTCCTTTACTGGGAGCTGCAGGAACGAGGCACAAGGGATTTTATTCCCTTTGCATGGAATGCTTTGAGCTCCTTGGTGGGCATCGAGGGCAAGGACAGCTCAGCAAAGTGAACATTTCAGTTTGCAGCTCTGAAATAGAAAATAAACATCTCTGGGCCGTGCTCATGGAGACTGCAAGCTCAGTACCCAGGAGCAGAGAGAGAGGAAATGAGGGAGCAACCAAGGGGATCCAGAAGGATCCAGAACCTGCCTGCAGCAGGGCAAAAGCGTGGAAAATTAGGAATATTCAAAAAGGAACAAAGAAATGGGGGGAAAAAAGAGGAATTTTATGAGCTTTACCTAAAAAATGCATTCACAGCCACATCCACAAAACCATCCTTTGGGACCAGATGGTCGATAACCTAAATAATTTTTAGTTTAGGCTCCAGTTTTGCAAGAAATCTGAAATATTCTGTTTCTGTACAAGGCTTGCCCTGGAAAGAGAAGCTGATTAAATGAGTGTAGAAATAAGTTTTAGGGGATTTGCCTGGACCCTTTTCTGCAGGGCTTGGCACCCCAGCAAGCAAAGAGCTGGGGCCCATTTCTGTTCCAGACCCACTGCAGGAGGGAAGTGCCACAGCTCTGCCAGAGCATCTGAGACTCTGTTTTCCTAAAAATATCCCTTCCTGGGGGAAATGGAGCACTTGTGTACGATGCACCCTGAAATATTGCCTTTGTGGGCCCCCAAACCCACACACTCAGAACAGACACTGCAGCTTGCAGCCCCAGCTCTGCTCGAGCCAAAGATATCATGGAGCCACCTGAATCCTCATTTCCATCTGCAGCACACCACCAGGTCCAACAGATCCTTCTGTGGAGCAAAGCCTTTTGTTATTTATAACCACTTCCAGACCATTTTTCAGTAGGGGTCTGAACTTACCCCAACGAGGATGGTAAAATCACCTTCCTTCTTAAATAATCAAGCCAGTCTACTAATGTAAAATTAATGGCATGGAATGAAAATGTTGGGCAGTATCAAAATAAATTAAGTGTGGAAGCAGGTTACATTTAATCAAGCTGTCATGCAAATTAGCAGCCTCACTCAGTGAGGACTATTTAAAGAACTCCTTAGCTGGTGAAAGGGTTTTTGGAACAGTGTTGGTTCTGTTGAGGCACAGGAATGTTAAAGAACTCCCCCAGAACGGGGTCAGAATGAGATTTCTGAGAGGGAAGAGCCACATCAGGGGCTGGGGGCAGCCTGAGCCAATATTCCCAGAAAATCCTGGGGTCTGGGATGCTGCACACAGCTGCCAGAGCAAAACACACCACCGAAAACAAAACAAAAGGAAAAAGTGAAAGCAAACAAAGCAATGAAAAATACCAAACCAAAGCAAAACCAAGCCAAACAAACAAAGCAATTACAGAAACACGGAATTGTGGCAGGGAAGAGCTCCCAGGCTCCCACACTGATTTAAATCCCATCTCCTTCCAGCCCTGCCATGGCAGGGACAGCTCCCCTGTCCCTGTGTCCAGCCTGGCCTGGGCACTCCAGGCTCCAGACCTGGGAATTCCATCCCAGCCGCTCCCCACCTGCAGCCGGGGATTTCTCTTCCACACCCAAACTCTTTCCCAGCAGGAGTCCCTTGGGATTTGTAATTTATCTGTTTGAATTGATGGATAATGTGCTTTTTTTCTCCCCAGCTCTGGCAGGGATTCCTGCTGGGCTTTGTCCCCGTGCCAGGAGTGTGCCCTGCTCACCCCAATCCTGTCCCCAGGCACTGGGGGAAGTGCCCCGGGAGGAGCACAGAGCTCCTGGGAGGCTCCCAGGACACAGCAGTGCTTCCATGGGAATATTTCGGGGTCCTGTGCAGATTTTGGTGAGTTCCAGCACAGCTCCAGGGGTGACAGCAGCGCTGGGCAGCTCGGGGAGATCTGAACACACATCCCTGGGGT